>CM044006.1:80917270-81517270 GCA_024085815.1 Flaveria linearis
AATAAGATGCACAATACAGTTGAATGTTTCCGTAATTACGAGTCCATGGGCCGGAAAAGTTAGCCAATGGGTATCAGGTGCGGGTTTAGTCGTGCCAAATCATAATAGCCAGGCATCTCACGGTTCAAATTGCTCTGCCAATACCGCATGTTTATGTCCATCTCCGACAACATTTGACGCCTAACCCATTCCCATTCATTTTGCTTTCTCCCTAAAGCCACCGCGATCGCCCGAAAACCACAGTTACCATCAGGCCGCACATCTTTTATAGTCGAAACGTACCGGTGAATCCATTGAGACAGCTGATCCTTAAACTTCATAACTTTTATCACGTCCTTTGGTTTCAATATTAAAGGAAACCCTAGGGCAACTCCCGTAATCGGTACATTTGAAGCAGCCTTTGCCTTATTAGAACGGTCATTGGGCATTTTAAACTGAGGGGTATATGAGCTATGCCTCGCCGGGTCAGGCATAGTTTGTTGCGAGCAAGTATAGGAGCTGTGTCTAGCAGCCTCATACTATGATGTATTGGAGTCCGCTCTTCTTTGTTGCTCCTTAATATTTGGACGACCACGTCGGTCATGACGCACCTCAGGTTCTTTAAGTTCTGACTTACTCTTAAACAAAGTGTCAAATACTTTGTTAAATAATTTTTTCTTTACTTGAGGATTGGGAGACGACATAACCTTTTGTTTCAAGTCATCAAATTTCACATCGTAGTCGGGTTCAGGCGGCGCGACGTACGCTGGCTCGAAATCAAGCTTCCTCCAGTGTGGATCTACCGCATCGAGTGGAATACTTGTGACTGGATTTAATGGTTAAATTATTAGTGAAAAATATGCAATCGTGTGACAACAGTAAAAAATGTATTAAGAAAAATATAATCTTCTCGGACGTGTATCTCCAAATGACAAGCACATGGCAAGCCCATGGACGTGAACAACTGGTGTCCACATGAACCCCCAGACTCCTGAATCATTTCCATTTTCGTCAACTCTGATTCAAGGAGGCTAAGGCAAAAAGTTGATACTTTATAATGTAATCTTGAAAACAATGACAGGCGATGGTCTTTTTTAATTTCACACGGGACACCTCGAATGTTTTACAAATTTCAATCTCCTGGCCGCGCACGAGGTTACAAACATATCCGATAAGTGTATGCAACGTATTGTTGGTCCCTGTGAGGTAACTCTTGAAGTTGGCATGTTGGCCCTCAACCCGATTAGTTGTAAATTCACCAAAGTTAAGGCGGTCGTACATCCAACAAGTAACAATTTTCTCTTTGTACGGCACCAACCAATTATTCCAAATATATTCCCATACCTCTGAAAGAAAATAACAAATTTTAGAAAATGAACAAATAAATTGTTAGAGTAAAAATAAATATGAAATTCTTACCACTTTTACCATCTTCATTTAACTTTTCTTCCATCTTCCTGCAATTGTAATCGTACATTGCCTCTGTGGGAGACGAACACAAGGTCTTCCACCAGTATGAAAAATCCTTCCACATGTCGGTTTTGAAAAGGATATTCCACCGTCTTTTGATATTCTCCCTAACGTGCCACCAGCATAGGTTTTTAGTAGCACTCGGGAACACTGTGTCACACACACTCATCAGGGCCAGGTCCCTGTCTGTGACAATAACGCGGGGCTCCACACACCCATTGAGCATATCTCTGATCCGCTCCAGTACCATGTGAAGTTGTCTTGTCGTTCCCTCGATATAAATGCATGCGCGATACAAAACGACTTCAACGTCGACGTAACGCCAATAACCTGAACAAACGGAATGTTGAACATGTTGGTCTTGTACGTCGTGTCTATCAACATCACGTGCGGGAATACGCGCCACATTTTATACGAAGTAGGATGACAAAAGAAAACATCTTCCACGACCTTAGTAGTTGCATTCGTTCGTGTTTCATACACGAACTCTTTAGATTGTAGCAGGTTTTCAAGTTCCTGCATTGGTGTGATGCCTTCTCTCCCCCAGCCCTAAACTTTGACGTCAGATTGTATATGTCTTGAACAACACAGACGCTGTGGGGAAACTGCTCCCTTACGACTGAATGGATATGTCTGGCCGCACGTGCTGCCTGTGTTATTTCTCGACAAGATCAATTTCTTCGGCGGTCATCTTCCTAAGATGCGCGTGGCCCTCCTCGTACACAACAGGATCGTGGTTGTGCGTCTCGTTTCTCACCTATAACATCCAACTGTCACTCTTTCCTACGTACTTCCCTACGAGTTTAAAGGGACATCCTTTCTTTATGCTCCCAGTACGTCTACTTGTGCCAGTGAATTTAGGTTCACCACTACGATTGCATATTAGTTCCACATCCTTTTTTCGTGACCGACCCACCACAATGACGCACCCATGCTCGCGTCCTCTCGTTTTAACCCACTTCTCCAAGTCCTCACGAGAATCAAAATACTGAAAAATAATAAAGCTAGACATAAAAAAAATATATAAAACAAATAAAAAAATAAAATAAACAAAAGAATAAAAACTCTTTGTACTTGATTGGTTTTATAAGAAACCGTAGCCTTTCTTATCCGATCATCATCCCCATCATGCTCCGCGGTGTCCCCATGGTTTTCTTTGAGGTGAACCGAACCGTCACTCTCATCTGTGTCATTCCCATTAAAAGTATCCGACACATGTGTAATTTCTAGTTCTGACTGGTACGGGGGATGTCCGTAATCCAGCTCTGTTTGTGAGTGGTACGTGTTCGGGGCATGCCGTAATAATTGCAAGGGGGATATCTGTACCCTTCACCGTAACCTGTCGGTCCAATAAAGAGTTGTACGCCTCTTGAGCAAATGTGTTCGACTGGTTGGTTTCCTCCTCCCCCCACGGAGGGTGACTCCCGTATACGTAATATTCCTAAAAAAGATAATGGTTAGATATTTCAAATAATAAGTTATAATAAAACATATACTAGTTCAACCTGGTTCGAATCTTCGATATGTGGCACCTCATTCAAATCTGGAAGCTTCGGCTTTTGATAATGATCTCCCGAACCCGACATTGTTTTCGAATTAACGCGTTTTTGGAATGACGAAGGCTGAAAAATCTCGAGTGTTGGATGAATGAAAGCTCAAAATCCAAGGTCGATTAAAAACTGAAAATTTGGATTATGAAATTGCGAAATGAAAGTTTGGAAATGGATATGCCGATTGTTCTAAGTTGAAAGGTATATAAGGTGAAATTCTGGGGCACAAACCGTCACGGTTTGGCCTCCACATGACGGTTTGTGCCGGGAATCCCGGCCTTTTGTCAAAATCACATCTACGTCGTACCTTAAACTGAGACCTTGTACCCTATAGGTCACGGTTTGGCCTCCACGTGATGGTTTGGTGACCGCTTCTCAACTTTAACAGCCCATTTTGTCATTTTGTCGTTTTGTTGTCACTAGGTCACGGGGACTACCACCCCAAACCGTGACAGCAAGACCATGCGGTCACGGGGACTACTACCCCAAACCGTGACAGCAAGCCCATGCGGTCACGGTTAGTTTCCAAAATGTGACCGCAAGACCTAATCGTGACCGTTTGAACCGGCCCACCCCCAAAAAACCCATGCGGTGTCCCCATTAGGACCCTAATTTGAATCTTGTTTTGAAAGACACGTCAACCACGTGTTTCAATCTTTTCACAATCGAAAATGAAACCCGTTAATTACCGGATTTAAAAACGAACAATATAATAAATATTATGAATATTACCTATATATGTATTTCTCCGATAGTGGCCTACAGTGAGGTACACACAACATTTTTCATGAGGGGTAAAAGTGGACGATTCATAGTTTTAGCGGCAGCATTCGAGATTTTCAGATACATATAACACTAAAAAAAGTTTCGGGGACGGCGGGCCCTCCTCCTTTATACCTAGGTCCGCCCTAGTGGTCTCTCGTAGAAATTGGTGATGGTTTACCGATGGGTGCGGTTTTTATAATGTTACTTACGTTTATTAATTTTGTTTAATATTTTACTTTTATATTACATACTAGTTTTAGTAAAATCATGTATTACATGAGTTGACTAGTTTTAAATTTTAATAAACCATGTATTACACGAGTTGACTAGTTTAGTAAACCATGCATTATACAAGTTGACTAGTTTTAGTAAATCTATGTATTACACGACTTGAAAAAATATAATATTAAATAAAATAAAATTTTATTAATTATAAAACTATATTTTAAAATAAAATATGATTTAAATTGCATTGGAGTAAAGACTACAAGTAATAAAACAATAAAATCAATTTTATAAAAACTTGTTTTTATGATTTTTTTTGTTTTTTCCAAAAAAATTAAACATTTGTTTTAAAAAAACTGCTTTAAAGACATTATTTTTTAAAATTTTCTTATTATAACACACAATTTTAATTATTTATTTTTTGTAAAAATATTACTTTTTAAAAAACCCCAATTTTAAGACATTTCAAAATTTTAAAAATATTTTATGTTTTAGAAATTTTCTTAAAAGATCTATTTCTTAATTTATTACTCCTCTATATAAAAGCACAATCTTGGCTACACTATAGTTTCTTGCTTAATATTTTAACCACCGAAGATTTTACTTTTATGTGATTGGCACTCTAACCTCAAGGGGTGTTGTTGCAACAAAGGAACCGCTTTACGTAGGACGCGTGTCCTTCCTTCGTTCTTTTGCTCTCCACGTAAGTACTTTGAAGCAGATTTCTGATATGTTCTTTAGGTGGTGCCGGTGTAATCGGAAGGTCTGGATGATTTTTAGAGTGCAATCAGAACAATGCCGCCATCGTATGTCTTTTTAGGTTAGCTCCGGTTCCCTCTCATTTTGGTTGTTTACCCCTCTTCCATTGATTGTGGAGGTAGGCTTCTTCCTTTTCTTTATTGGCTTTTTCTGTTGTTGGGGCTAATGTTCTTAGCTATATATTATTTCTTTTTCTCTTCAGGGTAAAATATGGATTTCTTGGGCATACAATTGTAGTATCTAAGTTCCTGTATGTTACTTTATTTCTTCTTTTGTTTAATTAGTCTTTGCTATTAGATTGTTGTAGATAATGATTATTTGATTTTCTTACTTGAGAGTCGCAACGGGACATTGCGCAAGCAATTTATATGCTGATATATTAATCTGATGAAGGTTTGCTTTTAATTTTCTTCCTTCACGTAGATGTTCATCTAATCTGCTGCGTGTGTTTGCCTTATACATCTTAGAAAACTATACTAGCCTTTGAAGTCCTACCTTCTGTGACAACCCGGAAAATTTCGTTACTTTAATTAAACTATAGGGTTTAAACGAGTAATTTCTTAAACTTGTTTGTAATTATTTTATAAAATAAATGTATGTGTTATATGTAAAATTTAATTATCTAGTCAAGTTTAAAATGTTAAATAAATAATAAAATTAAAAATAATATTAATAATAATAATAATACTAATAATAAAAATTTAGTATTAAGAAACTAAATCCTAAAAGTTTAGGGTGGAAGATGTTAATTTTAAAACTTATTTTAAATACTTTTCACATAAATAATAAAGTTTCAAAAGTTGAGGGACCAAAAGTGTAATTTCTTAAAACCCAAACCCCCTCCCGCGTCCCCGTCGACCTCCCTCTCCGGCCACTATTCCGGCGAGTCTCCGGCGAGCCATAATACCCAAAATAATCGATTTCAGTCCAATCAGATATTCCCGACACATTAGCGTGTAATATTCGAACTGGAACCCACTGAAATTTGAATAATAGAGTCAATAATGCGATCTAGAATCCAACCACCCCACTCGGCCGAAAGTTCATCCAACTACCGATTGCACTACACAATATTATAATCGAAATAATCGAGTATGAACGACTATATAACCATTCCTAATCGTAATGCAACTTTCAAATTCATTTGAAAACACACACACACAAATTGATCATCACCTTTGGTCGCGGACCTGCAACTCACTGTTTCTCATCAAAGCGATCTCGAAACAGGTAATTGAACATAACCACATACTCGTTTGATCATAGGGAAGAAAAGCCCTATGGTTACAATCCTTATCAACATTGATTTGGGCTTCAATTTGATCGAATTCGTTCTAGGGTTCATACGGTTTTGGGAGGGTTCTATTGTTTGTGTTTAAAATTAAAGAGAACCAAGAGTTACCGCGGCTAAGGCCTTTGGTTCACTGGTTCCCGGTTCACTTACTATCCTTGGCGTCACGGGTTCGAACCCGTGCACCCACATTTATTTTTTAAATGCCTTTTTAAGCTTTTTAAAAATATACAAAAATTCCTAAAAATTACAAAAATAACTTTTATAAATTTCCTTTATTTAAAAGTTACCTAGTTAATTTCTATAAATTTATTTATTAAAAGCACCTTAATAATTTTAATAAAATATTATATATAAATGTTATAAATAGTCATTTTTTATAAATGGACTCTAAATAATAATTTAAATTATTAATTTATTATTGGACACTATATTATCTGTAATTATGGATAAAACATGATAATTGTGGAAAATATAAAATGTTATAATTTCATAAATTATTTACAAACACTATTATAAAAATTATAAAAATACTAATTACAGGTGTAGATTAATAATAAATTAAAACTTGTAAACATTACTTATTTGATAAGATAAATACAAATTAGATTTTATAAATTTAATTATAAAATCTTACTAAATTAAATACAACTTACATATTTAAATAATGTCTAAAAATTTATTTAGAACATAATGATATATTAAAATTATTATTAAATTAATCAAATGAAATGCAAATCTTTAGTTATTAAAGAATTAACAAAAATAATTAAATGATTTAATTATATGTTATAACAAATCCCAGAAAACCAAACCCTAGATCAATTGAACTTCAGGTTCAAGATCTAACTTATTTAGGTTATGGATTTGTATCTATTTGCTTATGTGAATTATAATTCCTTAGGAGGAATTTACTAGCTTGTCAACACCATATAAGAACTGAGGTGAGTTCATACTTAACTATTTTCCATTTTTAATCATTTAAATATTTTGGGGAGGATACATGTTGTAATTGAAATTTCAAATTATTTTTGTGTATTATGTTAAATAATAATTTGATCACATTTATGATTACATATGGTTATATTGAAAACCCTTCTCTGTATACTGGACTATTAACAAGGCAGGGATCTTTTGGATAGTACTATCGGGGAGTGACTTACCCCCACAAAGGTTTGGACATGTGGTCCTTACCAAGATGCACAAAGATCTTATAGTCATTCGGGATGACTGTTTTATGTTGAGAAGGTAGATGTGCATTGTGTGAAGTTTGTCATTATAGTTCCACTTACAACCTATATGAGGATAAATGTAAAGAGAGGATTCGCGTCCTCTGATTTGAATTATTATAACAAATATAATTTACACATAAAAAGGAAAAAGGAAAATTAACTATGTTACATGGGCAATTCCTATGTGAAGGATTTGTTGACTTGTACTTAGTTAGTATATGGGATAGTGAGTTCACCTATTGTAAAGGGGTTCCATTAAGACTATCCATATACGGAGTGATATTAGGGATATCTCAAGGCTCAATTGAAGTTATGAAATGACCATATCTTCATAAAATAAACCTACTTTGAATGATAATGGATGATTTATCATATATGTTTTATTCACCTATAAACTCACCAACCCTGTGTTGACACTTGATTTTACATGTATTCTGAGGTATCTACCAGGAGCTTATGGACATGCACGTAGGATCATATATGAGCTCAAGATACATTTTGCTTATTATTAAGACATGATTAGACGTATCGTTGTGAGACAATCTATCTTTTATTTCCGCTACGCATAATATTTATTACTCTGAATATCAATGGAATAATTATCTAAAATTTATCATATAGATAACTGCATCTCATGTGTGACTACTGTGTTCGATCCTGTTTGCTCATCCCTCCGTGATAAATTCCAGACCCGGAATTTGAGGGTGTGACAGATTGGCATCAGAGCCCTTGGTTATAATGAGTTAGGAATTGCATCTAGCCTATAGCCACGCACAATAGTTGCACAAAGTAAATTTCCTTAGTTAGAGATCGACTAGGATTAAGAAGTTATATGCTTAAACTTAGATACTTGTTTCCCTAACCTTAACTTTGACTCTTTGACTCTCCCCGATAAATGAACTTCCTAAACTTATTCTCAACGACATGTGAGATCTACACTTATCGTCGTGGATTCAACTTCTTAGACTTTATGTCTAATCTATGAAAATCTTATCGAGGTTTTGATTCTATGAACCAAATAAACTTGTGTGACACATAGATACCTGTATTCTGGATTTCCTGGCAAAAGGCCTTTGGGCTAAGGCAAGCATATCGTATAAATCTCATTACGAGACCAGTTATGTTTACCTGAGGATTTCTGGGATGAGTGATAAACTATGATCAATACACAAGTCTCTAAGGCAAATGGGTCAAATTACCTTGACGTGTTCCATTTGGTAGTCTAAGCTACGCTTGTCCTAACCTAAAGAGAGACTTGTTTCTTTAGTACTCGTGCCTTGCTGAATTTAATCAGTTTTATTAAATTCCCATCTATCTTATAGTTTTTGTCCATACTTTGAATATTTGATATAGAATGTATCTATTGAATATATCAAAGTGTGAATTCCCACCAAACAATTTCATGATAGATGGACGCATCAGCGGGCAGAGGCAGAGAAATTTATTCGGGTTAAGTATATAACTTGTTTCAAGAATGTTGCCAGTACATCTTAATTTTCGGGACGAAAATTCCTCTAACAGGGGATGATGTGACAACCCGGAAAATTTCGTTACCTTTAATTAAACTATAGGGTTTAAACGAGTAATTTCTTAAACTTGTTTGTAATTATTTTATAAAATAAATATATGTGTTATATGTAAAATTTAATTATCTAGTCAAGTTTAAAATGTTAAATAAATAATAAAATTAATAATAATATTAATAATAATAAAAATAATACTAATAATAAAAATTTAGTATTAAGAAACTAAATCCTAAAAGTTTAGGGTGGAAAATGTTAATTTTAAAACTTATTTTAAATACTTTTCACATAAATAATAAAGTTTCAAAAGTTGAGGGACCAAAAGTGTAATTTCTTAAAACCCAAACCCCCTCCCGCGTCCCCGTCGACCTCCTCTCCGGCCACTATTCCGGCGAGTCTCCGGCGAGCCATAATACCCAAAAATAATCGATTTCAGTCCAATCAGATATTCCCGACACATTAGCGTGTAATATTCGAACTGGAACCCACTGAAATTTGAATAATAGAGTCAATAATGCGATCTAGAATCCAACCACCCCACTCGGCCGAAAGTTCATCCACTACTGATTGCACTACACACTATTATAATCGAAATAATCGAGTATGAACGACTATATAACCATTCCTAATCGTAATGCAACTTTCAAATTCATTTGAAAACACACACACACACAAATTGATCATCACCTTCGGTCGCGGACCTGCAACTCACTGTTTCTCATCAAAGCGATCTCGAAACAGGTAATTGAACATACCCACATACTCGTTTGATCATAGGGAAGAAAAGCCCTATGGTTACAATCGTTATCAACATCGATTTGGGCTTCAATTTGATCGAATTCGTTCTAGGGTTCATACGGTTTTGGGAGGGTTCTATTGTTTGTGTTTAAAATTAAAGAGAACCAAGAGTTACCGTGGCTGAGGCCTTTGGTTCACTGGTTCCCGGTTCACTTACTATCCTTGGGGTCACGGGTTCGAACCCGTGCACCCACATTTATTTTTTAAATGCCCTTTTAAGCTTTTAAAAAATATAAAAATTCCTAAAAATTACAAAAATAACTTTTATAAATTTCCTTTATTTTAAAAGTTACCTAGTTAATTTCTATAAATTTATTTATTAAAACACCTTAATAATTTTTATAAAATATTATTATAAATGTTATAAATAGTCTTTTTTTATAAATGGACTCTAAATAATAATTTAAATTATTAATTTATTATTGGACACTATATTATCTGTAATTATGGATAAAACATGATAATTGTGGAAAATATAAAGATGTTATAATTTCATAAATTGTTTACAAGCATTATTACAAAAATTATAAAAATACTAATTACAGGTGTAGATTAATAATAAATTAAAACTTGTAAATATTACTTATTTGATAAGATAAATACAAATTAGATTTTATAAATTTAATTATAAAATCTTACTAAATTAAATACAACTTACATATTTAAATAATGTCTAAAAATTTATTTAGAACATAATGATATATTAAAATTATTATTAAATTAATCAAATGAAATACAAATCTTTAGTTATTAAAGAATTAACAAAAATAATTAAATGATTTAATTATATGTTATAACAAATCCCAGAAAACCAAACCCTAGATCAATTGAACTCCAGATTCAAGTCCTAATTTATTTAGGTTATGGATTTGTATCTATTTGCTTATGTGAATTATAATTCTTTAGGAGAAATTTACTAGCTTGTCAACACCACACAAGAGCTGAGGTGAGTTCATACTTAACTATTTTCCATTTTTAATCATTTAAATATTTTGGGGAGGATACATGTTGTAATTGAAATTTCAAATTATTTTTGTGTATTATGTTAAATAATAATTTGATCACATTTATGATTACATATGGTTATATTGAAAACCCTTCTCTGTATACTGGACTATTAACAAGGCAGGGATCTTTTGGATAGTACTATCGGGGAGTGACTTACCCCCACAAATGTAACACCCGGACCTCCAAAGAGTCCGTTTAAGTTAAATAAACATGCGGAATTTGGTCCCAGAAAATTTCATTAGCATTTAACTCCCAAAATATGTGTTTCGTGTCAACCGACACTCAAAAATGAAGTTTAACAATCCATTTACATACACACGTGATAGGAAGTTTCAAAATAATGTTAACGCGTTAGTTTCTACAAAAGAAACGTGTATGCAAGTCCCGTTCGATCCTTGTTTGCACTATCGATCACTTTAGCCTTCCGGTCCCGTAACACCTGAAAACACACGTTTAGACATCCATTAGTTCATAGGAACTAAGTAAGTACATTCTAACATTCATTTCGGGTCTTTACGGGGGTTTAAACGGACTCGGAACGCATTAAAACGATAATCGACAAAATCTGGGAAATGGGTCCCTACCGTAACTTACGGTACCACCGTAAGTTACGGTGGCTTCAATTTTGCTACGGTGGTACTACACTGGCTTACGATAGCCCATTTCACCCAGGGACCTACCGTAACTTACGGTACCACCGTAAGCTACGGTAGACCCTGCAGCAAGGTCATTATTTTTGACCCGTTAAGGGTCGTTTCGCGTTTCCAAACCACCCCTTTCGATCCCTATTGTTCCAAACACCCGGAAATAACATATTTTATCATATACGTGATTCCCATGGAGTTTCAACGAGTCTAACCCGACTCTTGGCAATATACCAAAATTTTTCTATTTGTTTGGTATTTAATTCCTTAATTAACCCATTTATGGTTCGTTTGTTCTTTAGAGTTCCCGACCGTTCCGACAACCATGGAACCGGTCTATTATAACATATTACATATGTTTGGTGAGTTCTTAGACCCAACCCATCCCATTTGCTTATCATAACGCAAATTTTCCTTTTCATACCGAATTTGCCCCTTATAGGGTCAAATCCCATTTTAATGAGCGGTTTGCCATTCTTTCGCGAACGACCGCTTTCCTTGGCGTTACCCAACGTCCACACACATTGCAAATCGTAGGGATAACCCTTTACCCTAGTGTTCACACACGATGTGAATCACTTTAATCCGGGTTTGTCCTTTCTTCCCATTTCCATGGGACGGTCACGCACGTCATGACTCGTTCTGTTCCACAACCATGTGGTATAACACTAAAGTGTTATTTTCCTTTATGTTCACGCACGTCGTGAATCATTTGTCATAAAAGCTCACATACAGTGCAAGTCAACTATTTATCCTTTTTAAACGTGGTTTTTATTTTGTTTGAGCTTATGAGCACATGGTCACACACATTGTGACTCATGCCTTTATTTTGTTATGCTCAATTTAAAGAATGTCTTACCTTGAGTCCGGAAGGTTTAAGTGGTCAATCAAACGTGTTCCTTGCCGGTTCCCTTGGATCCGCTTGCCACACCACTTCCTATTACCATTTTAAGGACCCATTTAACACATAACATTCATTTAATCACACATATGGTCTATTTGACCCTTTATCACATTTAACCTACAATCTAGGCTTTCACATTGCACATTTCTTGCAATTAAGTAGTTCATTCATGTTTTTCATCTAATTTGGGCATTTCATCAAACACCTTATGTGCATAACTTAACATATTGGTTATTTACTAGCTTTTAAACATCATCAAGCTAGTTTTACACCTAAATCACATATCACACATGTGATTCATCCATTTCCACCAAATGTTAGGCACATAATCACCTTTTCTACAAGAATGAACATGGATTCTACAACTAGCAACTAGTTTACATGAGGAATCCTTAGTTTAACCTTCTAGTAACTAAACCCATTTCCATGGTTCATGTAAATCTTCAATTAAGGAGCAATTACACATCTAGTTACCATAATACACACATACACATGATCATCTAGCACTATAACACTAGGGTTTCATGTTTAAACCACCAATTTCTACACCCATCATGTGGGTGACGATTTTACCACCTCAAGAACATCAAATAACACTTACTTGTAGCTCTTGAGAAGATGAAGAATGATTTCTAGGGCTCAATTTCGGATCTTGCACTTGAATCACCAACAATTTGAGAAATGAGATGACAAAAACCCTTCTTCTCCTCTTCTCTTGTGTGAAACGTGAGTGAGAGACAATGCTCACCAAATGTATGGCAAGCCATACATATCTATGTTTAGATTTCATCAATTGGCAAGATCCACCCCTCTAGTATCATTTTTCATTTTTCCACCACTATTAACTAACTAGCAAATTTTCTAGTTAAGTCTTAAATATTTAACCTTTAACATATTTTACAATATTAGGTTTTAACACATGATACATTAATTGTATTTTAATTACATAATACGAAATTCGGGTCGTTACAAGTCTCCCCCTCTAAAGAGAGTTTCGTCCCCGAAACTTTGCATACTAATCAAATAGATGAGGATAAAACTTCCTCATTTCGTCTTCCGATTCCCAAGTGGCATCGGATCCCTTACGATTCTTCCATTGCACCTTCACCTGATTGAGTGTCTTGTTTCTCAGTTGCTTGACCTTTCTATCCAAGATAGCCACCGGCTTCTCGATATAGTTCAATCTGTCATCAACTTCCAAATCCTCGTACGGGACATAGGCCGACTCGTCAGCCAAACACTTCCTCAGGTAAGATACATGGAACGTGTTGTGAATTCCTTGAAGCTCTTCCGGCAATTCCAACCAGTAAGCAACTTTACCCACACGTGCGATGATTTTAAATGGCCCGATAAACCTCGGACTCAACTTTCCCCGCTTCCGGAATCGTATAATACCCTTCCATGGGGAAACCTTTAACAAAACCAAATCGCCCACCTCAAACTCGATGGGTCGTCTACGCTTATCCGCGTAAGCTTTCTGACGGTCTTGCGCCGCCTTCATGCGAGCACGGATTTGCTTAATCTTTTCATCCGTATTCATTATCGTATCGTGGCCCGTGAGTTCCCGCGAACCAATTTCTCCCCAACAAATGGGAGTTCGGCATTTTCTTCCATATAAAGCTTCATACGGAGGCATCTCGATGGTGGAGTGGTAGCTATTATTGTAAGAAAATTCCGCCAAAGGCAAGTACTCATCCCAACTACCCCCAAAGTCAAGAACACACGCTCGTAGCATATCTTCTAATGTTTGAATGGTTCTTTCACTTTGTCCGTCGGTTTGGGGATGGTATGACGTGCTTAGCAATAGCTTTGTCCCCATCTCCGCTTGAAATTTCCTCCAAAACTTGGAAGTAAACCGTGTGTCTCTATCGGACACAATCGACACGGGCACCCCGTGTCGTGACACTATTTCATTCACGTAAACCTCCGCCATTTTCTCCGAATTGTAAGTCTCACGAATAGGAAGGAAATGAGCGCTCTTGGTCAATCGATCGACAACAACCCATATCGCATCGTACCCTTTCTTCGTTCTTGGAAGTTTAGTAATCAAATCCATTGTTAACTTTTCCCATTTCCATTCCGGAATATCCAACGGTTGCAATTCACCATGAGGTTTTTGATGTTCCGCCTTCACTTGCAAACAAGTTAAGCATTTCTCCACGTATTTGACAATATCGCGTTTCATGCCCGGCCACCAATAGTTAACCCGAAGGTCTCTATACATCTTAGTCGCTCCCGGGTGAATTGAATACTTGGATTTATGGGCTTCATCCAATAGATCATTCTTCAAGGTACAAGTAGGTGGTATCCAAACCCGACCCCATCTTGTTTTCAATCCCTGACTATCATCTTCCAAGTTTTGAGTTTGACCTCTGATTCGATTTTTCTTCAAATTTTCTTCCTTTAGCGCTTCAGTTTGTGCTTCCTTGATTTGTTCAACCACTTCGGATATAACGGTTATCTTCATTGCGGTTATTTTGATAGGAGTATGATCCTCCTTTCGACTCAAGGCGTCAGCCACGACATTGGCCTTTCCCGGATGATATAGGATTTCACAATCATAATCCTTTAGCAATTCCATCCACCGCCTTTGTCTCATGTTTAACTCCTTTTGCGTAAAGAAGTACTTTAAACTCTTATGGTCCGTGTAAATCGTACACTTTACACCATATAGATAATGCCTCCAAATCTTTAACGCGAACACCACCGCGGCTAGTTCAAGATCATGGGTTGGGTAGTTCCTTTCATGCACTTTCAGTTGTCTCGAGGCATAAGCAATCACCTTGCCCCTTTGCATTAGAACACAACCCAAACCGGAGTAGGAAGCATCCGAGTATACCACAAATCGTCGGTTCCCTCGGGTAAAGACAAAACCGGAGCTTGAGTCAATTTCGACTTTAACTCTTGAAAGGCTTTCTCTTGCTCTTCACCCCATAGGAACTTCACCTCTTTCTTGGTAAGCTTGGTTAAAGGAGAAGCAATCTTAGCAAAGTCTTGAATGAATCTCCGATAATATCCGGCTAACCCAAGAAAGCTTCTAATCTCTGTGGGAGTCTTGGGTGGACTCCATTTGGTCACCGCGTGAATCTTTGTGGGGTCTACGTGTATACCCTCCGAGTTTACCACATGACCCAAGAATTGTACCTCTCGCAACCAAAAGGCACACTTGGAGAATTTTGCGAACAATTTCTCCCGACGAAGCGTTTCGAGAACTTCACGCAAGTGACAAGCATGATCACCTTCATTTTTAGAATAAATAAGGATATCATCTATGAATACAATGACAGATCGGTCTAACATGGGTCGGCACACCCTATTCATCAAATCCATGAATGCCGCCGGGGCGTTTGTCAACCCGAAAGACATCACAAGGAACTCATAATGCCCGTATCTAGTACGAAATGCCGTCTTGGGGATGTCTTCTTCCCTTACCTTCAACTGATGATAACCCGACCGTAAGTCGATTTTCGAAAACCACGATGCACCTTGCAACTGATCGAATAGATCATCAATCCTAGGCAATGGGTAACGGTTCTTAACCGTCACCTTGTTCAACTCTCTATAGTCGATACACATCCGAAGACTTCCATCCTTCTTTTTCACGAAAAGAACCGGTGCTCCCCATGGCGAAGTACTCGGACGTATGAACCCCTTGTCTAAAAGATCTTGCAATTGTGTCATTAACTCTTGGAGCTCCGATGGCGCCAAACGATAGGGAGCCTTTGCAATGGGTTTAGCTCCCGGGGTTAGGTCGATTCGAAACTCGACCTCCCGTTCCGGTGGGACTCCCGGCAAATCCTCCGGAAAGACATCTGGAAAATCCCGAACAACCGGAATATCTTCCAACACTTGAACTTTCGTTTCCGTGTCTATTACATAGGCTAAGAACGATTGTCCTCCATGGCGCATGTATTTCATTGCTTTAACCAAAGAACATAAAGCTACGCCACCGCGTTTTGCACCTTGGATTATTACCTCATAACCACTCGGAGATATCAATTGGATGCACTTGCGATTGCAAACTATATTGGCGTGGTACATGGAAAGCCAATCCATACCAATTACTACATCAAACTCCCCGAGTGTCATGGGTATTAAGTCGACCGAATAATCCTCACCTTCGATGGTAAGTATGCAATTTCGATAAACGTTGAACGCTAAGAACGTTTTTGAATCTGCTACCTCAATCTCTAAAGGACTAGGTAAGTTGTCTAACACCATGGAAAAATGACTCGCAAATTTAACCGAAACAAACGATCTATTAGCACCCGAGTCAAATAGCACATAAGCAGGTAGTGAGTTGATGAGAAAGGTACCCGTCACAACGTCGGCTATAGATTTGGCTTCTTCCGCCGTAATCAAGAAGGTTCTCGCCTTAGCTTTTCCTCCATCACCCTTTTTCCCCGAACCTTGAGCAACCGAGGATTGACTTGTACCATCCTTCTTTAGTTCCGGACATTCGCTCCTTTTGTGGCCCGGTTTGTAACAGTTGTAGCACACACTTAGCGGGCTTGTGCATTGAGATGTCGAATGACCCGACTTTCCACACTTGAAGCAATTTTTAGATTCGTATCTACAAACTCCCCCATGTTTCTTTTTACAAATCTTGCAATGTTTGGAGTCTTTGTCGTTCCCAAACTTGTTTGATGAGGATGAAATCTTGGCTTTCTTAGACGAACCCGTCTCCGTTTCAGCCGCACGCTTCTCCCCACGATCAACTTGCCTTTTCAATTCCGCTTCTCGATCCCTAGCACAATCGATAAGCTCTGCTAGAGTTTCACATTTGGACGGTGTAAGAAACTCTCGATACTTGGCACTCAACATGCCATAGTAGTGGTTAATCCACATCCTTTCATCCTGGAGCAACTGTGGGCAAAACTTGGCTTTGTCGTAGAAGATGGCCGTGATGGTATCAATACTTTCATCTTTTTGTCGTAACTGTAGGAATTCTTCTGCTATTCTGTTGATAGCGGCTTGTGGGCAAAACCGCTTTGTGAACAACTTCTTAAATTCTTCCCAAGTCATACTTTTGATACCTTCCCGCCCCTTCTCATCCCGTTGCAATTCCCACCAGTCTTTAGCTCGTTCCCGGAGTTGGCTTGCAGCAAACCTCACTTCATCAGATTCTTCACAGTGTGAGGTTTCAAAGGCACTTTCCATATCTTTGATCCACCTTTGACTAAGCAGTGGATCGACCTCACCCTTGAACGTTGTAGGGTTGCATGCAACAAACTCCTTATAGGTCACTTTCTTTGTTGGCCTTTCGGTTTCTTTGTCAGCCTTCAGAGCCACAAACTCTTGTTGAATGAGATCCCGTAGATCTTTGCGTACATCCTCGATGTAGCCCGGCAATAAAGCCTCAAAAGCCTTGCCAACTTCCTCCTTGACCATTTCCCGTGTTGCATCATCGGGATGGGTCTCGTGATTCTCTATATTAATCACGTGATCGTTACCAGCCATGACCTAAGACTGTGACCATTAAACGTTACGTTAGTACCATGTACGTAATCTATAGCATATACACCGATGCTTATGATTCTACTATCACTAGGGCCTAACCCTATTCACACAATACCCATTTCCATCCTTAAGTTTAAAACAACATCCCTAAGAACCCATTCGCGTGCCTTTGATTGTTGTTAGACTGGCCAGGCCTAGCAACAAGCTCACCACACGGATGCCTTCTTAGTTCCTTTATTCCAAACTTAAGTCAAGAAGCTAGGTTCAATCAGTTCATATGGTACATATCATACATATATCATACATATCATACATGTGTCAAGCTTGTTACATTTATAAACGGCACACTTAACCTTGTACCTTTAGGCTCAGTGATCGGCTTATTGGATCGAACGTTTGCATTTCTCATATCTAGAGCTCAAAAGTTTGAGTCCAAGTGTTCGCGACGCACTTGAATCTCTCAAACCGTTGGCTCTGATACCAACTTGTAACACCCGGACCTCCAAAGAGTCCGTTTAAGTTAAATAACATGCGGAATTTGGTCCCAGAAAATTTCATTAGCATTTAACTCCCAAAATATGTGTTTCGTGTCAACCGACACTCAAAAATGAAGTTTAACAATCCATTTACATACACACGTGATAGGAAGTTTCAAAATAATGTTAACGCGTTAGTTTCTACAAAAGAAACGTGTATGCAAGTCCCGTTCGATCCTTGTTTGCACTATCGATCACTTTAGCCTTCCGGTCCCGTAACACCTGAAAACACACGTTTAGACATCCATTAGTTCATAGGAACTAAGTAAGTACATTCTAACATTCATTTCGGGTCTTTACGGGGGTTTAAACGGACTCGGAACGCATTAAAACGATAATCGACAAAATCTGGGAAATGGGTCCCTACCGTAACTTACGGTACCACCATAAGTTACGGTGGCTTCAATTTTGCTACGGTGGTACTACACTGGCTTACGATAGCCCATTTCACCCAGGGACCTACCGTAACTTACGGTACCACCGTAAGCTACGGTAGACCCTGCAGCAAGGTCATTATTTTGACCCGTTAAGGGTCGTTTCGCGTTTCCGAACCACCCCTTTCGATCCCTATTGTTCCAAACACCCGGAAATAACATAATTTATCATATACGTGATTCCCATGGAGTTTCAACGAGTCTAACCCGACTCTTGGCAATATACCAAAATTTTTCTATTTGTTTGGTATTTAATTCCTTAATTAACCCATTTATGGTTCGTTTGTTCTTTAGAGTTCCCGACCGTTCCGACAACCATGGAACCGGTCTATTATAACATATGACATATGTTTGGTGAGTTCTTAGACCCAACCCATCCCATTTGCTTATCATAACGCAAATTTTCCTTTTCATACCGAATTTGCCCCTTATAGGGTCAAATCCCATTTTAATGAGCGGTTTGCCATTCTTTCGCGAACGACCGCTTTCCTTGGCGTTACCCAACGTCCACACACATTGCAAATCGTAGGGATAACCCTTTACCCTAGTGTTCACACACGATGTGAATCACTTTAATCCGGGTTTGTCCTTTCTTCCCATTTCCATGGGACGGTCACGCACGTCATGACTCGTTCTGTTCCACAACCATGTGGTATAACACTAAAGTGTTATTTTCCTTTATGTTCACGCACGTCGTGAATCATTTGTCATAGAAGCTCACATACAGTGCAAGTCAACTATTTATCCTTTTTAAACGTGGTTTTTATTTTGTTTGAGCTTATAAGCACATGGTCACACACATTGTGACTCATGCCTTTATTTTGTTATGCTCAATTTAAAGAATGTCTTACCTTGAGTCCGGAAGGTTTAAGTGGTCAATCAAACGTGTTCCTTGCCGGTTCCCTTGGATCCGCTTGCCACACCACTTCCTATTACCATTTTAAGGACCCATTTAACACATAACATTCATTTAATCACACATATGGTCTATTTGACCCTTTATCACATTTAACCTACAATCTAGGCTTTCACATTGCACATTTCTTGCAATTAAGTAGTTCATTCATGTTTTTCATCTAATTAGGCATTTCATCAAACACCTTATGTGCATAACTTAACATATTGGTTATTTACTAGCTTTTAAACATCATCAAGCTAGTTTTACACCTAAATCACATATCACACATGTGATTCATCCATTTCCACCAAATGTTAGGCACATAATCACCTTTTCTACAAGAATGAACATGGATTCTACAACTAGCAACTAGTTTACATGAGGAATCCTTAGTTTAACCTTCTAGTAACTAAACCCATTTCCATGGTTCATGTAAATCTTCAATTAAGGAGCAATTACACATCTAGTTACCATAATACACACATACACATGATCATCTAGCACTATAACACTAGGGTTTCATGTTTAAACCACCAATTTCTACACCCATCATGTGGGTGACGATTTTACCACCTCAAGAACATCAAATAACACTTACTTGTAGCTCTTGAGAAGATGAAGAATGATTTCTAGGGCTCAATTTCGGATCTTGCACTTGAATCACAACAATTTGAGAAATGAGATGACAAAAACCCTTCTTCTCCTCTTCTCTTGTGTGAAACGTGAGTGAGAGACAATGCTCACCAAATGTATGGCAAGCCATACATATCTATGTTTAGATTTCATCAATTGGCAAGATCCACCCCTCTAGTATCATTTTTCATTTTTCCACCACTATTAACTAACTAGCAAATTTTCTAGTTAAGTCTTAAATATTTAACCTTTAACATGTTTTACAATATTAGGTTTTAACACATGATACATTAATTGTATTTTAATTACATAATACGAAATTCGGGTCGTTACAACAAAGGTTTGGACATGTGGTCCTTACCAAGATGCACAAAGATCTTATAGTCATTCGGGATGACTGTATTGTGTTGAGAAGGTAGATGTGCACTATGTGAAGTTTGCCATTATAGTTTCACTTACAACCCATATGAGGATAAATGTAAAGAGAGGATTCGCGCCCTCTGATTTGAATTATTATAACAAATATAATACACACATAAAAAGGAAAATGAAAAATTAACTATGTTACATGGGTAATTCCTATGTGAAGGATTTGTTGGCTTGTACTTAGTTAGTATATGGGATAGTGAGTTCACCTATTGTAAAGGGGTTCCATTAAGACTATCCATATACGGAGTGATATTAGGGATATCTCAAGGCTCAATTGAAGTTATGAAATGACCATATCTTCACAAAATAAACCCTACTTTGAATGATAATGAATGATTTATCATATATGTTTTATTCACCTATGAACTCACCAACCTTGTGTTGACACTTGATTTTACATGTATTCTCAGGTATCTACTAGGAGCTTATGGACATGCACGTAGGGTCATATAAGAGCTCAAGATACATTTTGCTTATTATTAAGACATGATTAGACGTATCGTTATGAGACAATCTATCTTTTATTTCCGCTACGCATAATATTTATTACTCTGAATATCAATGGAATGATTATCTAAAATTTATCATATAGATAACTGCATCTCATGTGTGACTACTGTGTTCGATCCTGTTTGCTCACCCCTCCGTGATAAATTCCAGACCCGGAATTTGAGGGTGTGACACCTTCAAATGTAGAACTTTTAGTATTATTAAGGGCGAAAGCAAAATCAACCACAATGTATAAGTATTAGTTCAAAAGAGTTTCTGTTTTCTTTTGTTAATTTACTCAACTAATTGAAGAACACACAAATCTGTTAGCAGAAGTGATTAAATTGCATATTACCTTAGTTGGTTTTGATTTGTATCTTTCTATGCCTTCATGGTCATGGTCTTCTTATTTCAAAATGAAATCATTATTTGATAGAATTAGTGATTCTTTACAGGTGAATGTTCCTAAGACCAAACTACAAGAACAAGGAACGCAAAAAACATACCTTTCATAAGGTGACACATTACGGGAAGGGAAAAATTAGCTTGGTTGCACAAGGGAAGAGTCGTTAAGACAGAAAATATGGTGGCCAAACAAACCCATGTTTCACAATAAGGTGAATTATATTATTTTTTATTTTCTTTTATGTTGAACTGTTTCTTAACACAGCATCATCAATTGCTTGAGTTTGGTAGTTTGTCATATCGTGTTCAAAATTGAAAAACTTTATGAATGATTATTGTATGAAATTGGCAAAAATTATGAATAAGATCGTGCTAAGGTTGCAATGCCAACACTGCTCTATTTTGATGTGGACTAATCAGGTTAGCTTATCATCATTATAAGAGGTGGCTAAATAAGTGGATCAAAACAACGTCGAGTTGTTATACAAAGGTTATGTTTCCATAAAAGTTATAAAAAACACACATATTCGAATGGTCTTTATTAGAACATAGTTCATGATTATTTCTTTAAATTTTCTTGATTATTAAACCTGTTTATAGCTTTTGAGATCAAAAGGTGTTTTAATTTCTTATCAACTGAACTTAAAAAAATATTAAATAACATGAATAAAGAAAATAAAGCGAGGTTATGCCCTAACCAATGATGCAATGAGTTGTACATATACATGCAAATTTAACTTTGTTACTGAATTTGTAAAATTTCACTTTTTTAAATTTAAGTTTCATATTAAGACTTTTTTGTTTTATGCAGATTAGTTACTCTATTTTTTAAACATAAAAGTTAATTGCTTTCTATTTTGAGATAATATGTGTAGTGGTCTATAATTGTTCGCTAAATCTCTATAAGTAGGATTAAATATGCCGATGTTGGGTTGAACTAATGATGTTGTGTTGACTTTTTTAAGTTGTGCTACTTGACTTTCATGGTACGCTTAATATGTTTCATGTTTATATTTTTCTTTTCATATGTACACAAACAATTAAAACATTAGTAGGGTAAATGATTTATGATTTATATTTTTAGTTTAGCTTTTCACAGAAACAACAGTACTAGAAATGCCCAAACATTAGCACCACATCTAGGAAGGAGGTACCGATATCTTTTATACCTTTTTATACCTAGCAATATAAAGAAAATAAAAAAAGGCTCTCAACTTAATCTCTAAACACTCTATATCATCTTTAGATAAAAAGAACATAGATACTATGAGTACATACATAATAGTAAAACTTTAAAAACGTGCATATAGTTATATATTTAGTAAAGGTACAGTCTGCATGACTTTCTTTGTGAGCTTGGCTGGACTGTTTGTTATGTGGCTGCTTCATATGGCATGTGCTTTTAGCCCAGATACAATATGGATTTACTACCAGGGTGTGCTTTTTTATTTAAAGAACTCACAAAACTTGATTCGGCCATAATCATTTCATGATTTAATCTACCCATTATCATTTCTTCTTTGCACATTCATGAGTATCAACCAACAAAGATCCCACCAGCCTAAATGATGTAATGATGTACCTTTTGTATAAAATAGGTGTCACTACAAGGAAAATGATTTTTTGCGACTAAATTTTTTGCGGCGATAAAGGTATCATCGCAAAAAACTAACTAAACGACAAAAATAATTAGCTTTTTGACTTTTCTAGTCAAATTTATTATTTACGACGATAATATCGCCGCAAAAAAGATATTTTAATTTATTTTATGTGATTAAAAATATATTATTTTTTTGTGTCAATTCAGTTTCGACGCAAAAAATATATTCAAGTTTTTTTATATTTTTCCTGAATTATTTAGTTGGAGGGATAATTTCCCGCTTGTTTTTTTTGCGGCGATAGTTGCGTCGCAAAAAGGTGTTCGTCGCAAAAAAGAATTAAAATTAAATATAATTAAAAACGATGTCGCCGTAAAAGACCTTTTGCGACGACATATCGCCGCAAAAAAGTTATTCAGATTTATGAAAACGGGGATTCCAGATCTGTTCCCCATTTTCACACCAAATTACCCCCAAATCTTTATATATCGCCCCTACCACTGCCACCCAACCGCCACCGCACCGCCACCGCCACCTGCCACCGGCACCGCACCACCACCGCGCACCGTCACCACCACGGCCATCAGCCACCGCGCGAGCGCACGCAGTAGCAGGGGCCTCCACACCCAACCGCCACCCCACCGCCACCGCACCACCATCGCGCGCCGTTACCCCCACCGCCACCTGCTCCACCGTCGCGTCACCACCCCCGCCATTTGTCGTCACCACCACCGCTACTCCACTACATTGTAAAGGTAATAACTAATTTTTTGTGTATGAATGTGTATGTGTATATATTAGAATATATGTATATGTGTGTATGGTTTTGAGAAGTTGATGTTAGGTCTTGCAGAATTCCATATGTAAGAACCAAATACTCACCTTTCTGCCTTGAAGTGACCTTTATGATTTTTGGTTTTGAGAAATACCTTCAGAGGTTGATAGATTGTAGTTTTCTTTTGTTTTCTTCGATCATGATTCATGTTTCATAATCCTATGGTTTTATTAATGACATTTTATATTCAAAACATTCTCGTATAAACTATGAACTATGTCTGAAACAACAATATTCTATTTCAGTTAATGTTTGTTAATACTGGGAAATACATTCCACAGCAAGATGCCCTTTTTATTCTATCAAATAATTATGGATATATATAATGTTGTGTTCCGATTAAAGCATATTTATAAATGAATATTTGGGTTACTAACGGGCCACTGGCCAATTTGATTATTTCTAATACTCGAGTATGAAACTTTAGGGTTGTGCCATCACCTGATAATTCATCACAAAACATACACGTAAGAATCAAATAACCTTCAAAGTTTGACTTTTTATGTCAAAGTTACATATTTGATGAAGATATTCACCTAGCTTGTGTTCTCTTGTTCTGAAGGTGTTTCTTTATCACCATGTTTTTCCTCCATTGTTTCTGATTGTTCCTTCTTCATTTTCGCTTGTTGTTTTGCTCGTAGAACCTCATAAAAGTTATTGAAATCAAGATTAATAAACAATAAAACTGACCATGAGATGTGACAAGACGATAAGCCCGACCAAGAACAAGGGTGTCACCGGGCCTAAGAAGCTTAACTCGCGTAAACCGCACGGTTTTACTCCCCGAATCATCTTGATTTTCTTCACTTGGATGTATATGTGTATGTATATATGTATTTATGTATGGATATATATGTGTATGTGTGTATGTATGTTAAATTGAGATTAAAATGGATGTTAAATTGTGATTAAAATGGATGTATATGTATATGAGTATGGATGTATATGTGTATTTATGTATGGATGTATATGTGTATGTGTATATGTATGTTGAATTGTGATTAAAATGGATGTATATGCGTATTTGTGTATGGATGTATATGTGTATGTATGTATGTATGTTAAATTGTGATTAAAATGGATGTATATGTGTATTTATGTATTGATGTATATGTGTATTTGTGTATGGATGTATATGTGTATTTGTGTATGGATGTATATGTGTATTTGTGTATGGATGTATATGTGTATGTGTATATGTGGGTATTTGTGTTTGTATTTCCCTAGTTTTAAATGTGTTAAGATAATTAATATTAGAATGGATGTATTTGTGTATGGATATCCATATATGTGTATGTGTGTATGTATGTTAAATTGAGATTAAAATGAATGTTAAATTGTGATTAAAATGGATGTATATGTGTATGGATGTATATGTGTATTTGTGTTTGTATTTCCCTAGTTTTAAATGTGTTAAGATAATTAATATTTGTTTGTAGACACAGTTATGACGATTGATAAGACTTGGACTACTTTAGAAAATAAATTTTCTAAAGAATATCTGATTGGTCTTAAAGCATTCATGGAAAGGTGTAAGAATTATACGAATAGCAAAAATAAAGCTCGGTGTCCGTGTAATAATTGCAATAACAGTTATTGGTTTCCTCTTCCAACAATAGAGCTCCATATACATAATAATGGTTTTTGCCGATTTTACAAAACGTGGACGCATCATGGTGAATCATATGTTCCGTCACCGGTAGTTCCAGTCATACCTCAAACGACAGACCCAATACATGATTTTATTAACGATGTTCGTCAGGAGAATGTCCCACAAGAGGACAACACATACGACGACGACGAGCCAATGAACATAACAGATACACCGAGTGATACAAATGATGAACTTGCTGAATTACTGAAACTTGCCGACACTGAACTATACCCTGGTTGTGACGGGATGTCTTCATTGGATTTCTTGGCAAAACTGAGTCACATGAAGACCATCAATAAATGGACCGATACATCGTTTGACCAATTGTTAGAATTTCTGAAAACTGCATTTCCGCTTGCTAAAATCCCACTGTCAAACTATGAAGCCAAGAAGATAATGAAGAAAGTTGGGTTAGGATATGAATCGATCCACGTTTGTAAGAACGACTGTTGTTTATTTTGGGGGAAGGATAACAAAGATTTGCAAAAATGTCCAATATGTTATGAAAGTAGATGGAAGGACACAAACACTAAGGGAAAGAAAGTTGCCAACAAGGTTATGCGTTACTTTTCATTAATTCCTAGATTAAAGCGTATTTATAGCTCAAGACACACTGCAAAACATATGACATGGCATGCTTCTGGACGTTGCACAGAAGATGGTAAGTTACGTCACCCGGTGGATGGTACATCATGGAAAGAATTCGATTCAATGTATCCTGCTTTTTGCCAAAGAACCTAGAAATGTTAGATTAGGGTTGGCTGCTGATGGCTTCAATCCATTTGGCAATATGAGTACGTCCTATAGCATGTGGCCAGTCATATTGACAACATACAATACGCCGCCATGGTTATGTATGAAAGAGTCTTCATTCTTCATTCATGCTGACGTTATTAATCCCTGGCCCTAATTCAAGGTGGGCCAGTTTACATGAGGTGGATGTATCCATTTGAAAGATACATGAAAAAGCTAAAAAATTATGTTAGAAATAAGGCTAGGCCCGAGGGTTCCATTGCGGAGGGGTATGTCGTAGATGAAGCCTTAACTTTCTGTTCAAGGTATTTTGACGGTGTACCAACGAGATTTAATCGGCCGGACAGAAACGAAGACGCCCCAGTTCCCACACGTGAGTTTTATGTCTTCCAATCGCTATGCACACCTATCAGCAAGGGGGTTGATAAAAAAATGGATGGTGTGCTTTGGGCAAATCTAAATTGGTTTGTCCTTAACAACAGCTCCGAGATCGAAGAATACAAGGAGTAAGTATTTTCTATTTCGGGTTGTGTTTTCGTAAGTTATCTTTATAGTGATTATTATTAACACAAGTAACATTATTTATAGTGAATTTATTACTCAAATGCCGCATGGAACTGAGTTGGAAGCAAATTTTCCTAACTGGTTTAAACAGAAGGTAAACTCATTTGTGTATAAAACCGATTATACAAACTAATATCATGTAATTTTCTCTTATTTCAAATAGTATCATAATCATTGTTAATTTCTCTTATTTCAAATAGATCAACCATCGGCGAATAAATGAATCTAGTGTTAGTCCTCAGTTATTTGCTTTAGCAAATGGACCACGACATGCAAACTCTTACACCGCTTGTATAGTTAACGGTGTGAGATTTGTAGTTCATAGCCGAGACGTGCGCCGTACAACTCAAAATAGCGGCATCTCAACAACTGGTCAAGATGAAACAAAGTATTACGGTTTGTTGGAAGAGATTCTGGAGCTAGGCTATTTAGACCGTTGTAAGGTTGTGTTGTTTCGATGTAAATGGTTTAAAACTAATAACAACAAACTTTGTGTCATTAAGAATAACATAACCAGTATTTCTACCCAAACTGAATGGTTTACAAATGACCAATACATTCTTGCAACACAAGCAGAGCAAGTTTTTTATCTTGACGAACCGTCTAAAGCCAGTCAAAGAGTTCAATCAATCAGACATTGGAAGGTCGTCCAAGAGGTGAATCATCGGAAGATTTGGGACCGAGATATTATAATGGAAAATAATAAAGCAGATTTAATTCATGACAGCACTTCATCTGAGCTTTTGTTGTCTGCTGACTTAGATAATTTAACTTATGATGGTATGAGTAGAGATGAAGCTACAGAAGTCGATGTTTCCCTTGAGCATGTCAATGTAGAGGACGAGACATATGAAGATATGGATGAGGGTGAAGACGACGATGCAGACCAAGCTGTTGACGTTTCTGATAATTCAGATGATGAATTAGACGAATTTAATAATGATTGTGGAGAAGATTCTTATCACACCTATGAATCCGATTGATTGTAATTTTTAATTTTAACCGAATCATTTATTATGTTTGATCTATTATGTTTATTGAATTGTTTTTTCAATTGTGTGTTTAGCTAATGATTCAATTGCGGTATATTTGTATACTTATATAATCTTTTTTTACAGATGGCAGACGTGGCCCGAGGTCACGGTGGGGATACCTATGGCCGTGGTCCACCTGGTGGTGGTCCTCCCGATGATGATCGATCGTGGCAGCCGCCACGACAGTGCGAGGTCAGTGATGACTCCGGCAGCGGCAGCGGACGAGGTATGACGAATTTTTTATACTATTATCTTTTAAAATGAAAATATATAATTTACATAGAATTTTTATACTATTATCAATTTGCAGGACAAGGCAAGCGTGGAAAGACCACACTTCAAGGTATGCGAAAGAGAAATCCATAAGGAAATTTGCTCACAACTGAATTTGAGCAAGGTACGCATGACACCTACAAACCCGTGGGTGTCAATAAGGCGACCTTTGCTTCACTGGTTGACACAATCGTTGACAAATTTCCTCAAAACTACAAGAGCTGGAGAAAGATACCTGCAGAGTTGAAGGCGACTATTTGGCCTGACTTACAGGTTAAGTTTTTGATAATTAAATTCAGTGATTAAATATATATACACTAAGCTATTTATTTTCATAATTTACAGATGTATTTTGATATGACTCCCTATGAAGGCCTGAGGGCAGGCATTGAGAAATATGCTGCAAACCGGTATAAAGATCACAAATACCGGTTCAAGCAAAAGCATTTTAGCAAAATAGGTGGGGAGGACAGGGTTGATATTTCTGATGTTGTGTCACCTGATATGCAAGAATCTGAATGGAAAGGCTATGTGGATTACTACACTTCTGCTGAAGTCAAGGCTCGGTCTGCAACCAACAAGTCCAACAAAGGGAAGCAGACGATCAAGGGACATGGCGGCCGGACATCCTTAGCCCAATGTCGTTATATGTTTGTAATTTGTTTTAATCTAATGTGTTTATAACTTGTTTTATGTGTTTGTAAGTTACTTTTATATTATTATATAACTATATAATGTGTTTACAGCGGGAAGATGGTTTTGATGAATCTGGGTGTGCCATATTAACATATCGTCGCTTCTATACCGATTCAAGCGGTAATTTCTATCAACCTGAACCCGCTGCATACTATGTAAGTAATGTACACGTCTTACAATTTTATAAAAATAAAATAATATATAACATCACCATATATATAACATTGTTTATTTTTTTTGTAAACTATAAAGGAGCAAATGGTCGCGCTTCAACAACAACATCCAGAAATGTCAGAGAAACAGATCATGCGCCAGGTCTTGGGGGAGCGGCCCGGGTGGGAACGTGGCATCGGTCCAATACCGAGCGTGCCTTCACAACCCCCACCTCCACCTCATAGAACAGATCAGCGGATGTTCTCACAATCTGAGGTTGAGGAGATGATAGCAGCGAGACTGGCCAGTGAGCAAGAACAATGGCAGTCACAGATGATGGCTAATATGATGACACAAATGCAAAGTCAAATCCAAAGCCAAGTTCAGAGCGCGTTGAAGAGAAGTGGTCATTCTCAACAAAATGATGAAGATGAAGAAGATGATGAAGGTGGGTCGTCATAGGATGGTTTGATGGTTTTGATAGTGTTTAGTGATTGTTATGAATATTTTCAAACATTTGTTTGTGTTACTTTTAACTTATTAAATTTGGACAATATTTTGTTTATATGCTATGTTTTACGAATGGTTTGATGGTTTTGATAGTGTTTAGTGATTTTGAACAGCAGGTTTGGCACCTAGAAAAATCTGAGTAGATTGCTGCAAATGCAACAAAATTATTAAAAAAAAGGTTCTTTTTTGCGGCGATTTATCGTCGCAAAAATATTTTGGTCAAAAACTTTGCGGCGAAATATCGCCGCAAAAAAGAAAAAAATCGTCGCAAATGTCACTTTTTTAATCGTCACAAAATATTTTCTCCAGAATTTCACTTTTTTTATACTAAGTGGAGCCCACAAAATAAATCATCGCAAATAACATTTTGCGACCATTTTTTTACGGCGACTTTTTACGACCAAAGTTTCGTAAATATATTGCGACGACAAAGGATCTTTTTGCGACGATATTTATCGCCGCAAAAAAGCACTTTTCCTGTGGTGTGTGAATAGAAGTTGTGGCTTCGTGGTAGAAACATAAGATGCAGGTTTAATATTTGTTATACCAGTAGTTTGTGTTTTTGTTCTGCAAATCTAAAATTACCTTACGTTCGTTTCTTCATTACAGCTCCTGCTATATTTAGCGTCGTAAAAAAAAAGAACTATCCCCGCTGCGAAATGCCGGAATTCTCGCTAGTTTATAAACTATTTTAGTTAAAAAACTAAATAATATTATTAGTAATTAATACAATTATTTATTTGTTGAGGTTGAGTATGGTGATATCACAAGTCCCTTAAGACTTTTTTATTAGGGTATAAAGATGAAAATGAAGATTACTTTGAATTTAATTCGATATGAATTTTATTTCATATTATTTTAAATTTATCTTTCGAAATTATAATTTTATTTAAAAATGGTTTAATGTAAATATTGGTCATTTTGACGTAAGCTTTTACATGTAGATTAAAATTTTAATAAAAATGGTTTAATTGATACATTAGATAAAACTTTTGTAAATAAACAATTGATTAATAACTTCAAAAAATAAAAATGATTAGTTCTTTTATATTTATATTTATTTTTAAGCAAATTGGATTTTAATAATTAAAACTATGACCTATTGGCTGATAATAATCCATACTATTAAATTACCGATAATAATTATAACTTTAAGTTTTGTTACCAATGACAATCGTAGTAACATAATTTTTATTGATTTACACTTAATTTTCATTCGTTTTTCATTCCATTTTATAGGCGTCTTCCTATTTCATTTGCAATCACCATCTTGAGTAAAATTAATTGGAAATCAAGTGTAACAAATGAATAATTATGCTACTAGCATTGTCATTGGTAACAAAACTGAAAGTTGAGATTATTTTCGGTCAATTTGATAGTATCGATTATTATCGACCAATGGGTTATAATTTGGATTACTAAAATTCAATTTACCTTATTTTTAAAATCTACATCTATTATTATTTATTAATACGTTCATATTATCTTATTTGCATTCCAATGTATTTCTGTTAAGAAACAACTTATTTTATGTTTCTCTCTTAAAAAAATTTGTTTCCAATACGGACGAAAAGACTCCCTTTCCAACGCATGGGATACAATCTTTGATGCATTTCGTTACAAAATCTTGTTTTTATCATAAAATAACAAGAAGATAAATTAATGACATAAAACACATTTTAAAATAAATAAAAAATAAACAAGTTAAACGGGTCAAGCAGCGAATAATATGAACCGTTTAGCTAATCGGGTCCGCGGGACCAACCCGAAACTAATCGAAACTCATTTACGCTAAAACACTAAATGTAAATTTCATTTTAAGTTCGGGTAACTAAGTGATTCACATAACATATTAATATGTTTTAGCTTTAAAATTTTAAAAACTCTCATTTAAGGTATAGACAGTGTGCTATTATTTTAATGCAATGTGGTGAAGAATAAATGAGGGAAGGGGTTGGCAAATAATATGATGGAACATTGACTGCAAATATAAAAACAATGTTGAATGTTATCACTGCGATGTAGAAGGACGCCAATAACGGTGTCCACAAGTGGTCTTTCAAAGGCATGGTGCGATGAATTAATTATTTTTCGATGGGATAATATGTTGGAATAACTAATTATATCAACGCGAAAATATATATAAACATGTAGGATTTGAGTAATATATTTAACTTGTTTATTATTATTGAATTCGACTTATAAAACCGAATACAAAACCCTATATTTATAGTAGACATAAACTAATCATAATTCAACTCAAACACTATTTAAATAATCAACTAGCTAAACTTATAATTATCTATTCTAAATAACTAGATAACTTCTAATTATTTAAATCAAAGTTTTGGTTTTACTCGTTGACCTCTTTTACTTTGTTCAAATTAAAACTTTAGTTATAAGCATATCAAGATTATATCCTTCATAATAAATTTATATTAAGCCACCCGGAGCCTCCTTTGGGTATCTTGACCGGATACTTCGGATACACGAGCCTAAGTATTTCAGATAGGCTTATCGGATTGGTGGCTGAGATCATGAACCGAAGCGTGAACCCACTTCAAACTAGTAGTTTAACGACAATATAAACGTTAATGGGACTTTGTGACACTTCAATGTGTAAATGAGAATAATGTATACTAAAGTAAAAATAAGATGTTAAATTGTGATAGCATGAGCTTTATGATACTTCAGAATTGAACAAATTTTGGGCCATTAACGGTATATATTGCATTAGATTGCGAGCCAAATAAAAAGTATTTTTTAAAGAAAAATTGTATAAATAGTCTCTATCATATGAGTATGCATTAACATATGAAAGTTAATCTTTTTTTTTAAAAGTCAAATGAGTACGCATGGATGGTTAAGGTTTTCAAATATCATAACTATCTAACCGATTGTCAACCAAATAAGAAAAATATGAAACTCACTATAACTCTCCTTTGGAACAAGTTCAACGCTTGATTCTCTTAAAAACCACGTATTGTGCCTTATTTGGCGTTCTATACAAACCTAATCATCGAATGTGATGTGATTGTGGAAGTCGACGTTTCCATGTCTGAGGTATGAAAGAGTGTTTTTTTATTACGATTTCAATTTGTAAAGGCAAGAATGCCCTCACATGATTCGCACATGAAATCTAAATTTCATTGAAAACTAACGGAATTAACTACGGGGACTAAATGTTCAACTTTCCTACAAATGTTTGGACTAACTTTGCAGCTTAAAATCTAATGACTGAACCACACGAGGAATCTAGTCAAACAAAAGAGACCATTTATGTAAATTTTGTCTCAGTCTTGTTGGAACCAACTTTCTTTAAGATATGTTAAAAGTCAAAATGAGTATGCGTTAACATATGAGAGTTAATCTTTTTCTTAAAAGTCAAAATGAGTACACATGGATGGTTAGGGTTTTCAAAAATAATAATTATCTAACCGATTGCCAACCAAAATAAGAAAAATATGAAAACTCACTATAACCCTCCTTTGGAACAAGTTCAACGCTTGATTATCTTAAAAACCAACGTATTGTGCCTTATTTGGTGTTCTATACAAACCTAATCATCGAATGTGATGTGATTGTGAAAGTCGACGTATCCATGTCTGAGGTATGAAAGAGTGTTTTTTATAATGATTTCATTTGTAAAGACAAGAATACCCTCACATGATTCGCACATGAAATCTAAATTTCATTGAAACTAACGGAACTTAACTACGGGGATTAAATGTGCAACTTTCCAACAAATGTTTGGACTAACTTTGTAGTTTAAAATCTAAGGACCGAACCAAACGAGGAATCTAGTCAAACAAAAGAGACCATTTATGCAATTTTGTCGCAGTCTTGTTGGAAAACTTCCTTTAAGATATGTTAAAAGTCAAATTGAGTATGCATTAACATATGAGAGTAAATCTTTTTTTAAAAGTCAAAATAAGTACGCATGGACGGTTAGGGTTTTAAAAATCATAACTATCTAACCGATTGTCAACCAAATAAGAAAAATATGAAGACTCACTATAACCCTCCTTTGGAACAAGTTCAACGCTTGATTCTCTTAAAAACCAACGTATTGTGCTTTATTATGTGTTCTATACAAACCTAATCATCGAATGTGATGCGATTGTGGAAGTCGATGTTCCATGTCTGAGGTATGAAAGAGTGTTTTTTTATTAGGATTTCAATTTGTAAAGACAAGAATACCTTCACATGATTCGCACATGAAATCTAAATTTCATTGAAAACTAACGGAACTTAACTACGGGGATTAAATGTGCAACTTTCCAACAAATATTTGGACTAACTTTGTAGTTTAAATCTAAGGACCGAACCAAACGAGGAATCTAGTCAAACAAAAGAGACCATTTATGCAATTTTGTCGCAGTCTTGTTGGAACCAACTTCCTTTAAGACATGTTAAAAGTCAACTTGAGTATGCATTAACATATGAGAGTAAATCTTTTTCTTAAAAGTCAAAATAAGTACGCATGGATGGTTAGGGTTTTTAAAAATCATAACTATCTAACCGATTGCCAACCAAAATAGAAAAAATATGAAGACTCACTATAACCCTCCTTTGGAACAAGTTCAACGCTTGATTCTCTTAAAAACCAACGTATTGTGCTTTATTATGTGTTCTATACAAACCTAATCATCGAATGTGATGCGATTGTGAAAGTCGATGTTCCATGTCTGAGGTATGAAAGAGTGTTTTTTATTAGGATTTCAATTTGTAAAGACAAGAATACCTTCACATGATTCGCACATGAAATCTAAATTCATTGAAAACTAACGGAACTTAACTACGGGGACTAAATGTGCAACTTTCCTATAATGTTTGGACTAACTTTGCAGTTTAAAATCTAAGAACTGAACCAAACGAGAAATATAGTCAAATAAAAGAGACCATTTATGTAATTTGTCGCAATCTTGTTGAAACCAACTTCCTTTAATATTTTCACCCCTTGTGCCCCCCACCCCCACCCAAAAAAATGAAAAAAATTATATGTATATAGAAATATATGAAAAACACATCCAGTATAATGATAGAAACTTATTGTCGTAGTGGGGCTAACTTCCTCTAATAAAATGTGGTGTAATTATTTAATTTGTATACACGTGTCATGATAATGTGCCAACTGTGTTTATAACATGTTATACTATTTTTAGTAAACCCGTTTATTACATACGTTGAATAAATAAAATATTAAACATAATAAAATTTTATTAATTATAAAACAATATTCTAAGATAATAAGTTAGTGTAATTTTCCTTATTATAAATAGAATAAAAATTTGTTTCAAAACAAACGTTTAAAAAATTAGCATCACTAAAATCCTTTTTATTATAAATCTCAATTTTATTTATTTTTTGTTTATAATAGTTTTACTTTTAAAACACAAATTTTAGAATATTTCGTATTTCTAAAAAAATTGTCGTTTTAGAAAAAAAATATTTCTTTAGAAATGAAATTAATAAAAAGTTCTCTTTCTTAATTATTATGATAACTAATTTAATCTTAAAAAAATTAAATAATATAATTAGTAATTAATTTAGTTATATAATAGAAGAAAGAAATGTAAAATTTTTGGTGAAAATGAATGCTGTGCTGATACATATCATCCCTACTTACCATTTTATTGGAGTTGAAAGAATTGCTTATATTTTTAGTTATTGTGATGTTTGTGATTTTATGATTGTATGGTTGGGTTGTTCAACAGAAAAACTAGCTTTATTTGTGTCATTTTATTTGATTTAAATGATCTTTTCATTAAAGATTATCATATTTGGCCGGTGATGCTAGGTAGTTGTTGGAATGTTACGGCTTGAAAATTGAGTGGTGTATATGTAGTCCTCGAAGACGTACACATGTTGGCCCTAATTATTTGGTAATATTCTATCACTTTTTTCGTCTTACAACTTACCATTTATGTTATTTAATTAGATACGCACGTTACGTAATAAAATAACAGGCGAAACAAGATAATTCATTTAGAAAAACTAGTTAGGTAGGTAAGAAAATCGGTTTGGTTTATTCTTAAAAAAACATCAATAACTCATACAATCGATGTAACATCAGTCTTATACTTTACAATAGTTTCAGTTCATAAAACTTAACTCTTTAAAAGAGTGTTTTTTTACTAATATACTCTTTTGTATAAAAAACTTCTCAATTACTCATATAATCGAAGTGAGACTAGTCTTATACTTTATAATGATTTTTATGATAGTTAATTATAAAACTAGATTTATCATCCGCGCTTCGCGCCTGATCATCACTCGCTATCAAGACGGAACGACGCTCACTGCTATTCGTTATGTATTGTTACCATATCAATGTGATATACTGACAAAATCATTATTTATAAAACATCAGATCACTTGTGTTTAAATCATACTCGGTAATAACTTTCTTCAATTTTTCTATGTATATAAAAGTGGCAATCATATAAAAACCAAAATATTTGATGGTCAAAACATAAATAAAGAAACTTAACTCTAGCACCAACGGTTGCACTTTAATATAAGATATAATATAATAAATAATAATGTGACATTGTGAAGCCATGATAAGTGAAGAAAGAGAAATGTGGGAAGAAAAGATTGTTTCATGTGCTTAATTTGTAAAGCATAAAAGTTTTATGGTAAATTTTAAAGAATATTAAACTTAGTTGTAGCTAAAGTTGCTCTATTATATAGAGTACAATGGTTTCGAAAGAACACGCTTTCTATATATATACTTGCATGTTATGTTTTTCTTCATTAGTTTCCCAAAGGTATTTTGTTCTTGTTGCTATTATTCTCTCTATATAGTGTTAAGTTTGTGTTCTTTCTGTACTTACGACCAATGGAGGTGGATAGCATTCTTAATTTTCTTGATAGTAAGACCATTTTAATCACCGGCGCCACCGGTTTTCTTGCTAAAAGTATACCTTCTCTTTCTTTCTATATGTAGACCTTTTTAACGTGTAATTTGAATAAGATCACAAGCGGTCATAATACTGATTTTTGTGTGCATATGTAGTATTTGTGGAGAAGATACTTAGAGTTCAACCGAATGTGAAAAGGTTATATCTTCTTGTGAGGGCTACTGATAACGAATCCGCTTTGCGACGGTTCAATAAGGAGGTATAACGATTTGCGTCCCGTTTTTAAGCATTCATTTGTTTCAACTTTCAATATTAAAGAGGTGACTTCACAAATGTTTTCTTGTGAACTTTATGTTTTAAATTTGAGTATATTTGGTGAACTTTATGTTGTGAGTATTTCTTCCGATCGACTAAGATTGATATTGTAAATTTTATATAGCACTTGTAACATACTCCACTTGCCAATTAACTCATCATTTTAAACAAAACAATAAAAAGATATACACTTGGTATTCTTTCACACCATTTTTAATACACATTTATAGGCAGTGGAAAAGGAGCTGTTCAATATCTTAAAAGAGAAGTATGGTAGAAATCTGCCGTCGTTCTTGTCGGAAAAGGTTACTCCGGTCGCCGGAGATATCACCTGTGAAAATTTGGGAGTAAAAGACTCTAGTTTGATTAAAGAGATGTGGGGAAATATTGATGTTGTTGTAAATGTAGCTGCCACCACCAACTTTGATGAAAGGTACAAGCATTTAATTTTCTAATTTATATACATTGTCGGTTGCCTCAATGATATCTGGAGTGAGGGTGTCGTAGGCCGGTTAGCGAGTCTAGTAAACTTGTTTATATAGAATATTTTGATTTTTCTTATTTGATTTATTGCAGGTACGACATTGCGTTAGCTTTGAATACGTTTGGAGCTAAAAATGTTTTAGATTTTGCTGCCAAATGCGTTAAAATAAAGTTACTTCTTCACGTATCCACAGGTTAGTACATACATACATTCATACTTGTTATTTAAGTTAATTATATTATTATATAGTTATACTATACAACCAGTAGTTCATTTTAGATTATATATTAGCAAAGTCGGTCATACACTTTAATTTTACTATTCATTGTTAGCACAACAACATGATACGTATGTACAAATCATTATATAATAAATTCAAAGACCAAAATAGAGGTTGGAGATAAATGTAATAAAGAAGAGAACTAACATGAAATATCTCAGATTCATGAAAAATGCCAACATATATGATCTCTAATGTGTATTTTGTTAGAAATAACCCATGATTGATCTAGAGATCATTTGATTAACTTTACCAATACGTTGGTCTTTTTCATGAATCGAGATAATTACTTTGATAGAGAGAATTGAAGAAGTTTTGTAATTAACATCATAATCGTCTTCAAAGCCTCCCAACAACACCAATCAAGGGTTCTCTCTCAATCTCCATCATTTTTAACAGGATCATTATGACATTATTATTATAGTCTAAAATCAAATTTCTTACCTAGGGTTTATTGTTTTTAGATATGATAATGTTTGTGATTAAATCATCCTCTATATATGGCCCCGTAAAACGTTTTCTTCCTTGTGTTATGACATGTAACTCGTATGAATATAAAAATTTTCAATTTTTATTAAGTTGGATCTTTTTTCTCTCTTTCGGTGGGTCCATATTAATTAGAGTCCGATTACTCTTGTATCACACTTTTGACAACAAATTATGAATATTAACTATATGATTTTTACATATATATAAAACCATGATGAATTTAAAACTATGTTTGTTCAGCTTATGTTTCTGGTGAGAAACCTGGGCTCATACTAGAAACTCCATATCACTTGGGAAAGACACTTAACGGTGCACACGGTCTTGATATCAACATTGAGAAGAAGATTATCGATGAAAAACTAAGAGAACTTAGCTATGATGAAGCATCTACCGATAAATCAGTTACAAGAGCTATGAAAAATTTAGGGATTGAAAGGTACAAAGTAGTTTCGCTTTCACTTCAAATCTTTTTTATTTTTTATTTTTTACTTTTTGATTTATCCCTCAATTAGGGATGTAATCAGGGATGTAAAATCCCAATATGAACATATGGCATGAGCTAGCCCTAAACATGTGGTTTGGTGTAGTCTAATGGAGTTTTTATTAGTTTTAGTTTGAATTCAACAAACACATTTAGCTGATAGAGGGCTTGACCCGTTAGTTTTTATAAATTCATTTATAAGGTACTTTATGATATAACTTGTACCAATTGTTTTTTATATAGTTTAAAGAAAAATGAGTTTCAGATTCTTGAGTTTAAACACAATCATTTTAGTTGTTTTTATGTCTTTTGTTGTAATTTATAATAGTCATAATCTGAAAGAAAAAAAAACATACAAAAAAGTCATCTTAAACAACGGTGTCATGTCAACCAATGAATATAAGATTCGTGTTTGGATGTGGGTTTGACATTCTTTCTAGTTATCATCGTTTTCATATCCATTTCAATTTCAGGTTTAACCCATAACATAACATATATTCAGTTGGTCAGCTAAAATTATGTACTTTTTTATTTTACTAAATCATCTTATATTTGGACAACTCACAACATATAATTGGTGAATATATATCCGTATATTATATTGAAATTTATATGGTAATTTATTTTTGACATCAAAGTAAGCATGTGTAACTTATTAGTATCCTTGGTCACAATTATAAGTTTATCAACTACATTTTGGTTTCATTGGTAATTACATATTACAGGGCAAATAAATTTGGATGGCCGAATACATATGTATTCACAAAAGCATTAGGAGAAATGATTCTCGGACACCGGAAAGGAAACATATCTTGGTCATTCTTCGACCAACCATCATCACAAGCACGTACAAAGAACCCTTTCCCGGTTGGATTGAAGGCATAAGGTAATTGATTAAGTACAAAAAGGGGGTTGCGGCGCAACTTGTTGTCCGTTTACCCGCCTCTTTATTGTAAGTATTTAATATAAACTTCAATTTAATTGATTAATTCTTCAATTCAATAGAAATATTCATTTTTCACATATAAAATATCAACTAAAATATCCCTCTTCTTTGAAAACAACAGAACTATCGATAGCTTGGTAATTGGTTATGGCAAGGGTCGGTTACCATGTTTCCTTGGTGATCCTGAATCCGTACTTGACGCGGTATGTTTTTAAACAAATTCATATTTATTACAACGGATTTTTTTAAATTTTTTTAATGTAATTTAAGTGCTCATCGGCAATCACCAAAATTTAAAAATATTTAGTTTTCTTAGGATATGACCGACGAAAACAATCGTTGTTGATAAATTTTTTTTCTGTAAGACTCGAATGTTTAGTAAGATATCATAACTAAGTTTGTTTAACTGTTAGTGTGTAAATATGAACTAACAGATACCGGCAGATATGGTGGTGAATGCTATGATCGCGACAATAGCGGCTCATGCAAGTCAACCATCAAGTGAAATAATATATCATGTTGGATCTTCGGTATCAAACCCGTTAAAGTACAAATCAATCCAAGAAAGTGGATGTAATTATTTTTCAAAGCATCCATGGATTAACAAAGATGGAAAAGCAGTTATAGTTAGTAAGGTTAAGGTGTTAAACTCAATGGATAGCTTTCAAAGATACTTTGCTCTTCGTTATCTGCTTCCCTTACAGGTTAATTCTCATACACTGCTAGCTCGTAACAGCTAATTTCTAGAAGTTAAAACCATGGGTAACGAACTCTAAATATATATGGTAAAACGAATGTTTAAAATAATTCATGGGACATGTGAAGTCGCTTAATTGTTGTATGTCATATGTTTTAGAAGTCGCTACCTTGTAGAAACCGAAACACTTTTAAGAACCTTGTAGAAATTTTTTTTTTCCAGAACATCTAAAAACTATTCATTACTTGCAATGATACTCTTTTATTAATGTAAACTTCATCCCATATTATTAGTTCCGAATGTTATATATTTAAATATGTCATATGTTTTCAGGGTTTGCAGATTGTGAATTCAGCATTATGTCATGCTTTTAATGACACATATACAAGTCTTAAAAGAAAGACCAATTTTGTTCTACGGATGGTGGAATTATACAAACCCTATTTATTCTCAAAAAGCTAGTAAGTTCTTTATTTGGCCATGTTAATTTTTTTTTTTGTAAATGACTACGTATATTGTTTCTTAATTATTTACCATATGTGATTGATTGATTAATTTTCTTTTGACAGCTTCGATGATATGAATACTGAAAAACTTCGTCAACTAGTTAGAGAAAACGAAGTAGAATCTGATATGTTCTATTTTGATCCAAAGGTAATCAATTGGGATTTTTATTTCGAGCATACACATATTCCTGGTGCTGCCAAATATGTATTTAAATGATTGTAGACGATAAAGAATTATGTCGTATCATCACACATTCTTTTCGTGTAAATGTCATATATAATTTTCCTATTGTTCCCCTAGAAAATACCAGGATACATTGACAGACGTTGGCTGTTGGTAGTTACATAATGAATCACCTATTGAAGCCATCAAAATTCCAAAATAATTAAAAATAAATAGTCATAACTTGCATTAATAATCTAGTCATAACCTCTAAAGATAAGATTCGGACAAGATTTCTGTATAGGCTTTTGAGGCGTTTGTAGGAAAACCCAAACTTTAACAAACCACTTGTCATAAATCCATCGATGACTATAAAAAAATTATCTTTAACAAACTACTTGTCATAAATCCATCGATGACTTTAAAAAAATTATCACTGATTGGGCTTTTCAGGAAAGATTCCCGCATAGTTTTTAGAAAAGTTCCCCGGCAAACTAACTTGTCTAATTCTTATTATCGGAGGATTACCGAGACAACTCCATAAGTACATTCTAAACCTTCCTATCGATATAACGTCCGTTGGTATTCCTACACTAAATTATCTACCGTTGATTCATTAGGAAATATCACTTTTTTGTCTCTCAAAAAAGAGATTACCTAAAACCAAACGATAGTCTAACCACATTTACCAACGAACTGTCGATTTATTAAGTTGCTAGTGATATAGCTTTATATTGTGGTGATGTATAACATATATTCATATAGTATGTATATGCTCCTAAGTTTTCAAGTCCTTATAAATAACATACCTCGCTGAATTGATATCAGTACACAAGATATCTAAATTCAACACATTAGTCTTTAGTTGAGATCTGTATGTCTGTTTTGCGAAATTTAGATTATGTCAAATTACATATTAATTTAATTGTTTTAAATATCATACATTATGGAGATAATGATCATATGAAACTAGGGATTTGTAGTCACCACTCACAGCCAAACTAAATCGATCTAGAAATTGGTGTTCTGAAAAAGTTAGGGTTCCGATTCAATCTGCAACCTTAAGACCGGGTTGGGTATATATACATTGAATTTGATTTTGTAACAAGTTTATGCATAACAATAACGTTGAATCTGATTTTGAAACGGAGCCAACTCGGCCCAATATGGTATGTTGTTTCTTTAGAAGCCCGTTATAAAACCGTTCCAGTTTGACTTCCATTGACTTCTTCCAAACCGGCGGTTTTGAAATCGATTCAGGGGTTGTTTGGGATTGCTTTTTCCAACTCCTTTTGACTTTTGAAGGGATGAAAAGACCAAAATACCCCTCCAAAAGTCACCAGAAGTTAAAATTTTTAACTTCTGGTGACTTTTGGAGGGGTATTTTGGTCTTTTCACCCCTCCAAAAGTCAAAAGGAGTTAGAAAAAAGCAATCCCAAACAGCCACTTAGTTTACTGAATACCGGTTTTTGTGCACCACCAAATTTACATAGGACCAATGTTTTTAAAACCGGACCGGAAAGCGAACCGGACGGCCTAGAGGTTCACTGGTCGAACCGGTCGGACCGGTCGGACCGGATTACGAACCGGATGACGTCATAAATATTTAAAAAAATATAAAAAAATTCCAAATATTTATAAAACTACAAACACATACCATTCAAGTAAACATAGTCCAATTTAGCAAAATACAACAACTCAAGTTTAAACAACCATAAACCAAAACAAAATACAACATCCAAAGTTTAAACAACCATAAATCAAATAGTGGTTCGCCAATAATATTAACGAATCGGTGTTTCTTAATCCAAAACAACATCCAAAATACATACCATTCAAGTAAACATAGTCCAAATTAACGAACCGGTGTTCCTTGCATTATGACATGTATTTTTGTTCATATAAAAAGTGAGTTTATTAATAAAAAATTATTTTAAATACCTATTTATTTAATTTGCATCATAAAAGACAAGCGGAGAAAACGAGCATAAATTATTATTTATAAATATTAGTGTGCATTAATGATTTATTATTTTTGATTCACCAAGTTATTTGATTTCTTCCGGTTCTAAGTCGTAATGATAGCCGCTATGATATTTTTTGTATTTTGGCTTTCACGTCCAATTCCGTGGTACAATTACTCGTGAAAAAAATAAAACAATTACTCGTTTAGAGATATTTCTAGTTTCTAATAAAATAAAACGGGGTAATTATAACTTTTGTAAATATGCACCAAACCAATCAAAAATTTACTCATGAGCTGAAGATACTGTAAAGATTCATTTTTGTTTTTAAAATCATTTTATAATTATAATAATTATCCGTATCGTATCTCTAACGAATCACGGTAGTAAATTCGTTTCGGTCCTAATAAAACCCTAATTCTTTTGTTTTTCCCCAAACCCTAAACAACACAAACCCATTGCCTACCTTCCCCTTTCGTCTCTCAATTCTCCTTCACTCTGCAAACACTCTTTTCTTGTTCTTTCTCTTGAGCAACAAAAAAACTTGTGTCTTTTCTTGATATCACTTTAGGGTTTTTAAATTGGTGGCCGATAAGGGCAAGAAACCCAAAGTTGGAGACAAAAACGATGAGGAAAACGATGAGCAAATCGACGGTGAACTTGTTCTTTCCATCGAAAAGTTGCAGGAGGTTCAAGATGAACTCGAAAAGGTTCACCCTTTCTTCTTGTTTTTAAAATTTTTTTTTTTCAAAAAACCGGTTCAACCCGGTTCGCTGGTTCCGGTCGGACCGGTCGACCACACGAACCGGCCGGTTCAACCGAAAACGGCCCAAAACCACCGAACCGAACCGGCATCCTCACCGGTTCCCGGTCGAACCGGTCGGACCGGCCGGTCCGGACTCCGGTCCGGTCCGGTTTCGAAATCATTGCATAGGACTTCATTGTGGATCTTATACAATCCATCAGATGAAAATATAGGCCGTGTGTGTGGGCTTGGGAACAGACAATAACCAAAAGATAAGTGGGCTGTAGGCATGGGTGGATGAGTGAATATAAGGGTGGGCTAGGGCCCATTCAGATGCAGACCCATTGGGCCTTGATCATGTGTTTCTCACTCCTTGAAAAGGAAGTAATTAGGACTGTACGAAAAGTTCGTGGCTCGAAATTCGCTCGAAGTACGCTCGAGAAAAACTCGAAAAAAGCTCGGCTCGAAAAAAACTCGTACCCAAACGAGCCGGCTCGGCTCGGCTCGAATTCTAAACGAGCCAAACTCGAGCCAGGGTTAGCTCGGTTCGAGCTAGACTCGTGGCTCGGTTCGTTGGCTCGGTTCGTTGGCTCGGCTCTTGACTCGGTGCATATAATATATGTGTATATATATATTTATATAGTATGGTAAAAAATATTATTATTACTACTACTATTATTATGATTATTATTTTTATATTAGGATTTTAGAAATGTTTTCTTAAAATAAAAATGGATTCTTTTTAGAAACATTTAATATTTTGTTTAAAAAATATATAACATGATAGTAAATTGTTTATATTTAAAATAATGATCTTTGTTACTAAGTACGTAGTACTCAATAAAAAGTAAAAGCCTTAATATATATTTTTTATGTTTTCATATAAATTAATGTGAATTTTTTTTTTAATCGAGCCGGCTCGAACGAGCCACGAAATAGGTCGAGCTTTTCACGAACCGAACTCGAGCTGGTGTTTTGAGCTCGTTAAAATTTTCGAGCTGGCTCGACTCGGCTCGATAAGCTTCGAGCTCGAGCTCGAACCCATCCTGGCTCGACTCTGCTCGGCTCGTTTACAGCCCTAAAAGTAATGTAAATGCATGTGAATACAAATTAGATTCACATATGAATATACCAATGCTGTAATACTTACGTAAATACATGTGAAAAAAAAATTATATTCACATATGAACATGGATATTGAAAATACGTAGATATTACATTTACATGTAAACACGTTGTTGCATATAATAGCTTGTTAGAAATAGTACGTTTCTATGATTTTATAAAATATTCGCATTTGTAAAATGTTACTATTGTCGTTGTATTTACATGAGGATAGTGCATTTACATGTTAATATATTGTACTATATAAATATAAACCATAAGTTGGTGTATTCACTCAAATATGTGTTTTAAAAAAAACAACTATAAAAATCGTATCAAGTATAAATAAAGAGAACGAAATACTTATATTTGTAACATATTTGTTTTGTTTAATAAAAGTTAACTCCAACACATGTACATATTTCAAACCATTCGAAGCAAACCCTGATACGCAAACACAAGTATTTTGTTCCAAGGTGATCGTAGCGTATAAATCTTACATTATGTGTTGAATATATCTGCAAAAATATACAAATAAATGAAGGAGCATATATATTAAGTTATGCTAACGAATTAGTGAAAAAAGATAACAAATCTAAAAAGCGTAAATGTTTAAGAAAAAGGTTCAAATACAAAGTGTATTTTTGCTATAAAGTGTGAGAAAACACAATAAGTTAAAAAAAACACAAAAAATTATATTTTCTCAATCTAAATCGAATTTAAAAAATTAATTCGGAGCTTTTGTTCCCCTAGTCGTCCCCACTAAGAAAAAAATAAACAAAAATTAAAAAAAATAAAAAATTAACGTTTTTTTATTGTGTCATTTATGAAAAACACAATGACTTTATTGTGTTATTATGAAAGACACAATAATGACGTCATTGTGTCTATATAAAAGACATAATGACGTCACTGTGTCTTATAAATACACAATCAAAAATTTTTTTATTTTTTTTATTTTTTTCTGAAAGAGCATAACGAGATGAATAGAGGCTCCGAAGTACTTTTTAAAATTCGATTTAGATTGTGAGATGTTAATTTTTTTGTGACTTTTTAGTCTCATTGTGTTTTCTCACACTTTATAACAATAATACACTTTATAGAATAAACTCACCCAATGTTTAATTCTAGTAAAATTGTCTGCTTACTTGACATAAAGGTGGCTACATCTTTATATCCTTTTTAAATTTTTTTTTCAACGTTGGGGACTCAGACCAGGGCTTGGTGGTAAAAATGGTGTCCCACGAGCCCACGACTAAACGTGCTTAAGAAAAATTACATCTAAATTCTTTTAAGATAATAATGTTCACAAAATGTATTTTTTCATGTCATACATTTAACGGTGGATTCTCAATATTTTTTAATGTCATTATTTTATCTCACTTTTTTATTATGCCAAAATGTTTCACATTTTATATTTCTATGATCTTTTTATCGGACTCGTTAAAACTAACAAGATTTTGATCAATGTTTTAACAAAAATATAATCAAGGAATACAAACATTAGTAATCATCGGATAATCTCTCAATTCAACTCAAGCTAAAAATCAAAGGTAACTTCAAAATAAATCTGTCATTCTCTTTTTAGATTTAGAGGTTGTTTCCAATGTTCTCAGAACCGGATCGGACGTCGAACCGGACGGCTTACTGGTTTGGTGGTCGGACCGGTCGGACCGGTCGGACCGGATTTAACTATATTTTAATTATATTTATATATGTAATTAAATATAAGTAATTTATATATGATTTATACATATATTTTATAGTTATATATAAAACTTAACTATATTTGTATATACAAAGTACTAATTTATGGTTTAACACCCCGTTTTTACCCACTAAAATAAAAAAAAAAAAAAAATTCAAAATCCGGTCGGAACCGAACCGGTTCGCCGGTCCAACCGCCGACTCGGTTCGAACCGGCCGGTTCAATGCTCCAAAAACGATCCACCCTCGACCGGATCGGACCAGCCACCGATTCGCGGTCGAACCGGTCGGACCGGCCGGTCCGATCCGGTCCTAACAACATTGGTTGTTTCTCTTTTAGATTTAGAGGTTGTTTGACAATTTCTTAATAATTAAATGTTAAACTTATAAAGATGTCTGAACCATTAAATGTTGAACCAATAATATGTCTGAATCATTAAAAGCTAGTATATCGTTTAACTATTCAAAGTCAAATGTCTAACCCATTCAGATAAGAGGACTTAACCGTTTAACATTAGTATAATGCTTAACTATTCAGAGGCAAATGTCTGAACCATTCAGACATTTACACATAAAACAAACAGTTTGAATCATTAAAAAGCTGAAATAAACAACCCCTTACCCTATCATTTATAAGAAAAATACGGTGTCAAAGTCCAAAACTATACAATGTCAATCACCATACCGATGAATTCATATATAACACAGAGATTTTTTTTTTAAATCAAGATCACGTAAAGCACATACTCTAGTTAAGATACTCACTAGAGTCACAGGACGGCTATTAATATGTGAACTCCAGAACCCATAGGCAGACTAATTGCACTAGGACCAAGCTAAATATAAGTGTCTCACGGGAAAGATATAAAGACAAAACTTAACTTACGTACCAAATTATATAGTAATTAAACTATAACATGTTACAAAATATAAAAGTATTTATATTAAATATTAAATATCATTGATAAGCTTATGTTTGGCGTGAAGTACAAGTGGGTCATGCCACACTCATTTTCTTATAGTAGCTTGTAAGTTTGGTTTTTATATCATCAACAGTTTGCGATGTTGGTCAATGTCGCTTTTATTCTTTCTTTTTTCAGAAACTTACAAACTTGGTTTATGATCGAATTAGTAAATTACGCCACTACTTTTTGCATAAATAAATTAAGAGTTTAAGTTATACACTTATACACATTCACGTCTATTACTTGTCATACTTTCTTTCTCAAAAAACAATTTCAAAACTTGTTATTGTTTATTCCGGATAAAAAATTTTGTTTTAGAAAAAAAGTTTTACCTTTTCTTAATAAGTTTCAAAAACACTTTTAGATAAAGATTAAAAAACATATTTAAATATAAAAAATCTATAACAAATTAATATACTATTTTTGATGTAAAAAAAACTTTTAAAAATATCTTTTAGAATTGAAAACAGACCTAAACGAACCTAATTCAACCGATCAAACCATTTAAACCGATTTATTCGTACGGTTATCCGATTAAACATGTTAAACTGTTTATTGTTCAATTTATACAGATGATCGAACCGAATAAACAAGATTTTGTATCGTTAACCGAAGTGAAAACCTAATCTACGATTTGATTCGATTTTTATGGTTACGGATACTATTCGGTTTTCAGGTTGTTTTTTGTTTTCAGCTTTTTTTAACACTTGTAACCACTACAAATAAAAATAACAAAATATAAAAAAATAAAGACTAAAAGTAATGATAAATAGATAAACCTTAAAAAATTTAGTTTAACATATTAAGTGGCGATATGATAAATAAAAACATAAAAGCAAAAAGTAACTATTTTACAAGTTAAAGGCAAAGGTACAACAAATAAAAATAATTTAGAGGGGGTAATATAACATCACGCATAAATTATTTATCATGAGATTACAGTGAGTGCACTTTTTAAGATAAATTACCGCTTCATGTCGCTATAGAAGCATATATTTCATATAAACAAATCATGTCTCCGGGTAAATGAGTACGTTGATATCAGAATCGGTATATAATCAGATGTGTTTTCTAGGACGCTACCAACACAGGTACATCGACACGTAAACATGCTATCTAGGTAAATGAACATGTTGAATGTTGATACCGAAAGATTTGTTTTTCAAATATAAACATTGACAACAAATATATTATATAAAACACTTAGGGTCATGTTACTAATATGATGGTAGCTATCATCGTATTTAATTAAAATTTTTGTTCTTATTATCGATATTAAATATTTCAGTTTTGAGGTGACGACGAATTATACCTATTTTCTAAACCCGTTTGTTTAGATTTCATTATGTTTTCCGAACTAAATATTTGATACAACTAGTATGGCAAGGTTGGTTTTGTCAAAGTGGTAAGACCTTTATTTTTTATTTGTAATGTTTAATTAATAATTTAACTTATTATATAATCACTCCCTTAAATAAAATATAACAAGAAATATGATTAAATGGATTGAATATTCTAACCAACATGGTCCGATATATGCTATTTAAAGGAAGGAGAATAGTTTTTTAAGATTAATAAATCGTATGTGAATATAAGGTTCGCGATTTTAGTGTTACTAATTATGCTAAGTAACTAAGATTTATATGAGATCCAGTATGTTTTAGTAGGGGTGAAGTGAATATTGTATGTGTTAATTTGATTATCGGCATTGTTAACTAGAGTCACGATCAAATTTCATTTTCTTCCAATTTACGGCATTCTTGCCAAAGCAGATGGTTCTACGCACTAACTATCACCAGTCACATCCTATAAACTTTGTGTAACGAATATGATTTGTTTTGCAATAACGTAAAAAATCATAACGCCCCTTATGTTCTTTGGTTTTAAACGCGGATGCAATGTATATATAAGGAGACGAGGGGGCGGGAGCGGGATGGAAGGTCTCCCTTATAGCCCAAATGTGTAGAAGAAAAAATTAGTTTTTTTTATTTTTTTTACTTTTAGCCCGGTAATAATTAACTATAGGGATACTTTTCTAGAAGCAAGGGGCTCACTTTAAAACATATCTATGACAATAAAACAAAACAAAAGGAAAAAATTATTTAGTTTATATAAAAATTTTTGTTTATATAAAATTTTTAGCTTATTTATGTATATTAGATTCATTTAACATGTCTCAAGCTTACGTAATCATATTGGTAATGATTTCTTGAACACTTATGTAATTTGTGCCCTAGAGAAAAATAAACTTGTCAACATTAGTAATAAAGACACGATTAAGCATTTTCAAAAGATGAAAACGTAGTTAACAAATGTAATATAAATTATTTTTTAATATGTTTGATTAGCCTTGGTTTTTTAACTTATATTTGATGATTTAATACATTATTATCATCGTTTGCTGCTTTTTGTTACCTGAACTGTTTTTACGTCTTATTTTGACTGACCCATACCCCCCAACCCACATTTGTTGAATTTAAAATGCCACTTTATCAACCCGTATTAATCATAATTCAGTATTTTATCCATGTTACTTGTTATGTTATTATCAATATCACACACAAATTGTCTAACATGTAACACTAATAATGAAAAGAAAACTACATGTGATCCCTATCTTTTGTTCCAAATAGAGGTTTTAGCATCTTTTAACATTTTAGTTGATATCCTACTATACTATACAAACTTTATTATTTATATTGTTCAGCTGTCATCATATTTTTGCCCAAAATAAAAGCAAGCAATACTTTCTGCCCTATTCAAATAAAAGTCTCCTACGTTGTTGCAACTTTTGGTGAACATGTATTAATATAGTTATCGTGATTGACTTTTTAAAGTTGCCGATATATTATTGTTTTCACTTTTCAGGAACCAATGAAGTTAATTATTTACATATACAAGTATTAGTTTCTAAATAAACATATAAATATTATTATTCAAAAATCAACACAAATTTTCTTAGTTATCTCGACGGCATTATTGATCCCAGTCTTCAACTAGACTCAATTTGACTTCCTTGTATTCTTAACACACACGTAGTCAGCATATGTTTTCATAATTGGGCGTTTGGCACTCCATCTTTGTCACTTTGGTTATTCTCAGAAAAATGAAAGAAATTTGAATTTTAATTAAATCACACGAGTGTAGGGTTAGTAAGAAAGTCGATTAACTAACAGTAACCGAATGTAATTAATTAAATCAAACGAATAACAGATGGTTTGGTTTTTAGATTTAAGCATAACTGAAAGTTTCAATTCGTTTTAGTTGGCATCAATGTTGCAAAAGTCATCAGGCACTGTCAGTTCGATCGACTGGGAAGTTGCAAATATTCGGTCTAGGTGAGGAGTACCTAAGGAGTACTCAGACATGATAAATTCAAAAGAAATTAATTTTTAAGAAATTATGCATATATCAAATGTTATAAGTTTACTAATATTTATAACAAAATATGTAAATGTAAATATAATTCAAAATGATACATGCTTATTAAATACTAAAATATTGAAAATGAAAAACAATAAAAATCTAACAAGAATTACAAACAAACAAACAAACATACCCAGTGTATCTCACTTTAGAGCAGGGTCTGGGAGGGGTAGGTGACGGCGAGTCTTTCCTCTATCTTCAGAGATAGAGAGACCGTTTCCAAAGAGATCCCCGACTCGATAACAACAGCAATAGCAAGCATAATATATAGCATACATCACCTAGGTATATATCACATAAAGATTTAGATAGAGCATACATCAAATAATCGACATGTTTCACCTATAAAAGACAGATGTCGATTACCTACACATCACGTGAGGGGTCCCGCATCAGATCATCCTTAACTCTTTCTACTCACAGATCCCACTAGAAATTCTTAATTTTAATTCTAAGCCTCCATGCACTCCTATCCTCAATCATGTGCTTAGAGAGGTGTAACTCTACTATATCTCGTCTAATTATCTTCTCCCAACTCAACCTAGGTCTTCCTCTACTCCTCTTACCCTGTAGGGTGATGTTCTCTACTGCTCTAACCGGCGCTGCCATCAGTCTCCTCTTGACGTGCCCAAACCATCTTAATCTTCCCTATCTTATTTTATCAGTGATACAAGCCACCTCTAGCCTCTCTTGAAACACGACATTCCTTATCCGATCCAGACTTGTGTGTCCACACATCCACCTCAGCATTCGCATTTTCGCGATCTCTATTTGTCTCTCGTGCGATTTCTTTATGGCCCAACAGTCTGTTTCGTATAACATAGCTGAACGTACAACCACTTTGTGTAGTTTTCCCTTCAGTTTTGTTGGGAACCTCTTGTCACACAAAATCCGTGATGTTGTTCTCCACTTGCACCATCCTGATTGAACACGGTGGGCTACATTGCTGTGTATATCTCCGTCGTCCTGTACGTACGAGCCCGGGTATTTGAACCTAGACGTCCGTGGGACTGCCATACCCTGGATACTGATTTGGGTGTCCTCTTCAGTCTCACCACTAAAGTTACAATGCATGTATTCCGTTTTAAAGCGACTTATCGTTAAGCCTTTGCGCTCTAGTGCTGCTCTCCACTGTTCTAGTCTCTCGTTAAGCATCCTTTTAGATTGTGATATTAACACAATATCATCCGCAAACAGCATGCACCACGGGACTGACTCCTGTATAGACTTGGCCATCTCATCCAACACTACTGTGAAGAGAAATGAACTCAATGCCGATCCTTGGTGGAGTCTCACTTCTATCGGGAAGAAGTCTGTGGTTCCGACTAGTGCTCGCACACATATTTTTGCCCCGTCATACATATCCTTGATTATTCCGATGTACCTCTCTGGTACCCTTCTAAGTCGTAGACTTTCCAAAATGAGTTGACGCGGAACACCGTCATAGGTTTTTTCTAAGTCAATGAATACTATATGCAGGTCCCTTTTATTTTCTCTATATTTCTCCATTATCTCTCTTATGACGTGTATGGCTTCTGTTGTAGAGCGTCCTGGCATAAATCCAAATTGGTTTATCGTTATCTGAGTTTCACGTCTAATTCTCGTGTCAATAACTCTTTCCCATAGTTTCATCGTGTGGCTCAAGAGCTTTATTCCTCTATAGTTTGCGCAACATTGGACATCTCTTTTTTCTTATATATGAGGACTATGACACTGCTTCTCCATTACTCTGGCATCTTCCTAGTCTTGAAGATAGTGTTGAATAAGTCTGTTAGCTATTACAAGCCCTCATCTCCCAGACACTTCCACACTTCAATCGGTATGTTATCTGGCCCCACCGCCTTAGCCCTTCCTATTTTATTAAGAGCTCTCGTAAATTCGTCGACTGTAATGCTTCTACAATAACACTATCTAACACTATCTAACAAGAATTGATGAACATAAAAATCAAAGAAAAACAGCAAAATTCAGAATTGGAGCGTCTGGCTCCGATTTTGACTGAGGTTGACTAAATTCGAGTTATGTGACTAAGTTGTAGAAAGTTGCATCAGTAAATGACCAGGTCTCGATTCACACCCCAACCTTGACGACGGAATCATCGAGATGTGAGGGTTAGGATTGTTCACAGCCACATAATGCTAACCTTAAATGTAAATATTATTATTATAAGTTTCAAATGCAATTACAACCATAAGTTTCAACATGAAATAAGTCAAAACATAAAACAAAAGTAATCCAAAGCTTTTCATTCTTTAATCTAGGTCCAAATCCTAGATTTATGCAAACTTCAAATGATGACTTCAAACTTGGCACTTCCTGAAACATGTTAAAAATAATGGGTCAACTATAAAGTTGGTGAGTTTCCAAGGGTTTCACATACATAATATACCATGGATTTCAAGTAGCAATTCATGTTATAGGTTATGAGTTAGCAAGTTTATAAAGCACATATAGTACAATCAAAACTCGACTAGATTATAATTTTATATGAGTGGCTAAGTGTACTTGGTTCCCTAGTGCACAAGCATACGGCTCCTAGGAGTCGGCAATACATCGACTTTAGCACCAAATAGGCTTGTCAGGCCCAAAGATCTAAGACGTTACCAGGCTAGCAATAGTTAATGATTGTAAACAATATATGTAACTCATATAAGACTTACAATAACACAAATAACCATGACAAATAAAAGTATGAATTGCATGTGCTTTTATAAGATTTAAACGTTTATAAGTGTATGTTGAATAATGTAACATGTTTCACCCCAAAACGGTGTGAAATAACATAAAAAGGGGCAAGGAAACTCACATGGCAATAAGTATGTAATTGGTGACTAAAATAAAATAATAAGCGACGTTCCAAAATAATCCTTCACAAGGTACCCAAATTATATATGCATTCACAAGGTTAAAGCTTTAATAATAAGTTTAATGTTTTAACACAAACTAGGATTTTAGGTGGAATTTGGGGATTTTTGTAAGTACGTTAAATATTTTAATACAAACTTTATCATTTATGTGTTTTAATAGAAAGTAACTAAAATATACTAAGTGTATATTTTTGTTGTATATAGAAACACAAAGGAAATATTATTTGTAATAAAATTTAGTTATAAGTTGGAATAATAATCATCATTTATAAATGTATATAGATATTGTCGAACAAATAATTTAATGATTTAAACCACTATTTAAAAATCCATTTTATAAGAAAATAAACTAAATATATTACTTATCCAAACTATTTAACAAAAATATTGAAAGATTTTATTAAATAAATTTACAGAAAATGGTTAGGTAGTTTTTAAAATAAGAAAAATTTATAAAACTTATTTTTATAAATTTTGGAATTTTTTATATATTTTTTAAAGGCTAAAAAGCCTAAAAAAATAGGTGAGGGAGCCCGGGTTCGAACCCGGGACCTCAGGGTTTAAATTCGTGCGTGGAACCAGTGAACCAGGGCCGCGGCCATGGTTTTCATTGGTTCTAAATTTACTTAAACACATTTAAGAAATTTCCCCAAATCCATATGAACCCTAGTTTCGGGTTGCATCAAATTGAACATCCAAACGATTATGATAACGAAATTAAACATAGGGCTTTGATTCCCTATGGTTAATCGGGTGTGTACCTGTTTTTAATTGCCATAATTTGTTTGTATTTGTGCGAGCAAGAAGATGAACAAGTCGACGGTTTTCCTTGGTCCAATCGATGAGCAAACGTGGGTAATACTCCAATTAGTTTTGTAGAAAGCTTCTAATAGATTCAATGATTGAAAACCCTCTATCAATTGCAAGTTAGAGAGCTCGGATTGTGGCTTTCGAAAGAGTTGCAGGTCGCGGATTAGAAAATGATTAAACTGGATGTTTGGGTTTGTTTCAGATGAAATTGGAATCAATAATCGCTTAGGAATAGTTAGATGATTGTGTAGGTGCGTTTAATTAGATTATAATTGTGGTTTAATGCTCGAACGGCTCTATGGTTAAAGACGAGCTTCGGTTTCGTGTTTGAATGCTCATAATCACTTTTAAAACCCCAATTAACATGTCCCATTGAGTTCGAAACGCTCCCATGAACGGTTTAGTACTATTTGGCCTTGAAAATCGAGGGTGAAAAGGCGGTTTAGGGTGGCCGGAGCTCGGCCGGAAAGTGGCCGGAGCTCCCGCCGGGAATACGGGGGTGAAGGGGGGAGGATTGGTTTGGGTTTAAGTAAATTACATCTTTAGTCCCTGCAGTTTAGTTTTAGTTTTATTAGTTCCAAAACTTTAGTTTTAGTTTTAATTAAATTATCATTTGGCCCCTAAAGTTTTGAATTGTCATTATTTCATGTAAATACTTATTAATTACAAGTTAAAGTTATAAGACTATTATTATTAATATTATTATCATTATCATTATTATTAATATTATTATTACCATATTATTATTAATATTATTATTAATAATAGTAATAATAATATCATTATTATTATTATACTAACAATTATTTTTAAGATTATTATCACTTTAAGTTAAATTTTATAATATCAACCAAACGTTTTAAATATTAAAATATTATTTCTATTATTTAATTAATATCAACCAAACGTTTAAGTAAATTACATCTTTAGTCCCTGCAGTTTAGTTTTAGTTTTATTAGTTCCAAAACTTTAGTTTTAGTTTTAATTAAATTACCATTTGGCCCCTAAAGTTTTGAATTGTCATTATTTCATGTAAATACTTATTAATTACAAGTTAAAGTTATAAGACTATTATTATTAATATTATTATCATTATCATTATTATTAATATTATTATTACCATATTATTATTAATATTATTATTAATAATAGTAATAATAATATCATTATTATTATTATACTAACAATTATTTTTAAGATTATTATCACTTTAAGTTAAATTTTATAATATCAACCAAACGTTTTAAATATTAAAATATTATTTCTATTATTTAATTAATTTGTTAATCACCAAATTAATTATCAAGCATAATAAGTCCTCAGAGTTTCAAAATGGCATAAAAGGCCCTTTTAAAATTTAACGAAGTTAACTACTAATTTTAACGAAAATATGAGATGTCACACTCGAGTACACCCTGAGTAATTTGCGAAGTTAGCGGAGTTTACAACACTTTTTATTATCAACTTTTCATAACGAAATCAATAACCTTTAATTCTGTTAGTTTATGTGTATCTTTTTAGATATTATAATTCTATTAGTTTATATGTATGTTTTTAGATATTGTAGGGGAATTCCACTCAAAACCAAATAATCAAAAGAGCTATGTAGGACACTTTCTTATCGAAATTATTTGATGGTTCATCCGAATAAATTAATCGGATACAATTTGGAGGAGATAAAAAAACAAATATGATTGATTTTGTGACTTTATGAACCAAAGAACGATGATTAGATGAAGATGAACGTATCTCTCATAAACAGGCTAGAATTGCTTCAAAACTGCCTTTAGGCGGTAGCCAATTTTCAATTATAATACAATTAAAATGGAGCCAATCTTAATCCAAATTTCAAATGTGGAATTTAGAGAAGATCAATTATAATCAAGCTAGACAGAGGTTGCTACCAATTGGACTTCGTTACTTGAGATGTTGCCCTTTTGAAACTCTCATTACTTAAGGGTTACATCTCTAAGAATCAATAATATTTTAATATCAGGAATTTATTATTACAATTTGTCCGATCCAATTATATTAAAATATTTAAAAATTATTATGTTTGTTTTATTAGAAAAAAGATTTGTGCTTTTTTTTGAGTAATGATAACTATCCAACAAGATGATCAAAAAGCGTATGCCTAATTTACCTATTGTTTGGATTTACCATATTCATAAGTTTTACATAGGAGTTCATTTTTCACATCCTTTTTGGTTTCTCGTAATATTTGGATATAAAAAAGATGTTAAGAGGTAGATAACAATAAGGTGAGAGTTGGGCCCAACGTGGTTACAACTCACAACGACCTCGTTTACAACCCATGTTCGGATATTAAATTCTAAACAACACTTCACCAGTAAATTGTTGCTGACGTAGTGAATGGGTGGTCCGAATCATTAATTCGGATCTTTATTTTCATTGACCAAGTCAACAACGCGCAGGGGGTAACACTGTAACAGGCTAAAGCCGCATTTATGGGAGCCAGAAGATTGGAAGTCATTCAACACTATTTTTACTGTCTTATTTTTCACTACTAATAAAATTGAGAGTTTGAAACGTAATTTTGCTAATTTCCAGCTGGGGTCGCAGATTTTACGACAAATTTGCTATCGAAATTATACCATCCCAAAAAATAACAATCGTTATTACCTGGTCGCAAAAAGTGGTCGTAAAATAAACTGGCCGCGCCCTGGTGGCAAACAGCAGCCTCATGCCAGCCAAAAAACAGGCCGCTAGCTGTAAACTAATAGTAATATTTGTAGCTGTAAAAGTGTCACTAATAAACAAACAAACAAACAAACATACCCAGTGTATCCCGCTGGAGAGCAGGGTCTGGGAGGGGTATATGGTGGCAAGTCTTTCCTCTATCTAGAAAGATAGAGAGACCGCTTTCGAAGAGACCCACAACTCGTTAACAAAGGCAATAACAATAACAATCATAATACAAAGCATACAACACAAAGATATATATCACATGAAGAATTAGATAATGCGCTCATAAAAAAAACGGCATGTAACACCCAAAAAGGGTAGATGAGGAAAACTACACCTAGCGTGTGTGGTCCGGCCATATGTCACCGTATACCCTTCCCACCCACAAAACCCACTAAAAGTTCTTAAAACGCCTCCACTCACTTCTATCCTCGATCATGTTCTCAGAAAGATGCAAGTCTATCATATCCCTCCTAATAACCTCGTCCCAAGTCAACTTAGGTCTACCTCTACTCCTCCTACCCTCTAAACTGATGTTCTCTACTGCTCGGACGGGTGCTGCCATCGTTCTCCTCTTCACGTGCCCAAACCATCTTAATCTTCCCCCTCTTATTTTTTCTGTGATACAAGCCAACTCTAACCTCTGGCGAAAGACGTCGTTTCTTATTCGATCCAATCTTGTGTGTCCACACATCCACCTCAGCATTCGCATTTCTGCGACCTCTATTTGTCTCTCGTGCGATTTCTTTATGGCCCAACAGTCTGTGCCGTATAACATAGCTGGACGTACTGCCGCTCTGTATAGTTTTCCCTTTAGTTTGGCTGGGAACTTCTTATCACACAAAATCCCTGATGCTACCCTCCACTTACACCATCCTGATTGTACACGGTGTGCTACATCGCTGTGTATCTCTCCATCTTCCTGTACGTACGAGCCAAGGTATTTGAACCTAGACGTCCGGGGGACCGCCATGCCCTGAATACTGATTTGGGTGTCCTCTTCGGTCTCACCACTAAAGTTACAATGCATGTATTCTGTCTTAGAGCGACTTATCCTTAAGCCCCTGCGTTCTAGTGCTGCTCTCCACTGTTCTAATCTCTCGTTAAGCACCGTCTTAGATTCTGATATTAAGACAATATCATCCGCAAACAGCATACACCATGGGACTGGCTCTTGTATAGACTTGGTCATCTCGTCCAACACTACTGTGAAGAGGAATGAGCTCAATGCCGATCCTTGGTGGAGTCCTACTTTCACCGGGAAGTAGTCTGTGTCTCTGACAGGTGCTCATACATACGTTTTTGCCCCGTCATACATATCCTTTATTATTTTGATATACCTCTCTGGTACCTTTCTAAGTCGGAGACTTTCCCAGATGAGTTTCTGCGGCACACTGTCATAGGCTTTTTCTAGGTCAATGAATACCATATGTAGGTCTCTTTTCTTTTCTCTATATTTCTCCATTATCCTCCTTATGACGTGTATAGCTTCTGTTGTAGAGCGTCATGGCATAAATCCAAATTGATTTACCGCTATCTGAGTTTCTCGTCTAATTCTCGTGTCAACAATTCTTTCCCATAGCTTCATCGTGTGACTCAATAGCTTTATTCCTCTGTAATTTGCGCAACATTGGACATCTCCTTTTTTCTTATATATGGGGACTATGACATTCTTCTTCACTACTCTGGCATCTTTATAGTCTTAAAGATAGTGTTGAATAAGTTCGTTAGCCATTGTAGGCCCTCATCTCCAAGGCACTTCCACACTTCAATCGGAATGTTGTCTGGCCCCACCGCCTTAGCCCTTCCCATTTTCTTCAAAGCTCTCTTAACTTCATCGACTGTGATGCTTCTACAATAACACTTGTTTTGTTGCGTCGTTTGAGTTGTTTCATCGATCTCCCTTTGTTGATTACGGTTCGTTATGTTGAAAAGGTTATCGAAGTAAGTTTTCCATCTCCCCTTGATGTCTTTCTCCCTCACCAAGACCTTTCCATCCGCGGTCTTTATAAACTTCACCAATCTCAAGTCCTGTCTACTACGTTCCCTTGCCTTGGCAATCTTAAACATGTCATGTTCACCCTCTTTCGTCTCTAGTCGCTTATACATCCTCTCGTATGCTGTGTTCTTTGCCTCTAACACAGACTTTTTCGCCTCTCGTTTAGCCTCTTTGTATTTATCTTTTAGCTCTGCTCGTTCTTCCTCATTATTACAGCTAAAAGCTCTCTAAAACTTTGTTGTTTAATTCTTATCTTCTCCTGTACATCTTCGTTCCACCACCAGGATTCCTTATGACCGATTGTCCTATTTGTTGTAGTCCCAAGCGTTTCTTTAGCTGCTTGAATGACTCTAGTTTCCATAGCCTCCCACTTTTGGTTGGCGTCTTCCTGTGGCCTACTCAGGTTCATTGGTATGATTTTATCTCTAAAGATGGTAATCTTTTCGTCTTTGAGTTGTCCCCATCTGATCGTAGGTCTACTTCTCTTAGTTGGTTGGACAATTGCTCTCTTCAATCGTAGATCTTCCACCAACATGTGATGTTGAGTGACTACTGTCTGTCCCGGTATTGTCTTGCAGTCCTTCCATGAGCTACGATCTTCTCTTCTCATCAGCAAATAATCTATCTGTGTGTGTTCTCGCCGCTGCTAAACGTAATTAGATGCGATTCTCTTTTCTTGAAAAACGAATTTATGATGCTTAGTTCATGCGCTAATGCAAAGTCAAGAAGCTCCCTACCGACGTCATTCCTCAGACCATACCCAAAGCCTCCATGCACCAACGGGAAATGATCGTTGTCCTTACCGATATGCCCATTAAAATCTCATCCTATGAATATTTTTTCTTCTCGGGGTATGTCTCCCATAACGTGATCTAAACTCTCCCAGAACTTCTTTCTTTCCGTATCCCCTAATCCAACGTGCGGTGCATACGCACTAACTACGGCCACTACTTCGTCTCCTATTACTATCCTTAACAACATAAGTCTATAATCGATTCTTCTAACCTCCACTACATTATCCTGAAATTCTTTAGCAACTAAAAAACCTACTTCATTTTTTGTTCCATCTGACCCTGAATACCATAGTTTATACCCATTACACTCCTTTGCCCTCCCACCCCGCCGTCTAGTCTCCTGGAGGCACGCTATCTGAACCTTATGGCTCCTTAACACATCTATTATCTCTAATAACTTACTAGTAAGTGTTCCTACATTCCACGATGCCACTTGTAATTTATAACCCTTATTCCCCGTAGTTGCATCTCTCGTCACCGTACATGATCTCGGGACAACATAATGTCTCCTGTTATCTATTATACCTTACTCACCCAGCGTGACAAGAAACACCTTAAAAAAGAGGATGCCACACTAATAAAGCATAAACAAAAGCAGTCACACACGCAATGGTCAACAAAACACAGACGAACACAATTACAACCAGCAACAGAAATATATCAAATCACAAGACAATGTGACTGGCACAATCAAATCCCTATTTAAAAGCAAAGTGCTGGTACCCCTAACCCAGCCAATCAGTCCAATCAGTCCAAACGAAAAAATATAAATAGAGCAGACTAGAAGCGGAGATAAAACCCGAGACGCAACGATCTCACCCAAATTACACGAACAAGTAGCTATTTAAAATCAGAATGCTGGTACCCCTAACCCAGCCAAACAATCTAAACTAACAGATATAAACTAAAGGTATAGTTAAAGATATTATGAAAGACGAGTAAAAACAGATATGTAAACCCGAGATAGAACGATCTCACCCAATGTACACCCAATTTAGGGTTCTTCGTTTATGCTGCTGGTACTGGTTCGGGTTTTCGCTGACCGGTGGAGGCGGTGGTAGGTAGGGTTAGAGGAGGAGGAGGAGCGCAGTCTTGTGTTTACAACAACAACGAATCACCACCAGCAGATCGAATGGGCTTCTTCAATGTGAGAGAAGGGTCGCTGAAGATGATGAGTACCGGGAAGGCGATGCTCTCAGGTGAGGTGTTGTCGATCGAGAGAAAGCCGAGAGTAGCAGATCTTGCTGATGGCGATGAATGCGATTGCACTGTTCACAGATCGCCGGTTGGGGGGGTGATGTGGTGGGGGGGGGCGATTGCACTGTTCACAGATCGTCGGTGGGGGGGGGGGGGGGGGGGGCGATTTCACTGTTCACAGATCTTGCTGAGGTGTTGCACAGATCGCCGGTGGGGGGAGTGATGTGGTCTGTGGAGGTCGCCGGTTGGGGTTTGGGGGGTGTTGTGGTCGGTGATTTGAACGTTGGTGATGCTGTCGGTGAGAGAGAGAGAGAGAGAGAGAGTCACATAAAAAAATTGGTTAAAAATAATATTGGTTAAAAAATAACCCGCACTCGCAAAATGACCCGCACTAACGTTCAAATAACCCGACAGCATTGGTTAACCAATTTTTTTAGAAGTGTCACTAATATAGTAATATTGGTTAAAAAAATAACCCGCACTCGCAAAATGAGACGGCCTATAGACAAAGGTGGACCTAGGTAGAAAGATTGAGTGGGGTGGGGCAGTCGCGTAATATTATTTTATTGTTATATGTATGTGAAAATCTCGAGCACCACCATCATTTATGAAAAATTTTCTTAAGTTCGGCATTGCCTAGTTTTTGGGAAAAACGGTTTGTAGTTGATATCCGACGCAAATCGAGATCACAAATACCCGTTTTATGGTAGTGCTTTTCAATAGGTTTTATAATTTATTTTATCATGTAGAAATAAAAGTAAAATATGTCTGTGAACCCAAGTAAATCGAGCCATAACTTAATACATCAGAAAGTAAATTACAATAAGTTTGAATTAAATGCAAGAAAGAAATAAAATTCTGGCCCCATTCTTTTAATTTTTTTAAATAAAGTTAAATAGGTTTGTGTATGTTTATAATCAAAATAATCATTTCAGTATATAATAAAATTTGAATTTTTTAATTTAATATTTTTAAACCATACGGACTAAAAGTCTAAAATTGGTTGTTTGAGTCTATATTTCCTTTCAAATACAATATTAGAGAGCGAGTTTTGAAATAATTGATAAGTTTGTTACTTTATAACCTTCAACTTACAGGTTTAGCTGTGTGAAGCAATTTTCTACGTAAAATATAATGTATAGTTGCGTAAATAAATAAAATTTCACCTTAATCATTGATATCTCATAGGATATTTTAAACAATTCACAATAGAGTTCTTATAATTATTCTTATAATTTACCTATTTTTTTTATTTTAAAATTTTGTTTATCTCGATCTTAAGAACCTCTCACATCTCTGATATATCTTTATCTATATTCAATTAATTAATACACCTTTAATCACTTTTTACTATTATTTCTTTATCTTCTACTTACAAATATGAGGAGTAAAGGTATAATCCTTCTAAATTTTTTTTCTCATTCACTCATAAGTATACACTACAATATATGGTACACATTTATATCAAAATGAGGAACCTACTGTAAATGTTCATAACTCCTTATTCAATCCATATATATAAGTTTTATATTTTATGGACAAAATAAATTATAAAGAAGAGGATGAAGTGTTCCTCATATATTAATTAAAGAAAAAGAAGATCACAAAGACATCAATGTGAGCGTTTTTTTACCAGAGGATTAGTGATTAGTAGTTAGTAATCATTCATCAACAAGTGCTCCTAGCTTGTTGTTATAAAATTGTCATAAAAGAACTAAAAGCTCATAAATATAAATTCTAAGCTAGTAGACATTACATTTTTCCTGATATTTTGGAGTGCTCACTCTAATCAGTCAAACTCACGTTCTCTTTACTTTAATCGTTTCAATTATTCTTTTTTACAACTATCTGAAAAACCCACACCACTTCATTTCGATTAACAAACGAAATACTAACTATAAACCACATACGCTATTCTAATCGATTCTCGAGTAGCAGTGGTAGATCGAGAAGATATTTTGAGACTTACTTACACATATACTTGATAAAATTCAAAATGAACAATAATAAATAGGGTGGTTGTTTGTAATAATATCATGAACTATGGCCTACCAGGCATGTATCGACTTAAGCATGTGAACATTTACGTGATGAGGAAGGGGCCATTTGCATTTTTGCAACAAGTCAAACATTGAACCTTAACTAAGGTGTGCTTGTCTGGTCATGTCTTGGAGTTTCAACATGACCATAACCTCGTATTTATTATCATAATGGGTGGTGCATGGGTTAGGGTTTGTTGGGTCCTTGGGGATGAGAGGTGTTAATCATATAACCTCCACACAACACAAAACACCAAAACAATTAGAGTTTAAACAGGTGAATATAACTCGTTTAACAGACAACTCTATATTGTGTTCACATGTTTAACATGTTAGATAAACATATGTGTTCATATTTTACTAAATCAAATATGCCACTCTGTTTAAAATCAAAAGTTTAAACTTTACAACACATATGAATCATATGTTGAGCTTATCGGTCTGTTTTGCTATTTTATTACAATTCTTCAACATGTTAAAATTACAAACATGTTCAAGTTCATTAATTTCAACCCTGTAAACCTGACAATTAACATCCCCTCGCCCCTAGCTGGCAACACCTATCATATAAGAATCTTAATTTTGTTGTCGACTCAACTCGACAACATCAAAAACATTTAATTTATATCGATTGTTTTAATTAGTTTACATTTATAATTCCTTTTGCAATAAAAATTTTGTCTTTAATCAGGTCACACGTTTTGTAACAAACGCGTTTCTTGATAGATTCCAAAAATACCTTGTAACATCGACATTTTCGTTAAATGCAATATGGTGAGAAGAGTATGGGAAGGGGTTTGCAAATGATAGAACTTTGACATTGCAAAATTGGTCAATTGTAAAACAATGTTGAATGTCATCAATGCAACTTCGAAGAAGGGCCCCAAAAACGTTGTTCACAACTCCACAAGGGTTACTTCAAAGGCATGGTTCAATGCATATTGAGTTTTTGGGATGTGTTTTGTTTGGCATTAAAAGAACTCGTAGCGAATTGAATATTTGTTGATGGGATGTCATAAGTTTCTATTTTTGTGTGTAAGTAGACTAGAGGTAAAATGTTAGTTTGCGTATCAAATAAAAAAATTTAATTCTTGTAACTCCTATACTTTTTGATACATATGGCATGATGATATAAATACTATTGCTAATGTTATCGGGACTTTTTCTAACAAAACAAGACGCAATTATCTGATATTGTATATATTATGTCATTTATATTTGTAATACATTATCTTTAGTTTTGTGATTGGGGAATTCGTAATCATCATTGGAAAATACACATCTTGAGCTAGGGAAAGAATTCCCCAACTGCGAACATCGGTCCCCCTATTTCCGAGGAAATTTTGGCAACCAAAATTGTTGAGTTCTCACCGATCAATGGGAAAATGAGATGCTTATTCGTACTTGTCATTTATGCTTTAATAATACTTATGCGTATGGTAATGTAAAAAGAGTGGAAAACAATTACCAATGAAGAGAGAAGGGGAAAATTTAAAAAACCGTTAATTTCGCATGGGGGATGACAAAGAAAAACGATACAGCTACAAATGACCTTATAATTATGGGAAGACCTAGTGCCCGGGATGGGGTTGCCCGCGCCCCTTGAATTTTTTTCCTCTAACGGTATTTACACGATCATATCCGCATGGAGTTGCATGAAATTTTCACATCACCTACTCTCATATAATTTTTATAATGACCCTCAAGAAATGTTGACACTAACCCCCCAAAAATTAAGACTGACTAAAAATTTGATACGAATACCGATATTATAGTCAACAAATATAACAATTAGTTTGAATAAATAATTCCTTTTAAAAACTATTTTAAATAATTAAAAGTCTAAACTAAACAATTATAACCCATTTAATAGATAACTTATTTAATCCATTTAACTCGAGCTCGACTCATGTTGAGCTTTTTATCCGAGGTTCTAGCTCGACTATTGTAAAACTTTATTTTTTTTTAGTTTAAAATTGTTTTAACTTGAGCTCAGCTTAGACTATCTTGTTTATCATTATATTTATTTTCATTAAAAGAAATTTATGTAATTACAATTAGATAAATATGTATTTAACAGATTAAATAAAGAACTTGTTTAGGCATGTGTGCAGGCTCGGTACATGAAGTTCTAACTTGTGTTATTTTATTAAATGAGTCATAGTATGAGCTCGAGTCATTTAAGCTCGACTCGATCCAAGCTTTTAGCAAATCAATCCCGGGTAACTCACGAGCATGCTTGATTGTGTTTGCGCCTATAGTGTTAAATGTTAATATCAATGCGAAAACTGAAACATGTTAGTAGATTAATATATTATCATCTTGTTTGCTCTTTGGTTTTTAATCTTCTTATGTGATCGGACCCAACCTATACCGTACAAAAAAATTAACATTTAGCGATAGTAGTCGGCCCAAAACTTCTGACTCCCATAAAAAAACGCGTTGTTACATAGATACAATCTTTATATGTGTGATTTCAGTTTAATTAAAGTTTTATGTTCATTAATCAAGCCGGTGATGCTAGGTAGAAGTTGGAAGTTTGATACATCATGAAAATTGAGTGGTGTGAAAGAACCAGCGGCCTTACTTTGAAACCATTGTAGTCCCACGTACACATTGTTCTTTCTATTTTAGGATTGTGTTCCTAAACATGTGGTCTTTGGTTGGTAATATTCATTAATTTCTATCACTTTCTTTGTATTGGAATCAAACTTCAGCTAATTTAATTAAGTTCACATTTTGATAATGCTACAACACCAATATCTAAAGAAATTAGATGAATATAGACGGCTTATAATCAGCATTTAATTTAGATGATTTGAGCTATAGAATTTAAAATTGTTTTTGCTACCAAGTTGAAACAGTGACGAAACGTTTTAAATTTAATTTCAATTAATTGTTTTTTTTCCTCAATATGTTCACCGTTTTTGCTACTATAGATTTTGATTTCTCTGTTACTTTACGAGATTGTCGCATATTAGCCAACTACAAATATGAATTTTCTATTACATGCACTACAAGAAAGACACTTTTTTGCGGCGATAAGTATCGTCGCAAAAAACAGTAATTTCGTCGCAAAATATTATTTGCGACGAAAATGTCGTCGCAAATCAGTCGCCGTAACAAAGTGGTCGCAATATGTTATTTGCGACGAAATTTGCGACGATTTCTTTTGTGGGCCCCACTTATTTTAAAAAAAATGAAATCCAGAGATAAATCTTTTGCGACGATGTTTTTTGCGACGATTATTTATTTTTTGCGGCGATATATCGCCGCAAATTTTTTGACCAAAATCTTTTTTGCGGCGATCCTTGTCAATATATTATACTCTTTTTTGCGACGATTTATCGCCGCAAAAAAGAAATTTTTTTTTTTAATAATTTGGCTGCATTTGCAGCAGATCACCCAGATTTTTCTGGGTACCAGACCAAACCTGCTGTTCCAAATCATTACACACTATCAAAACTATCAAACCAATCGCAAAACATAGCATATAAACAAAAAATTGTCCCAATTTAACAAGTTAAAAGTTACACAAACAAATGTTTTAAAATAGTCATTACAATCACTAAAAACCATCAAACCATCCTATGACGACCCACCTTCATCATCTTCATCTTCTTCATCTTCTTGAGAATGACCACTTCTCCTCAACGCGCTCTGGACTTGGCTTTGGATTTGACTTTGCATTTGTGCCATCATATTAGCCATCATCTGTTCTTGCTCTCTGGCCAGTCTCGCTGCTACTATCTCCTCAACCTCAGATTGTGAGAACATCCGCTGATCTGTTCTATGAGGTGGCGGTGGGGGTTGTGAAGGCACGCTCGGTATTGGACCGATGCCACGTTCCCACCCGGGCCGCTCCCCCAACACCTGTACACAAATACGCATGTACATCAATTTTACATCCATACATCCATACACAAATACACATATACATCCATACACAAATACACATATACATCCATACACAAATACGCATATACATCTATTTTAATCACAATTCAACATACATATACACATACACATATACATCCATACATAAATACACATATACATTCATACACATATACATATACATCCATACATAAATACATACATACATCCATACACATGCACATATATATCCATACATAAATACATATATACATCCATACACACATATACATACATTCTAATATATACACATACACATTCATACGCAAATACTCATATACATTCATACACAATATACATATAAATCTATTTTAATCTCAATACCCATATACATTCATACACAAATATATATTCATTTTAATCTCAATACCCATATACATTCATACACACATATACATACATTCTAATATATACACATACATATTCATACACAAATACCCATATACATATGCACAAATATACATATTAATCCATTTTATATAACCAGAAATATATTTGTATAACAAATAAGAATTGGGAACAGATACATCCATACACAAATATACATACATTCTAATATACATACACAAATCCATACACACCTGGCGCATGATCTGTTTCTCTGACATTTCTGGATGTTGTTGTTGAAGCGCGACCATTTGCTCCTTTATAGTTTACAAAAAAAATAAACAATGTTATATATATGGTGATTTTATATATTACTTTATTTTTATAAAATTGTAAGACGTGTACATTACTTACATAGTATGCAGCGGGTTCAGGTTGATAGAAAAACTTGCTCTGCTTGTGTTGCAAGAATGTATTGATCATTTGTAAACCATTCAGTTTGGGTAGAAATACTGGTTATGTTATTCTTAATGACACAAAGTTTGTTGTTATTAGTTTTAAACCATTTACATCGAAACAACACAACCTTACAACGGTCTAGATAGCCTAGCTCCAGAATCTCTTCCAACAAACCGTAATACTTTGTTCCATCTTGACCAGTTGTTGAGATGCCGCTATTTTGAGTTGTACGGCGTACGTCTCGGCTATGAACTACAAATCTCACACCGTTAACTATACAAGCGGTGTAAGAGTTTGCATGTCGTGGTCTATTTGCTAAAGCAAATAACTGAGGACTAACACTAGATTCAAATGGATACATCCACCTCATATAAACTGGCCCACCTTGAATGGCCTCCTCAGGTAAATGCATAACCAAATGAATCATTATGTCAAAAAATGACGGAGGAAATATTTGCTCGAAAGAACACAAAATTTTAATCAACTTCTCCTCAGCATCTTGCATGTCAGATGACATCAAGTTCCGAGCACAAAGTTGCTTAAAGAATAAGCACATCTCAATTATTGGTGTTGAAATGTTTTTATCCAAGTACGCTTGAGCACCAATCGGAAGCAACCGTTGCATCATTATATGATGATCATGTGATTTCATCCCCGTTATCTTAACACATTTAAAACTAGGGAAATACAAACATATATACATTCTTATATTCAAACAATAACTACATATTAATACAATTTAACATACCAAATACATATATACATTCTTATATTCATACCAAATACATACATACATTCTTATATTAACATACCAAACACATGTTATTTCAAACAATCTTAATACAAACATACATAATGTTAATACAAAATTAATAACCTAATTTCAACAACAACTACATATTAACATAAATTTAACATTCATATTTTCATAAATTAATAAACAAAATAAACTTCTTAAATTAACTTCTTACATATTTTCATATTAACAACAACTACATATTAACATATTTTCATAACTTCTTACATATCAACAACAACTACATATTAACATAAATTAATAAACAAAATAAACTTCTTACATAAACTACAAAATCCCAAACTTAACATTCCATATTTTCATAAACTTCATAAACTACATTCTTATATTTTTACATACACACATGTTAAACATCCATATTTTCATAAACAAAATAAACTTCAAACCAAACAACTACAAATTAACACACTAAATACATACATTCTTAAATACATACATACACACATGTTAAACATCTTTGTTTTCATAACCACATAAACTTTATTACCCTAATTTCAAATATTAACTAAAATTAACATAAAATTAGGTAAAATTGAGGTTATTACCTAAAATCAGGAGTGGTGGTGGTGGCTAGGGTGTAAAGGAGGCGGCGACGGTGGTGAGGCGGCGACGGTGGTGGACCGGCGGTGGTGGAGCAGCAACTTTGAAAATGGCAGTGGTGGAGCGACGGTAGGTGTCGCCGGCCGACGGAGAGTGAGGTAGGGATGCCGGTCGTCGCCGGGCGCCGGGAGTAGGGTGGGGGTGGCCGGTCGTCGGGAGTAGGGTGGGGGTGGGCCGTCGGGGTGGGGTTGGCGTATGTGGGTGTGTGTTGGTTGAGAGATGGGAACAAGATCTGAAGACCACGACTTTAAAATATGCAGAAACTTTTTGCGGCGATATATCGCCGCAAAAACCAATTGCGACGACACTTTTTACATCAAATAAAAATAAAAATAAATTTAGATACACTTTTTTGCGACGATTTATCGCCGCAAATATTTATTCTATAAATAAAAAATAAAAAATAAAACTTTATTTTTTATCACATCTTTTTTGCGACGAAATGTCGCCGCAAATTAATTGCCGGGAATTTTCCCGCCCTTTAAAAAATTGTCGTGAAATGAAAAAATTAAAAAAATATATATTTTTGTTATTTGCGACGAAATTATCGCCGCAAAATCACATTTTGACTGGAAAAGTCAAAAAGCAAACTTTTTTGTCGTTTATTGACTTTTTTGCGACGAAATTATTATCGCCGCAAAAAAGTTCGTCGCAAAAAACTGTTTTTCTTGTAGTGATGATCAAAGTTTTTTAAAAAAAGAGACTATTTTCTTGATTTTTTTATTAACTAATTCATCCTTCTACTAAATTATATAATTTTGCGTAATAATATTAACCCAAATTTATAAATTCAAATTACATGACATGCTTAAGTTTTTTCTTTTAACATTCTATTTTACTCCCACACTTAAATTACTCTAAACTAACTTACATAATACATGGTCTGAACTTTGAACACAAGGCTTCAAGTTGTTTTATAGCCTTTTAATATTTATATCAAGAGATTATCTCTGAATTTGATAAAATATGTTTGGTTCACTTAAAAAAACATATTTTACGGGTTTATGAAATCTTGTAATTGATAGATTTTAAAATCATGTTTAATGATTAAGAGTCTATCTTTTCTATTCAGTTAGACCTTAATTTTACTAATGGCTCAGGGTTGCTAAACTATCCATTCCTTTCTAAGAAACAAATTATGTATCAAATAAGCTAGCGCAACATTAACACATGACATTTTTAACTATTATGTCAATAAATAAGTAGATTTACCCATAATGGTGTTGGTTCACCAATGAGACAATTATAAGTTTACGTGGAAAACATTAATTAAGCACTGTGAACGCTAGGCAACGAAATTTGTGTCACTATTCACCAAACAAATCTAACACAACTTAACAATAATTGGGTTGGGTGTACTCTTTTATTACTCACCACTTGTCAACCGTTTAGCCTAGTAACCTAGTTTCCATCGCTATATATATCTCACTTGCATCCTATCGTCTTCTTCACCGATCTCCTGCAACTTTCACTTCCTCTTTAAAGTGTTTGTGTTGTACGTTCCCATATATATATATATATACTTAGCAAAACATTATGGAGATTGATAGCATTCTTGAGTTTCTTGACAATAAGACCATTTTAATCACTGGTGCCACTGGTTTTCTTGCTAAAAGTATTTTATCCCTTCTCTCCCACACTCTCTCACTTTCTTTTTTACATATGTGTACAAAGATGCGTTCCTTTCAGATAAAAAAATATGTTGAGAACTGTAAAAAACGCATGATACATGTACTTACAAGTGTATACCGGTTATTGCAGTTCTTAACATATTACAAGCTCTGATATATGTATGTACTTAGGTGGGTGTATATATATGTATATGTATATGTATATAACTATGGTAAAGTGACTACAATGATTTTACTATTGAATGTTAGATTTATTATTATGAATTCACAGGCAGATAAGATATCATTGCGAAACCATTTTCAATAAATACTAGGATGTTATTGTGGAAGCAAAGTAATGTTAGTACTTCGATGTTGTTAAATATTGTCAAACGAATTACAGTTCTTGAACATGTTTTATGTTGAAAAATCTCATTTAGTTATTTTATCATCGAAATTTGAAAATTTCTTGAATATGTACTTGTGTATATTCATAATGTAGTAACTAATTGCTTTAGTCTTTGGTTTGTATGTATGTAGTATTTGTGGAGAAGATACTTCGAGTTCAACCAAACATAAAGAAGTTGTATCTTCTTGTGAGGGCTACTGATGCCAAATCTGCTTTGCAACGTTTCAATACCGAGGTAATTCGGTTATATTTTGAATTTTGGATCGCGTACTTACTCGATGTTTGGTGAGCTTTGTGTTACTGAGTGTTTCTAGCTTAAAACTAAGAATAGTATTGCACATTCAATACAAGATGATAAAAAAAGTTCGTTATTACACATCGATCACTTGATGTCATGACGATCATGCATATTAAACCATTTCGATCTATATTTCAATCAACTTTCTGTAGAGTTTTTAACTTTTTAATCGAACATATATATATACACACTGTTGTACACAACAATATTCTTGCACAAAATTTAAGGCTTGTTACGTAAAGTAAACAAATTTGTCTCGTCATTTTAAGAAACTGATATTGTTTGGTAGTTCAACTTACATATTATAGAGATATATATATTTATGGAAGACATCACAAATAGTGAATGCATTGGTACGTATATTAATTAACATAGTTAATACAAAAAGACAAATAGTAAATAGAAAACTAAGAATATCTATCAAAGTTACCTTAGACTATAAATAATCACATAATATTTCATCTAAAAAATAAAATTTCCACTTTAAAGTCAAAGAAAAATAACTTACTAGTATTTTAAATAACTTTGTACGTATATGGGCATTTATAGGCAGTGGAAAAAGACTTATTCAACAGCTTGAAAGAGAAGTATGGTAGAAATCTGCAGTCTTTCTTGTCGGAAAAGGTTACTCCGGTGGCCGGAGATATCACCTATGAAGATTTGGGAGTAAAAGACTCTAGTTTGATTGAGGAGATGTGGGGTGATATTGATGTTGTTGTCAATGTAGCTGCTACCACCAACTTTGATGAAAGGTATAACTACTTTCTAATTCTAATATTAAAAATTATCAATGTCAATTTGAAAATCTTTAATTACTAATAGTTATTCTTATTTTGAGAACTTTGGTGTTGTGTTTTATGCTAGTCACATATTAAAAACCATTTATATATATATGTAGTTATGAGAAACAATTATATAGAGTGGTTTTGATTATTTTTATCTGATTTATTGCAGGTATGACATTGCATTAGCGTTGAATACATTTGGAGCTAAAAATGTTTTAAATTTTGCTGCCAAATGTGTCAAAATAAAGTTACTTCTTCACGTATCCACTGGTTAGTATATATGTACACTTGTTTTTTTAAGTTATCATTTTAACATGTATTTTCAAAATAGATAGAACATAAACTATGATAAAGTTGATCACAACTTCAATCAGTTTTGTATAACAACCGTGACAATAAACTATGGATATTGATAACTATAGTAATTTTACTTGTATAACGTCCATGATGAATTTGAAACTATGTTTATGCAGCTTATGTCTCCGGTGAGAAACCCGGGCTCATACTAGAAACTCCATATCATTTAGGGAAGGCCCTTAACGGCGCAAACGGGCTTGACATCAACACGGAGAAGAAGATAATTGAAGAAAGATTAAAAGAACTTAGCTATGATGAAACAGCCACCGACAAATCGATTACATTGGCTATGAAGGATTTAGGTATAGAAAGGTAAAAAAAAAATTGGTCTTGCTTTCACCTTCAAATATTTTATTATATATTTATATTATGTTTTCGTAAGCCCACCTTAAATAGTGTGAAATTATGACATGCATAAATCTAACATAGATTTTGTTTAGTTAATCTAAAAGGTTTGAGTTGGTTTTTGTTTGCATTCATGAACCATTTAATTAAATAGGTCGGCTTTAAGTCAACATGTTTATTTTTATGACTTCACTCACAATGTAACTTTCTTATATAACTTAACCTAGGTGAATAGCATTTTTTTTAAATCAAAACTTTTAAGTTAAATAAAAATGTGTTTCACGTTTTGATATTAAAGTATACCTGTTGCTCATAATATTCTATAAGCAAGATTAACTAATTAATTATATTCTTAATTGCAATTATAAGTGTCTAGTAGCAAAGGGTATTCACCCGATGTGCAAATGGTATCAAAGTGTTGTGAAGTATCTTATAAATGGTGAGAGTTTAAATCTTGTCGCTAACAAGTAATGTAGATTTTAAAAAGATTTTGTGTGCGTGTGAAATCACTGTTGGAAAAAGTGTTTTAATATTTTTATTATGGTTTCATTGGTAACTATATTCAGGGCAAATAAATTCGGATGGCCGAATACGTATGTTTTCACGAAGGCATTAGGAGAAATGCTTCTCGGACACTTGAAAGGAAACATGCCATTAGTCATTCTTCGACCAACTATCATCACCAGCACCTTCAAAGAACCCTTTCCTGGTTGGATCGAAGGCATAAGGTAATTGATTCTTCATTCTAGTTTTTTAAACTTTTTATATTTGAAACTATATATCCATTTTTTCCGTATATATAAGAAATCATTTAAAATATTAATTCTTTTTATTTAAATATTACAGAACAATCGATAGCTTGGCACTTGGATATGGCAAGGGCCACTTGTCATGTTTCCTTGGTGATCCTGAATCCGTAATTGACGTGGTGAGTTCTTTAAGCAAGTTTATATATAGAGGCAGTTACTACATAAAGTGTTTTTTTCGTGCGAAGAGTACGAAGCTTTGTGGTAGAACTATCAAGCAATAACAATAATAATCACTCAAGAACAAAGTAATAATTACGCAAGATGAATTACACTCGCGTGGAATTATCACGCAGAGATAGAATTATCATGTAAAAATACATTCTTGTGTAATAATTCCACATTTGCGTGATAATTTCATTTCTGGGTAATTAAATTTTATACTTGCGTTATTCCATTTGTAACTTTCATTCTTACGTGATAAATTCGTATGCTTCGCACGAAAAAAAACACTTTGTCCCGTAACCTCTCTCTCTCTCCATAAATATATATATATATATATATGTATGTATATATGTATATATATATATATGCATATATATACATATATATACATATATATGTATATATATATATGTTTTTAATATATATATATATATCTTCGCACGAAAAAATACATTCTTGTTTGTTTGTTTATATATATATGTATATATATATATATATATCTTTTTAACGTACTTAAAGCGCCACGGAGAGATTTACTGGAACGGATTAGTGACTAATATTGTAGACATTAATTCCTTTTCTTTTAGAATTTAACTTATTTGTTAATAATTTATCGATAAAAGTCAATTTTGAGTGGTTTCTCTTAACTAAATTTAATGTGTAAAATTTAACTGACAGATACCAGCAGATATGGTAGTGAATGCTATGATCGCGACAATGGCAACTCATGCAAGTCAACCATCATGTGAAATAATATATCATGTTGGATCTTCGGTATCAAACCCATTAAAGTACAAATCAATTCAACAAAGTGGGTATAATTATTTTTCAAAGCATCCATGGATAAACAAAGAAGGCAAACCGGTTATAGTTAGCAAGGTTAAGGTGTTGAACTCCATGGATAGTTTTCAAAGATACTTTTCTCTTCGTTATCTACTCCCTTTACAGGTTAGTTCGAGAATCAACCTATTGATTATTGAATATTGAGACCCCAACATTGTCACAATAACTAAATACATTTCGTGACATAATGCATGGTGATATTTTTTGGGACATAAGCTCCTCTCATGAATGCTTTTAACGGTTTTGATTATTAATGTCATCAAATTAGCAATTGATTTACTCCGTCACAAAATTGGTCTATACGCTCATTTCGGAACTACTGTATTCATGTATTGTTCGTCCTTTATTGAAATGCCTAATATCTAATATGTTATGTGTACGTTTTCAGGGTTTGCAAGTTGTGAATTCAGCATTATGTCATGCTTTTAATGGAACATATACAAATCTTAAGAGAAAGACCAATTTTGTGCTAAGGCTGGTGGATTTATACAAACCCTATTTGTTCTCAAAAAGCTTGTACGTTCTTTATATGATCATTTTAATTCCTTAAGAAAATTATGAATATTGTTTACTTAATTTAAATCTAGATGCACTTATTGAGTATTTTTTATGACAGTTACAATGATATGAATACTGAAAAACTCCGTCAACTAGTTAGAGAAAACGAAGTCAAAGACATATTCTATTTTGATCCAAGGGCAATCAAATGGGATGTTTATTTCGAGCAAACACACATTCCTGGTGCTGTGAAATATGTTTTTAAATGATTGTAAACCTCATGATAATGATTTGTGTTGTATTTATTCTCGTATTAATTTGTAGAAGAGTCACGAATTATGCTTTGTTATATTGTAACCATGGTGAACTATAAACCGAAGATACGGTGAAGAATTGAACATGTTATTGTATCTAATATTTCTTTGTTGTATAACATATAATTTATATAGACTTATTTAATTAAACAAATTAATCTTTCAGATTAATCTAAACACAACCAAGTTAGACATATGTTACTTTAAAACAATTGTACATTGTCACTGTTCAATGAGCAGTGAATTTATGCACGACACAAACATTACTTTTAGTAATAAGTAGTTGAATTCCTCCGCATGATACAATAAGATTCGATGCATTTATAAAACATAAAGTACTGTTTTTCGTAATATCATAGCTAATAACATGTGTGCAAGCGCAAACATAAAGTGACGAGTTACAAAATACGTTGTTATTAACATAAGGGTTGGACCCTACGTATAGCAGTTACTTTTGTTATTTGTAGGATCTTCATCGATACTTGGATAAACATAACAAGAAAACACAGTTCAATTTAGAGAAAAAAGTATATATTAAAACGTAAATAAAATGAATAAACAACCAGTATATATCCATAATTCTATAAAACGTTATATATCTAAAATTACAGAAGAAAAACAAGTTATATTTTGTTCATGCCCCTGCATTTAATCGCCGCGATGTAGTAACATAGAAGATTCATATGTGGACCGGCCGATGAGGAGATTTAACTTAGGTGGATCACGCCCATCTATTATATATTATTTAGTTTCCTAACCATACAATCATACTCGTACTAAATTGTGTTTTCAGTTTCGCATTATTTCGAAAATATCTTATTATTAACCAATAATTCACGTACTTTCTAATCATACTTTTAAAGATACTATTTTGTTTATGGAATTTAAATAACTAAACTCTTTAACCATCTAAGAAGGTTGCTTTTACACACCTTAGTATCATTATGTCATAATCCAGTTAGTTCTTAATTAATGATTTGTAGCCCTAAATATTTAAGGAATTGGTGGTGACTCTTCTAAGTGTGCCATATTAGATGTGCCATATCAAGGGATTAATGGCGACTCTAAGGATAATTGTTGTCTGAACGGACTATCTTTTCCAAATTAGATTTGTCACAATTTTTTTCGGTTATCCCGTCGGTTGTTTTGTCATAAGTCCGTCTATAGTATTTCCTATACGCACACACTATGTCGTTTTTAAGAATTGCAAACACACAGCAGGGAAATTTTACTTTAAACAACTTATGTCGTACACCACTTGTCTCTTAAATCTATAATCGTGGCGTCTCGGTGTTTCAAATTACTGACGTTATTTTGTAGAACTGTTGAACCTGGTAGAAAGCCGTCGGTAACGTGCTAGTCGAAAATATATCAAAAATGTATTATAAGTATTCCATTTGAAAACAAAGTTCCATGAACTTTTTCCCGACGGATGCACCTCAGTAACTACTATTAGCTTATGGATATCTAAGAGTGGTGGGGGTGCCCATGTTATGCCCGTCACACTACATCACACACCCACCAATCAAAACATGCCACACCACAACTAATATGATAATATTAAAACTAAAAATCTACAAATTAAACTCCCAACCATGTATCCGGGCAATTTGACGTTTCCATTCAAGGATGTTCTTCAACATCGGTTCAGGGGCATCATCATGCGGTTTAAGGAAAATCTGTATGTCCCAATCTCAAGATGTAGGGCAAAAATGAATAATTTATCATTATTGATGCCTAATTTCATTCTAGAATTGCCATATAAGCGTGTTTCCGGCTTCTTTTTTTTATTCTAGAATCGTGATACGAGCAACTATTGAATCAAACAACGCCTAATATAGGCAAAGCGAAAGTGATATAAAACCAATGAGTCGTTGATTAGCCGGGTGGGTTATCTTGGTGTTACTTATGTGTTTAGACAGCTACACAATGAAAGACGGGAGTCTAAACGACAACACAATTGCTTTAAGCGTGATGTTATGCGATCTTTTGGTGACGATGGTCCTCTCCACAAGATCACCTTACCCATCGATAATTTATGGCTTTTAAAATTTGATTGGAAGTTATGGATTACACTTATGTGACAAGGAGATTACGTTAATGTAATATGGTAATTTCACTTATATAAGATGGCAGTTGCTTTTCATTAAACACCTTTTAATTTTACTTGAGGTTACAATGGACATGTACTTTTCCAATTGAACATACATTACGTAAAATACATTGTTTTTTTCAAATTGCTTAAAGGAACACATATCACGTGTGACCACCCAATTCAAAATTTGAAACAAAACAAGGATCAAAAACCGAATTAAAATCAATAGCCATAAACTTTAATTACTAGATCTACCATTTTTGTAAACCAGCAACAAAAAATGATCTCCCAAGTAATGAGCCTAACTAATTCACCAAAATACCAAAAACAACTTCTAAGATTTTAAACCCAATTAATAGACGTTGAAACTAGACTAAAACCTAACCCAATTAGATCACGTTAACGCTCTAAAACAACACCAATCAAACCAGAAAATTACCTTCAGAATAATTCCTCCTCTAAAAAGTTAAAGAAAATCAAAAATATATATCACGTGGCCAAACAATAATGTGGCTCATAGCCAAGTAGGAATGTGGCCAGATGATAATATGGCGCATAATATTTACAACTTTCTTAGTTTTTTAATTACACATTATATGTGAAAATATATAAAAGAAAATGAAAATATATATAACCTAATTAGTCTTAAATAGTCTCCTCAAGTTTTGTAGTTATATACTTATATGATCAAGTTAACTTCTTAAACATTAATACGACTCTGAATGTATGATAAATAAAATTTATGAGTTTTGTAAGTCCCTTGAATTATTTCATAGATTTTTGTTGAGCAAATCTATAAAAGTAATTACCTTGTATATTTATAAACAAAATGAAGAAGCAGTGCATATTAGTATTTTTGTGATTTAATCACATAAGTTTAGGGGGTTTTCTTTTTACTCCCTCCATGTGTGTTTATATGGTCAGAAAAAGGGTTTACCCAAAATTGTGGTGGTAGCGAGTGATAGAAGAGGCGACGATGATGGCAACCGTTTCATCGTGTGTATCTATTTATCACTCTTCGTCGCGGTGGTATGGGATCTGTTGCCGCTCCGCCTTCCCTCTATGGTCGAGGTGGGGCTGGTGGCGGTCTGCGGGTGATGTTCGGTGGTTACGCTGGTAAGGTTTATCGCTGGTTTTTGGGTTGCGCGGCCCTTAATGGCCGTTAGTGGTAGTCCCTGCGACAGTGCTGTCATCGCCGCCGTCGCGATGACCTAGGGTTTTCAGATCTGAAGACGTGATAACTTAGGTCTTTAGATTTGATAATTTTTTTCATGGAAGCTACGACTTTTTCTCCGGTGACCCTTCGGCCTCCCTTCACGGTTGAGGTGGGATCGGTTGCGATGATAATGGTGTAAGCGTTTTTTTTTTGCCCCTATTTTCATGGTTCATTTTACATGTTTTTGTCTCTGACGTCTGTTTCAATGATGATGAGCACTATCTCATCTGAGATATGGTTCTGTGATCGGTTTGCATGTTGTAATTTATTGGTTCTGTGTTTCGATGATGATGAATCATTGTTCATCTGAGACATTTGGTTATTGGTAAATCGAGGGCTATAATTGTAGAGCGAAATGGTGCCAGTTGCCATGGCTTGGTGATCATTTATGATTTGCAGCTGCACCCGACTACCAGTTCTGAGCCTCATCACAAGTATTGCATTGTTCCGCATTATTGATTTTTTATGTTGTGGCAACGGGTATATTTTACGAGATTTACCCATGTTACTTATGTTGTTGTGTAATGTATCTATTAAGGATGAAAAGTCTGGTTATGTGTTTGGCCATGATAACGGATCTGAGCCTTTTTTACCACGTCCATCACACGAGGAGCGCGTGAATGTTTACCACTAGTTATGTCTAATACATAGATATTATTACCCAAACTTGAAATACATCCAACTTGCACCTCTCTTTTGTATATATTTATTCTCATATTGTTTCGTAAGTTAAAAGGAAACAAACAAACATATCTTATGACTCGTGATCGTTAACACATTACCCTATCATTGTCTATTTGGGCCAATAAAACGAAAAATTAGATATAACTTAGAATCATTAACGTCATGAGTTTGATCCTAACTATAAAGAGCCTTATCATAGTTTGTTTTTTTCAAGATTAATAAAGCTATATTGTGCACCTAATGTACGAAACCCGATATACGAGCTTCCTCCTTTAAGGACTTGTCAAATGATCAACTATGAACGTTAAAAAAAAAACTAACACGCTATTCTTCAAATTAGGCCGGCCAAAAACGTTGAATGCAAAAAGTGGAAGGACTAATTTAGTAAATCATTGTCACCTTTGAAAAATTACAATATTGCTCTCCACCTCACCTCAAACAACCGGCGTCCGGCGAGATAGAGAACGATGTCGCCGGAGAACAAATCTCCGATGAGGTTGAGATTCCGGATCCGGTAATATTATCAAGGTTCGTTGGCTTTTTCTTGATTTTGTTCTATTTTATCTTTATGTTTTTAAAAGTTATAAATTAGGGCTTTTAAACTGCTCTTATTAAGATCAGAAATACCTTTTCATGTTGTACAATTCGGTTATACAGCAAAATCGGAAACATTTTCCGTTAGTATATGAATTCTTTGTCCTTTCGTTCGCTTTTGATTTGATATTTATCAGTCGTTTTTGAAGCTCCATAAAAAACGGTGTGATTGACGGTGAGGGGGGATTTGTGTGGCTAGCATTCTAAATTGTAAACATTGGTATGATTGTTAGCTACATATTATGGATTAGGCTATTAGGCTCTTTAGTCAGCAGGAAGTAGCACTGAAAAAATAATATTGGTGTTTTCACAGGTGAATGGAGCTTAATGTTGCTAGAATTGGGAGTGATTAACTGAGTATGCCAAATAAACTTTTTAATGTCAACTGTTAACAGGTTGCAGAAATTATTCTCAGTTTACTTGATAACTTCACTTGGAATTGTAGAAAGAATTATCTTCTGAAGTTGTTCTGTGTACATTATAATAGTACATGGATCTGTATGGGAATTTAGTGGGCTGCAAATTACACTAAAAGTTATAACAATCGTCTGGATCATTGAGGGAGAGATGAAAAATATAGTTTCTGCTAATGTAGATGTAGATAAAGAGGATAGCTCTTTATTATTTACAAGGTATGCTGTTTTCTGAATACATAAATTGTGTGCTTTTATATTCTTTCTAAGCTTTAAAGGCACATAACTAGAGGAATCTTGTAATGTATTCTAGTGATAAACCATGAATTGGATAGCAGGATAATACCACTCTACAGGTTTGTTAACTAGCGGAATCTGGTCATAAATTCATCTACTTCTCCATGGAAGACGATGTCTTAACCGTTCAAGAACTTGCACATTTGGTAGTAAAAAAGCTTAAATTGATTTTCTTTTGATATATAACTAGTTGACCTTAAAAAGGCATCTTTTGTTAAAGCGTTTTAACTATTAAGATAGGTGGAAACGACACGTCACGTTAGCTGAAATTGTCCCTTTTTTTGCAACAAGATTAGGTCAGAAGAGGATTGTTGAGGTCTAATGTAATATCCTTATAATGGGGGTGCCCAGCTGGGTGGCTAATATTGCCATTTCATATTTGTTCAATTGTTCATTCCTGTTACCCCAAAGTTGATTTCCATAAAACTCTTCATATTGTAAATTAGTCTGGCGCTTAGAGATTTTGTGATTGAAATCTACCTTATTTCTGTAAGATTATTGGTTTTTTAAGACACTCAGCTAGCTGGGGCATCACTAAGTTTTTTCGACCAATTTACTTAAATTTAAGCTTTAGATCTTCACAACTTTTATGTTAACCAAAATCCTAATGTTTATGAAATATCAAGAGGTTTTAGATTTAAATTGATTGTCACCAATGAAAGAACAGGGTTGACCTTAAAAGGACTACTTGTCGTTAAAGAGTAATTGTTATTTATAGTGGAAAGGACACGTGTCATGTTAGCTGAATCTAGTTCATTTTTTTGTTTCCCTCGAACTCTGAGTATGCTTGTTGGGTATCTTAAATTTGTAAGGATCTTGATATTCTAAGAGACATCACCTTGTTTGGAGTTCATGTTGTTTAATCATTTACTGAACTGCAGCTTTATGTTTCTGAAATCGCTAACAGGTTTAAATTAATATTCCATCCAAAAAATTAACAAGCTTAGCCGCAAGAAGACATCGTTTTGTAAAAGGTGCTATAGTTAAGAGTAGACAAGACATATGTAACGTGAGTAGACAAGACATATGTAAAAACTGAATTTTTTGTATGTCATAATTTCCCTTGATATCTGATTAGGCTCACAGGGTTTATATTGATTTCATTATTAAGAGGTCAAACTATCTATTGCACGAGTGTTATTATTTTTACAAGTGGTGGAAAGGACACTTGAATACAGCTGAAATTTCCTCCGGGTATCTATTTTCTCATGATATGAATAGGGTTGTTTGGGTTTAATTTAATTTTGTTATGTGACATAGTTTAGGGCTTACGGACTGAATAAAAGTAGCCTTAATCCCTTGTGTAAATATTAGATTTTCTAAGGAATGTCATTTAATTGTGGAATTGCACTTAGATATTTTTGTTACCTTACTGAATTTTAAATCTTCTAGATAGTCCCGACTTATCAGCCAAGTTCAGGTCTTATGTTTCTAGAATCCTGAACAGGTTTAAATTGGTTTTACATCTGGTTTGACCTTAAAAGGCATTCCCGTTGAAGACGTGCTAGTAAGGTGGCGATTTTGCAGAAAACTTCTAAGCCTGATTTTTTTGTCACTTTAAATAGCTCCATGGATGTTACAAGGAAATTAATCTAAAACCTAAAAATCCAATTCCTAGTAGAATCAAGAAAAAAGGCGGACTTTAGTTAGGTGGTGTTTGTTTTTTACCAAAACCTCTTCCCCACCCCTTCATCTGCGCGCACGCAGACGCGGGAAGAGGTTTTGAGTGCGCAGAGTGTTTGTTTTTTAGAAGACGTTTCATTAAAAAACGTCTGCAGGAGGTCTGCATGGAGAAGATGTGGACCTATGTCTTCTGAGATCTTCTAACCTCTTCTCCACCCTGAAATCCATCTTCATCTTCCCCATCTTACCTCTCATCTCACCACCGTTGCCCTCCCCCTCCGCAGCCCTGCCCCTTCGCAACCATCCCTGCAATCGTCGGCCCTCTGCCGCCGCCCTCCCCCTTCGCAACCATCCCTGCACCCGTCGGCCTTCTGCCGCCGCCCTCCCCCTTCGCAACCGCCGGCGAAGTCGCCGGAGAAAGTCTGAAGAAACAATTGCAGGTGGTTTTGGTCACCGGAGAAGTGGACGGCGACAGTGGATGTGGAGATTCCGGCGGCAGCGGTGGTCTCTTAACTTCGTAGCGGCGTACGCCGTCGCCGTGCTCCGGTAGCCACCAACAACAAAGACAGAAGACGAAGACGGATGAAGATGATGGATGAAGATGATGATGGATGATGGATAATGTCTAACATTAGATTGTCATCTGAGAACCTCAACGAACGTCATCTTCTCCGACCGCATCAGATCCATCTCCGGCAAATTCTTCAACGATTCCATCATTATTCGCTATTCTAATTGGCTTCTAATTGCCTCCTGTTACTAAAACTCAAGACGAATCGATTGATGAATGCTTAATTTGAGGTATCGAAGGCTAGATCTGAAGATCTGGCCTCTGTGAATTCATTATTTGTGCAGTTTGTGATGTGAAAATGTGGTGATGTGAAGGATTTTGACTTTTTAGTGTTGTTTATAATAATAATAATAATAATAAAATAATAATAATAATAATAATAATAATAATAATAATAATAATAACATTGCAGATGTTAAAAACAAACAGTCTTTTTCTTGCAGACTGCAGACGTTTGGTCCACCTCTTCTGCTACAGATGTCTGCAGATGTGGTCCGCAGACTGCAGACGTTTTCCTGCAGAAAAAACAAACAGCACCTTAGTGTAATTGGTGATAGGTCTCTACCATCACAATAGCTGAATTTTATTCTTTTCCTGATTTTCCTTAAGATCGGATGAATGAAATTGGTAGGCTTTAATATAATTTCTGTTCATGTCTTTAAGCTCTACACTAGCACTAAATAACTCGAGGATTGGGAATTTCGGTGAGAAAACTGTTCTAGTTTTGTATGATTCTTAACTTTTTTAAACCAATCCCCTCCTTGTGGAATTTCACTTAGATTTGTTTACCGCTTTACTAAACCTTGAATTATATGGATAGTTCTACGGACTATTAAGGCAAAACAATGAAGTGAATCAACATATATAATGGTAAAGTGCTACTTATTCCATAGCATAAATGACTACTTTGTCCTTATAAGTGCTTCCTTTTATTGAAGGATTACTATTTGCACAAAAATAGTACAAATTATTTATCATCTGAGAGAACCGTATGGACTTGTAAATGACATTAAGCTAAAACAAAAGAACCAATTTGGATCTTGAGTAAAATTGAGAAAAGGACGAACTTTAGCTAGCTTGACGCATGTTGATAAGAATATGGAGTCTAAACCATTACAAGTTTATTCTAGAAGGACTAAAAGAGACATTTCTAAAAGTGGCTAACGAGTTTGTTATAGGAAAGAGAATAAATAAGGAGGAGGGATATGGTGAGGATAGCGTGAGCAATAGAATTTAGTCTCCTTCATGATGTTTGGAGTGAGGGCGTAGCCCTGGATTATCTTTGTATCTTCTTTCCCAAGTTTCTAGTAAATCATACGAATTCAGTTCTTGTTTATCATTTTCAATTGTGTTATTACTACCCAATTTATCCCCTGTTTCTATCACTGGTCCGACCTGCCGACGACTTGCCGGAATTCGCTAATGGAAACTCGATCGATTGCTCGTTTGGATGCTCAGGAACTTCAGATCAAACAAGTTTCCTCTGATGTTACTGAAATCAAAGCCACCCTCAAGAGTTTGGAAGATGACAAAATGGCTGCTGCTGAATTTCGCAAAGTGGTTTTCGCCTGGATGAAACAACAAGAGAAGAAACAGACCGACGAATCCTCTGGTTCGGGACTGGACTCCGATTCCCTTCTGGGTTCGGTAGGTCGCAGTGGTTCATCGGATTCCTCGTCCGGCCTTCCATGGGCCGTGAAGAAAATCAAACTCCCTGAATTCAACGGATTCGACCCGCAGGGTTGGATTCAAAAGGCTCAGCTCTATTTTGACATCAACAAAACCCCTGATGATTTGCGGCTTCGTTTAGCTCAATTAAGCATGGTTGGGGTCGCCCAACATTGGTTTACCATAATCACCCAGGTTCGTGACTCCATCTCTTGGACTGATTTTCAATCAGAGCTCCTTCAACGTTTTAGTGGATTGGAAATCCATAACCCTTATGAACAATTGGCGACTATTAAACAAGCGGATTCCATTCATGATTATATTGATGATTTTGAGTACTTACTGTCGTTGGTTCCTCGCCTACCGGAATCTCAAGCTTTGGGTTATTTTATCGCCGGTTTAAAAGCTGATGTCAAAAAGTGGGTGCGGCTTCACCGGCCGCTCTCTCGATTGGACGCCATGTACCTGGCCAAGGATGTTGAAGGGATGCTCCGGCCATCTTCCGGTAATAGTTTTCTCTCCCGCTTCCGTTATCTTAATCCCTATGGATCACATTCACTTGGGTTTCCGGTTGGGCCCAGCCCATCGGAACGGGCCGACCCAAAACCCACTTTCAACTCTAAAGCCTTCGACCGACCCATTGTTACTCGTTCTGATTGGGGTCGGCCACCCTCCTTTGCGAAATCCCCTATTTCTCCGACTTCGGAGACCGGTTCCTTTCTTACACCGTGACAGAGGACTCCAATCGCTTTCCCGTTCTGAGTGGGAAGACCGCCGAAAAAAGGGGTTATGCTTCCGATGTGGGCAACAATACGGACCGGCTCACAAATGTCCCGAAAGTAAACTCCGTGTTTTGTTATTAGCCGATGATGAATCCGAATTGTTGGATGGGGAACAGTTACTCATGGAATCCATTGCATGTCCTCCATCCTCTTCAGAGGAGGACTCCCCAGCTGGAACTTGCATGGCTTTGGAGTCGGTGGGCATACCTCCGACTACGGGGACTGCTAAGTCTCTGCGTTTAACTGGTGAATTGAATGGTATTCCGGTAAGTATGCTTGTGGATAGTGGTGCCACACATAATTTTGTGTCCGCCGCGTGGTAATGGCTTTGGGTTTTCCATTTACTTCTTTTTCGGGCATTCGAATCAAATTGGGTGATGGTCACATAGTTCTGGTGACGGATTGTTGTACTAAATTGACTATTCATATCGGTCCTTGCACCTTTACCATCGATGCCCTGGTGTTTGATACGGGCAATCTCGATGTCATTCTTGGTATGGCTTGGATCCAATCTCTCGGTGAAGTCACACATGATTGGCACCACTCATGGATGCAGTTTCAACATGCTGGCACTACGGTTCGACTCCAGGGTCTTCTATCGGGTCAAACTTTTCCAGCAGCTCTGCACCAGTGGCTTCCCTTGGATGATCATTCTCAATCTGCTTCCTATTTGGCTCACACGTCGGATCCTATTGTTCATTTTCCTCCCTTATCCCCCACCCAACAGTCAACTTTGCACTCCCTGTTACAACAGGTTAATTCCCTATTCCTCAATCCCTCTGGGCTTCCTCCACCACGATCCCACGACCATTGTATTCGCTTAAAAACAACCGAACCTATTTGTGTTCGTCCATATCGATATCCACATATTCAGAAAGCTGAAATTGAACGACAAGTACAAGAACTCTTGGCTTTGGGTATGATTCGCCCCAGTACTAGTGCATACTCTAGTCCGGTCATTCTGGTTCGAAAGAAAGATATGTCTTGGCGGCTGTGCGTGGACTATCGCGCCTTAAATGCTGCGACCATTCCGGATAAGTATCCCATTCCTGTTGTGGAGGACTTATTGGATGAACTGCATGGGGCTAGATACTTCACCAAACTTGACTTAAAGGCAGTGTACAATCAAATACGTATGCGGGAGGATAGTATCGAGAAGACAGCTTTTCGTACCCACGACGGCCATTATGAGTATTTGGTAATGCCTTTCGGCTTGACCAATGCTCCATCCACATTTCAGGCTGTTATGAACGATGTCTTTCGTCCTCTCTTACGACGAACAGTGGTGATTTTCTTTGACGACATTTTGGTATACAGTCATGCTTGGGATCAACATGTGCTTGGACCTTCAACAGGTTTTTCATATCCTTTTGCAACATCAATTTCATGTTAATCAACAGAAATGTTCCTTCGGTCAAAGGTCTATTGAATACTTGGGCCACATCATTACAGGTGATGGCGTATCTATGGATCCCAAGAAAATTGCGGCGGTTATGGAGTGGCCCGTTCCAACATCTTTAAAAGCTTTACGTGGATTCTTGGGTCTCACCGGTTATTAGCGCAAATTCATTAAAGATTATGGCAGCATTGCTAGACCACTTACCGATCTCACAAAGAAGGATGCTTTCCTTTGGCAACCTACTGCTCAACACGCCTTTGACCAACTCAAACAGTCTATGGTTACTTCTCCGGTGCTTTGTCTTCCGGATTTTTCCCAGCCTTTCCTGATCGAATGCGATGCTTCGGGTCGAGGAATTGGGGTGTTCTCATGCAACACAATAAACCGATTGCTTATTTCAGCAAAGCCTTGAGCGATAGGAGCCTTGCTAAGTCAACTTATGAAAGAGAAATGATGGCTTTAGTACTTGCTGTTCAACATTGGCGCATGTATTTGTTGGGTACACGCTTTATTGTGCGCACGGATCAAAAAAGTCTGAAGCTTTTACTCCAACAACGGGTATCTACGCCCGCCCAACAGAACTGGGTTGCTAAGCTATTGGGATACAATTTCGATATTCAATATAAACCGGGACGCGAAAATCGTGTTGCTGACGCATTGTCTCGGCGGGCTGAGGTGGGTACCCTCAACCAAGCGCTCTCTTGTCCAATTTGGTTACAAGGCGCTCAATTGATAGACGAGGCCAAAACGAATAGCGATATACAGGATCTCATTCGGAAATATCAAGCTGCTCCATCCAAGTTGTCGGGTTTTCATCTCAAGTAGGGACTTTTATATTATCGGAATCGCCTTGTCATTCCCAAGACCTCCACACTCGTCCCTGCTCTATTCCATGAATTTCACACCTCAGCTACGGGGGGTCATTCGGGGTTTTATCGCACCTATCGACGCCTCGCCGCAAACCTGTATTGGCCGGGCATGACCACTACCATCAAACGGTTGGTGCGTGAATGTGATGTTTGTCAGCGATTTAAGGCTAATTCCACCGCCCCGAGTGGTTTACTTCAACCGTTGAAATTCCAGCTGTCATTTGGGAAGACTTGAGTATGGATTTTATCATGGGTCTTCCTCCCTCCCGGGGCTATACAGTCATTTTAGTAGTCGTCGATAGACTCTCTAAATATGCTCACTTCCTCCTCTTAAAACACCCCTACACGGCCAAAACTGTGGGTGACAGCTTTATTCAGGGCATCATTCGATTACATGGGATTCCTAAATCCATAGTGAGCGACCGGGACCCTGTGTTTTTGAGCAAATTTTGGCAGGAAATTTTTCGTTCCATGGGTACAAAACTGCATATGAGCTCTGCCTACCACCCCGAATCGGACGGTCAAACCGAAGTTATCAATCGTTGCCTCGAAACTTATCTTCGCTGCTTTGCGGGTGATCATCCCAAATCATGGGCTGTTTGGCTTCCCTGGGCAGAATTTTGGTACAATTCTACCTTCCATGTCTCCACGGGAACAACCCCTTTGAAACGGTATATGGTCGTCGTCCCCGTCGGTTCTCCAATGTATTCCGGGGGAAATACGGGTTGAAGCGGTCGCGCGGGACTTACGGGATCGGGATGAAGCTTTGAAACAATTAAAAGATCATCTCTCTAATGCCCAGGCTTCTATGAAAACTCAAGCGGATAAAAACGACGAGATGTGTGTTTTTCAGTGGGTGAGTGGGTTTATGTCAAGCTTCAACCTTACCGTCAAAGTTCTGTGGTCGCACGTGCTAATCAGAAGCTGGCTGCCAAATTCTTTGGACCATACCAAATTGTTGAAAAGGTAGGCCCTGTCGCATATCGCTTACAGTTACCCCCTACTTCCAAGATTCACCAAGTGTTCCACGTATCTCTCTTGAAGAAAGCTGTTAAAGAACCGACTACATCCACCTTACCACCGGAATTGGACACTGGTCACACTCCTCCCCTCCTACCTGGCATCATCTTGGACTCTCGCATGGTTACCGTTAACGATACTTCCGAAGAACAATGGTTAATTCAATGGCAGGGGCAGGCGCAGGATGAAGCTACTTGGGAAGATGCTTCATGGATCAAAGCTCAATTTCCTAATACAAGTCTTGAGGTCAAGACTTATTCGGAAGGGGGAAGTAATGATAAGAATATGGAGTCTAAACCATTACAAGTTTATTCTAGAAGGACTAAAAGAGACATTTCTAAAAGTGGCTAACGAGTTTGTTATAGGAAAGAGAATAAATAAGGAGGAGGGATATGGTGAGGATAGCGTGAGCAATAGAATTTAGTCTCCTTCATGATGTTTGGAGTGAGGGCGTAGCCCTGGATTATCTTTGTATCTTCTTTCCCAAGTTTCTAGTAAATCATACGAATTCAGTTCTTGTTTATCATTTTCAATTGTGTTATTACTACCAATTTATCCCCTGTTTCTATCACATGTCTTCCATCATACTAGCTGATATTCGTTCTTTTTCTGATATTTCTAAGACTTCAATTGTAGTTTTGGTTTTTAGTTTGATTCCATTTTTACATAGTGTTACGTAATTGGGGCCGGGGATTTGTTGGGAAAAAAAACTAGCTTAATTCTCTCATTCTGTAAGCGTCTTAGTTTTTGAATATTGCCTTGTTGTGGAATTACACTTAGATCTGTTACTTACTGAACTTTGAATCTTTATAATGCTTTATGTCATCTAGGCTATCACATGTCTTATGCTTCGGAATTCTAATATTAACAATTACAAGATTGTCTATAGTGAAGTACAGCTTCTTAAGCATACAATACATTTGTTTTATGCATCGTAGCTGTGAGCAGGCCATGTGTTGTCCAGTTTCTCTTTTTTCTTAATTTAAAGATGCTGTTTTATTTAAATAGAGTTGCCTGGGGCCACAAACAAATATAGGCCTTTGGACAGGTGGTAAATGTGCCTTTAGTTGAGTCAAAGGTGGGGGGTTCGACCCCTTGCTATACTCACCCTTCAACTATTAATTTCCATTTGTATAAGGACGCAAGTTTGCATAGTTATATTTTGATGAGTCAAGACATGAAAGTGTCTTCAGTATATTATTATTAGTTAGGTTCACTATTTTCTCTTTTTTCTTTTCTCAATATCATCTTATAACCTAATTTTGATATACTAAAATACTCTCAACTTTTCATTTGTTTTAAACCATCTATCACGTTCCTTGATGCTTATTTTCACAACAGTGTAATTTTTTTAAGATGCCGAACGTACCCTTATAACGTGCTTATTTTACGTAAAATCGACTCGCCGCGGACCCCGGGCGTCAATCTGCTAGTTAGAAGCAAGTTTGAATTGAATGCCGTTAAATAAATGACCGATTTGAAATTGATTTTGTGTTGAAAAGTTGCTATTATTAGATGTGATGATGTAAGAGACATGTGTCACCCCAGCTGAAGTTCGTCTTTCTATCTTTTTTTCTTAAAATCCGGAGAACTTTATATTTCTTAGATTAAAATTTTTTTCACATCCACGGCCTCTTGTAAGTGTTAATAATTTGAGGCTTGGGGGTTGTTTGCAGAAACTGTATCTTAATTCTGTAATATCATTGATATCCATGAATAACATGACCTTAGAAGTTTCAAAGAGGTTGCTTACAGGGCATGTTAACTCTATGTATGAGGAGGTAATAATCAATGTATATGATCTTGCAAGTATATTACTTTAGGTTTATGTAATGTTCGCAGGAGAAATCTATGTATGTTCTATCTCAAAATGTATTGGGTCTGTTTGGCATCATTAACTTAGGGTTTGTTATCATCTGAAGATCTCTCAAAACATTTGCTCAAATATTTGATATCATAAACTAATAAACTGGAGGACTGGACATGTTTATTTATGTATTTTTGGTTGTGTTGAATGAAACTGTCTTGTGTCTCTTTCAGGGTGATGTAGATGATGTGTTTTATACATATCAAAGTCCAAGAAGCAAATGCAACGCTGATCAACTTTCTCAAATGATCAAATCATATTGTGTTGAAGTGGAGCGAGAAATCTCTAAACTTGAATGTTACAGGTAGCTTCCCACCTAATAAATTTAGTATAGTTATTTATCGTTTACATTTTATTTGTATTGGTTCCTGTCTAATATATGAAATTGCAGTAAACTCCCGAAGATAGATTTCATAAAGACTTCTAAAATGGCTCGAAGCATCAAAGCAAGAAGTATTTTGTAAGCAACTATATATTATTAATATTGTAAGGCATCGTAGAATTAGTTACACGAGACCATTTATGATGTTTTTCCTTGTGGGTGTTGCAGGATTGGTGCGAAGAGCGTAAGAGGCGCGTGTGTGTTTGTTGTTGACGCTTGCCTGGTTTTTGACGAGGAAAAGTAAGGGTTACTGTCTATCTTTGCTAATACGGCATAGGACTAAGCTTTAATGCAATTAATTACTCTATCTAATGCAATATAATTTTAGAATTGTATTTTGATGCCGATTATTGTTTAATAACACCGGTAGCTATATAATTATCATATAGATTATCATTTGTCTTATTTACTCTGTAATTTCTAAATATAGCATGCGTGTGCGCGCGCGCACACGCCTATATATAGAAACTTAATTAAATATTTGTTTATTAATCATTTAAACTTTGGTGCCCTTTCCGGTATCTTGTAGTTTATCAGATGCCGTTGTATGTCTCCGCAATGAGTTTAAGCGAACTAAAAAGAGCTTTGAAACTTACTTGCAGGTACATCACATTATATGATCTAGATCTATTTAACTGCATGCTACTTGCATTATATTATATATGTGGCTTCAACTTTCCTTAGAGAGATATGTAACAACATTATTGCATATGCTTGTAACAAAATTAGATGAATATGTTAAATTCAATATTAAGTTTGTAGTCTCAGTAATTAGAATTCTTTCTCTAGCTATTCGATCTATTTAAATACTATTTGCGCTTCTTGTAAGGGATATTATAGGTCTTCAATAATTAAACACGACATTTTATGATATCACTGTTATGACCTCGTTAGTGCTTTCATGAACAATAAGTTTTTATACGGTATTCTTTAGAAATATTGTTCCAACAAGTTGAGATATACCATCCACAGTTATATACGCTTCACCTATAGTCTAGATCTTAAACATTCATTTCAAGTTTTTTTAATCAAAATATATTCGTTCGAATGCTTTGATAAAGATTTTAACATAGTTTTATCGTTTTATTTCTTTCAGATGCAAAGTGAAATCATTGAGAAAGAGAAGCAACTGGGAGAACCAAAGAAATGAGAGATGTATTTTTACTGGTTTTTTTAACTTACATGTTTTTTAGCGGTAAAAAGCCACTGCCTTTATATGTGGTTATAACGTATGAATTTGGTTCAAGTTTTTTATAAATTGTTGTTAAGTAGTTGGCTGGAGATTTTTTCCCCCTAAAATTAAGTGTTTGATTTGTTATTTGTGATGGTGGTTTTTCTTGCTGCTATATATTTAACCCAGGTGACCCAAAGATGGTCTGTATTTTCTTGATTTCCAGGGGACCCCAAAGGTTTCTTCATGGTAAATATAAAATAACATAATGTCAATTATCAAATATACATATTTACTTTTGGTTTATTACCCTATTATGAAAAATACAGTGTGATGAATAGTAACTTTGAAGATCTCAACCATTCTTTTTTAAATCTACGGTTATGATGTTGGTGGCTGGTGTAGTCATCAAAGGCAGCCTTTATCTGAAGACTTGGAGATCTCAACCGTTCTTTTTTAAATCTACGGTTATGATGTTGGTGGCTGGTGTAGTCATCAAAGACAGCCTTTATCTGAATCCACGTATACAGTCGTTTCCCCCCATTTCCTATATGTGCATTCTTCATCTTTTTGGGTGAGAGGGTGAGTAGTTTGGGGTTTTGACCAGGTGGTGCTACCGGTCCTCGTCGTCTCCGTCGTTGTATGCCGGCGGCTAAGGGTTTGGGGTTCTAGGCATCGCACGAAGACCGAGACCCTCTTACCGTCGCGACAGTTGCTCCGCCGCCGTCTCCCACCGCCGCCGCTACGGGCCGTCCTTAGTGCAAGCCACCGCTACCGGTGATACCCGAAAAGGTTAGCCATGGCGGCGGTGGTTTTGCACTTCGTGCGCCTCCTTCTTTCTCGGTCTACCCCATGCATCACCCGTTTCGCGGTTGTGGCCTTCGTAGTGGTGGTGTTGATGGTTAGGGTCTTGACGGTGGTGGTGGTGGTGGTGGTGGTGGCGGTGGGGTTGTTGACAGTGGTGCTGTTGAGGGTAGGGGTCTTCACGGTAATGGTGTTGATGGTGGCGGTCTTCACTGTCATGCTCTTAATGGTGAGCCTTTTGATGGCGGTGGTCTTGATTGTGATGGTATGACCACTTTATCAACAGCAGGTTTGGTTTGTTTATCAATTTTTCTGATCTGGAAAACCATTTTCTCTGGTAATGATGAGGATCTTTTCACCTCAGAACCTGTTAGATCAGTTCTGTTAGGGTTTGGTTGCTTTGTTCGATGATGGTGAGGAAGGTCTCACCTGAGAACAGATTAGATCCGATTAACCTGTTTCTCAGGGCGATGTTATGAGATTTTCACATCTAAATTATTTTTGGTTTTGTGGTGATGAGAATGCCTCATTTGAAAACCCAAGTCATCTACATGTTCAGAAGGCAGATGTAATAAGTTGTTGGTTTCGTGGTTTAGTCTGATTTTTCTGGTTTGATGATATAATAAAATGACTGTGATGAATTCGAGCGAAAAAATCGTTGTTTTGGCGTGGCAAACACATTTGGTTTGCAGCCACAACGAGAAATCGGATCTGAGCCAAGGGTTGAAACTAGGATTGTACTGGTGATTATCGACTTTAGAATACTCGCGCAACGCGCGAGGTTGAATTCAACTAGTTATTATTATTTTTAATTATTAGTGCTTTTAATTCACTCTATGAAATTATTTTATTAATGTTATACTTTTAATGAAAATGATTATGTCGAATGTTTTCAAGCTTAACAAACTATTAAGAGATAATTTTGGTTTTAGTCACTGAGTATTGTAAATGTGAACAATTTGAGTACCAACTTTTATTTTAGAATAAACGTCATTTTCATCCCTAACGTTGTATTAAATTTGCCATTTCAAGACAACTTTTTTTTACCATTTCAGTCACTGTAATTTACCAATTATTGTTATTTCTTTCACTTCATTAACTCCGTTAATAATTCTGTTAAAATTGAGGGTATTTTAGTTTTTTTAATACACTAATTATTCAATTAAAACAAATTAATCAATTACTTTATGTTAAAAAAGAGAACAACAGAAGTATACGCTTTAGGTCAATATATATCTATGTTCAACTAAAACTAAACAAAACATAAATTGACTGGTGAGACCTTAAGTCATTTGAAAAAAGAAAGAGAATTGCTGATTCATTTCTTGATATTTTTTTATGTAACGAAATTTCTTGATAGTTATTTTCCCACTAGTGGAAATACCGCGCGTTGCCGCGGGTGAGGCTATTTTGTTGCCTTATAATTGTTGGGGTTTGTGGTGTGAATGATATTAGTGGGTTATTCAGTATGGTAACGTGAAGTAGAAAGCAAAAACTTAGTTAGTAGGAAGTAACTTTTATATGTGTGTGTGTATATATATATATATATATATATATATATATATATATATATAGATTAATATAATTTGAAACTTATAAATATAGGTTATGAAAATTTTGAACGAATACATGTCAATTATTACGAAGCAGAAGAGAGTAGGTTGTCCTATCATATGCACAAGTTAACCCATGAGCTTACTTTACATGGCGAATACATGTTAATAAAAAAACATTTAACTTCACATGTGATTTTAATATTAAGTTTGTCAACTTATCAAATATATAGGAAAACAAAGCTTTTGTCTCAAATGAAGCCGAAGAATTTGTTTAGTGATAAATTTGGACAAATAGGTAATTTTGACTTGTAAAAATAAAATGTTATCGTATCTAAGAGCATTAACAGTAGAGTTCTCATCTTTAATCTTATAGTTCAATTAAAAATCATCTTTATCCTTAAATCTTCTTCATCTCTTATAACCTTTATGAACTAACTTTTGATAATATATATGCAGAAACTCGACTTTAAATGATCAACACTTTAATTTAATTGTTACAAAATGAGCTTACATTATACATCATGTTTAGTTGTTAAGCTCTCCTTATCAAATGAAGATATAAATATGCCAAGCAATTCAAGTAACATAAAACGTAAATCATGTATCATCTTACAAAACCAATCTCAGAATACTCCTTTAAATTAATTCATACACGTTTGCTACATCATATGTGCGCACTCCAAATAAACTCCACAAATCTTATCAATGGTTACAGGATAGATTCCATCTTTAATATAAAACATTTGTTCCATCTTTAATATAAAACATTTGTTCATAACTTTTGAACATGGACACACCTTCATAATGTAATAAAGAATCACAAACGATTAATGGAATCACAAAGCAATAACCTACAAAAAAACATAACACATGAATCCTTTCATAAAACCATAGATGAAAACACAATTAAAAAGTCAAACATCAAAATCTCTAAACCTATGAAGCAATATTGTATGAAAAATGAAATGGCCATGGTGTTCATACCTTGATCACCTTTCAACAATGTAAATTGTCTATCAAGTTGCATGAAAATAATGTAATCCACTGATGTCATTGAATCATATTCAAAATCTAAATTAAATGGAAACATCATTAAGTAAAATATCTGGATTTTGTCTTTAATTGTCCATGTTATTGATTCATGTTTATGTGAAATAAATATTCTCATTATAATTTCCTGTTAGCTAACATATTATTTACTCTTGTTATTCATGAAATTTAAACAATTACTCTTTTATATTAGTAATGTGATTTTTGAACCTTTAAAATTGATTCCCAGGTTTCAAGAGCTTCCAGTGAGATTGCTAATGGTTGTTGCAAAGAACTCTTCAAAGTTCATTTTCCTACAAGATAATGGTGCCATCTACAACACACAAACAAATGTAATGAGCCTAAATAAGCTACACATAATATGAACTTTCTAAGATATAGATATGAACTTGGCGATTTGCTGCATTTAGAATGTCATGAACCTTGATTACCTCATCGCATATGTGGTATCACGCATAAGCAAATGCAGATGGTTTCAAATCAAAACCACTGTTTCATTCATATGTGATGAATGCCATTAACCTTTTCCAATAGAAAAACATCTCAGACTAATTATTTCATTGTAAAACTAACTCAATAATTTTCTAAAAGATAAATAGTATACTCGACTAATAATTATGTGATGAATGCCATTAACCTTTTCCAATAGAAAAACTAACTCAATAATTTTCACAAAGTAAACTGGATATGCCGGTACATCAGGCTAAAGCGTGGACACAAATTGCATAGAAGTCTCTGATATTGTTGAACTAGAGTCGGGTAGGAAGGGAGGAGGGACGAAATACAATATGATCCAAAGGAGTGCCCAACCTACAGTCTTGGTTTCACACAAGAATTTAAAGATATACAAGAAAATAACGAAGGGGCTTCGAATGAATGTATGACAGAAATTACGGATGTTATGGTCAACAAAGCTGGAACGACTTCAAAAGGAAAGGGGAAAAGATTTAAACAACCATCATCCTTAAATGTGTCGCCCTACATCAATAGACAAGTAGATATGAAAAAGGGGGTGATAAAAGAAGAAATGAAGATATGGAATTATTTGATGTCTGGATCCATTGATGAGAAGTAAGTGTTTGGGTTTTATTTTATTTAACATGCACGGTGTGTTGCTTATATATATAAGTTTTTCTGTATAAATATATTCAGGAAATTAGAAGATTTCAAAGCATCATGTGAGTCCTCGGGTTATGAACTGAGTACCCTGTAAGTTTTATATTGACAACAACATCAAAACGAAAATAAATCCATTTGTTTGAAACTGATCACATTTTACAATATTGTTTATGACAGGGGTGAGAAGGATCTAAGAGATGCTGCAAGAACCTTTAGGTAGTTACCAACCTTGTAATAGTTTATGCCCACATAAAAGATTAACATATATGTACCACAAATTTTTTATATAAGATATATATCGTTCAACAAAATGTGGTACATATGAACAAAGATTGAATAAAACTATCAGCTTACATCCCATATGATAATATAAGTGATAGAATGAATTAAAATTTTGAATTTAACAAACATATGTCATAAAAAGGTGTACATCCCATATGATCAACTTTGAGTAATATGTTGCATAAATTTATAGATTTGAAATGCCTTCTGGTACATATATGTATTTTGTCACACCCCCGCTTATAGCGGAAACACGAGGATGCGACGGACGGGATCGTCATAACACTTGGTATAATTACAGAGACATATTACATGCAAAATCCTCGTGTCATGACGTCGCCCGACACAATGGTGACTTGTGTCGTGGTTAGTCAGTTCCACGACTATCATAGTCTTAATAATTCTAAAAATCCATATACACAGTGTTCAGATATAACAGTAAATGATATACAATACAAATGCAATCTATTGAAATCCTGGAGGTCTCTGCTAAGGCATCAGCTCTAGCTATCCTCTTTGTTTATGATTACCTGAAAAGATATGCTCAAAAATGGTCAACATAATTGTTGGTGAGTTCCGCAGGTTTAAATTGAAAACATGTAGTTGATGCTGTATAGAATTTGATATGGAATCATACTGTAAGCAAAAACCACATAACATGTGTTTAAGACAACCAAACCTAATGACAGTTATGCATATAAATTCGTCGGAATATATTCACCCTTGGCCTGATTGCTGGCAGCTGTGTTGGTAACTCACAAGTTAACCAATCGTCGAAGGGTGGGGGTGTCAACCCAGTAGTACTACCAATACCTATCCGTTGGTTCCTAACCCGGAATTAATGGTTGTAAGAATAGAATAACACCATGTATGTATTAGAATATGAGAATAGTATCACGTCGATTCCAAGTATGAAAATTGTAAATAAGATTGTTCAGCATCGAAAACGGGTGAGCATACTTTTCCCCAAGTTTGGAAAACATTGAAACAGTTATAAAAGCATAAAAAGGGGCCACGGAAACTCACCTTGAATTGATGTAATGTATATGAACAAGAACTTCAAAGAATTAAGCAATGCACGATCAAGCACGATCAATACCTATTATTAATTGTAACTAAGTCTTTAATTGTGTTTATTGCGAATAAATATATTTGGTAAGATTTGTGTTGGTTTGGTTTAACACGTGACACGTACACAAATGGATGTATATATGTTTACAGGATTAAGTTTGAAATTAACGTTAAATCAAGGATTAGGATTATGGGATTTTTAATAGGTGTTAAGTTTACAAAGTATTTATTTGCATTTCGATTCCATTAGGAGGGTTTCATAAGTGTATTTATATATTTTTGGAATTAGGTATAAAAATGATGTGGTTTAATTATATAATTTATAATTATCCAAAGATAATTACAAATAAGAATAAACACAATTATAGTATTTTGATTAATAATAAGGTATTAATCTATACCTTTAGTTAAAATATATTTTACAAGAAATAACCCACAATTTCATAAATAATTTGTGGATTTATAAAATATATTAATTTGTATTTAAAGATAATAAAGTGTCCATTTTTATAAAAAAAAAAAATTATTTATAATATTTATAAATAATATTATATGACTTTTGTGATTATTTCATAATTAACTTGATTTAGAATTTATTTTATAAAAATAAGTATTTTTAATATTTTTAAATAATATTTTATAAAAATCTATTAAAGTTTTTAAATAAAATAAATTTACAGAAAATTGTTTTGTAAGATTTAAAATAAGGGAAACTTATAAAATTTATTTTTATAATTTTTAGGAATTTTTCCATATTTTAAAGTATTTTAGAAAGCTTTAAAAAAATAAAACAAATAAAACGAGGCTGCCCGGGGTCGAACCCGGGTCCTCTCCCTGCGTACACACACATCGAACCAGTGAACCAAGGCACAAGGCCGCGATAGGAATCCGTTTCCAATTCTTTTAAACACACCTTTAAACCAATCCCCAATTTCCCAATTTCAATCGAGCCCTAATTTGATTTTGAATCAAATTGGAGTTCGATTCGATGTTGTTAACGTCTAGAATCATAGGGCTTTTATTCCCTTGATACAAAGATTATGTACATGTGTTTAATTATACGAATATGTTTGAATTGGAGGTATACCCGATGAAGAACAATCCGCGACAGGGGAGAAATGGTTCGAGGTGAAATCGTGGATGATAATCAGATTAATTGCACAGTAAGCTTCCCAATACAATTATGATCAATAGCCCTCTATCAATTGCAACAAATGTTGCTCGGAACAGGTCCTTCGATTGAGTTGCAGGCTCGAAAGAAAATGGTGATCGAACAGAGTGTTTTTGTTTGATTCAATAGGAATTGAATGGTGCATTTGATTGGGAATTGTTATGTGATCTTATATATACGATTTCTTCGATTAATTAAATGTTAGTGCATTCGATAGTGGCCGGGAAAAGGGCCGAAGTGGGTTGATCGGGTTGGGTGGTAATCGCACTACGGTTTTTCAATTCGAAAGGGGGTCCAGGTTCGGTTCTTGCACGCGAAATTGTCGGGAGCATTCGATTGAATTAAAAATCGCGTTTAGTTGGTGGTTGGGGTTCGCCGGAATTGTCGCCGGCGGCGACCGGAGAAGGGGAAGTCGACGGGGGGGGGGGGTTGGGTTTTAAAATCAAAGTTTTACTTTTACCCCTGTAATTTGTTTTGTTTAACATTTTATGTTAAAAGTTCATAACATATGTTTCAATTGTTACATTTTTAACCCAAACTTTTTAGAGTTTAGGTTTTTAATAATAACTTTTTATTTTTATTGTCATAATTATTATTATTATCATTATTATTATCATTATTATTATTATTATTACTATTTTTATTATGATTATTATTATTATTATTATTATTTTTTATTTTTTTTATTATTGGAATTAATAATGCATTAAAATTTAATTGTTTTTAAAAATACGGGATGTTACAGTCTCCCCTGCTTTAGGAAATTTCGTCCCGAAATTTTAATCACGAGGAGACTGAACGAAAAGATGAGGATACTGAGATTTCATTTGGTCCTCACGTTCCCAAGTGAACTTTGGACCACGTTTAGATTCTCTGCGGATTTTGACAATAGGTATTGGCTTTGTTTCATTTGTATAGAATATTCTACAAAATTCTTTACATAGTGTATGCCAATCTGAACTCATCCAGAGAATCGTGAGACTCTTTTTGAGATTCGGCATAAGGAACGTTAGAACACGATGACGAGTTTCTATGATATTTTAGACTTATAATCACAACTTTCAGAATATAATTTTCATGGTAAGGTGATGTCTAGAAATCATTAAAAGACCAGCAATGATAGAAAGGTTATCCGTTGGAATTAAGAATCCCAAACGTCACCATATGAAGCGACCTTAACGCATATTTTGTGAATATGTATTTCTTCTTTGACCAACCATCGGTCTAAGAAAAATATGCTATGCGAAGATCTTGGAATGAGTTCACAACGAAATGAATCAATCATTCAGAATGACGATTGATGTTTTAACGTCATACCACGGTGTACGAATTTTTGAAACAGATGCAGGTTAATTTCTCGACGTTGTGAGATAATGGGTTTGTTATTACGTGAAGATTACTCTGAACCTTTCCTTGGTGGGTAAACTTGATAGCATTGCTGATCAAGTGGATGAGAATTCGTCTAATCCGTAAAGCATCACCATTAACCTCCACTAGGACATCACCTCTTCTTGACCTAAATTTTGTGGCCTCCAACCTCATAACTCCTGACTTAACTTTGGAAAAGTCGAGGATGTCACTAATAAGTTGAAGGACTAGATCGCCTGAAGACAACATGACACTCAAAAGTTGTTTCTGATTTTTTTATCAAGTTTTGTTGTTGATAGCATTTCTGCTATGCTAACGACCCCTGATAATGGAGATATTATCTCGTGTGACATGGTTGCTAGCATTTGTTTTGCTCTCATCGTTTCCTCTGTAAGTTTTATTAAGTTCCGTCTCTTTGGCCTTCTGTACAGCTATTTCTTCCCTTAGTTTTGCCATCTTTTCTCTCTTTTTCACCTGATCAGTGATTTCCATGCCCATGTAATTAACACAAATTTTTTTCCCCATCTTTGCTGAACACGGGTTCAACATATATTAAGAATGTTTTGGCTCCAAATAACTTAGTCTCAAAAGTATTCCTCTCTTTGCTGGTAACTCTCTTCAGGACTTCTCTTTTAAAGTCTTGTTGTACAAATTCAAGATAGAATTTTAATGATCTTCAAGGTTAAGGATTCAAAAGCGGTTCAAGGAGTGACGCGAATAATAGGAAAGGTATTTGTAAACATGTTTTGCAAGGTAGCAATTTCTGTTTACATACGCAGTTTGACAAACCATTATTTCAGCTGAGAACATTTACGTGACTAGAAAGTCATGTTTATAAGTTGATAATATCTTCAGCAGAGGGATTGTTTAGGAAGGCTACCATCGCACAATCACGTTTGATGATAACTCAAATGAAAGTTGATAAGTAAGGAATAAATGTTTCCATATAGCTAGGTCAAAATATGAGGATAAAAGGAGAGAAATCGATTTAAGAATTTTAAGTGCTCCAAGCTTGGAATCCAAATCAACTTAATACGATCGGGTCTCCTTTCAGGTTCAGAAATCATGCTTTGGCTTGGTAGGTCGAATTACCAACATCGGTTCATCCTTCTCGTTACTTGATTACAACCATGGTAGGTTGAAGATCAAGAGTTGAGATTCAGTCATCAAGGTATGGAATTCATGCTTATCTTGATAATAACAAGAAAACAATCGAGGGTTGACATTTGTCACCAAAATACGGGTTTCGATCCTATTTTGGTGAGATCATGTCATTTGTGAAATGTAAATTTTAATGAGAATAATTGAAGTCAATCCTCAAGATAAGGAAGTCACCCTAATCCAGAGGATGAAATTTCACAAAACAAACAAATGGAAAACCATTTATCGCAATAGTGATCCATCAAAGTAAGGGGATCTCCCCTGCTTTGATGAGGTATAATCATTTAAGAGATACGAGTTTCTTAGTCATGGGTTGTCTTGAAAACTCTTGCGTTTCTCACGGTGCAAGCAGTATGAAGTTTGACTTAACGTCGAAAGGAAAATTAGTATCAATTAGGAATTGGAAATTTCAAGTTATATCAGTGTATCGAAGGAAAGATCGTGCTTACAATCTTAAGATCGAAATTCGAGATCGCAGAATTTGTTATGATGGTGTTCAAATCTTGAATAATTTAAATCAGGAAGATGAAATTAAGGACAAGAATGATTCGACATTACAATGAGATGTGAACATTCGATTCATAATCGAAGGGAATATATGGACTTCTCAGGATAGTACCTCAATGACAAAGCAAAAATAGTAATACTCATTTCATCATTATAAATACCAAGGTTTCAAGCGCGTAAGTAACACCCCAAATAAGCAAATACTCATAGTTTAGATGGGTCTAAACATAAAGCACGAAGTAACTAGAAATGACTTTTTCCAGTCATTATTTCTCCATTAGTGCCCGTGTGATGTCAGTCCTGGTCGTCATCACTGCTAGAGGAACTAGAGAGACTCGGGGGTAGGTTAGGATAGTTGCCCCTAAGTTGGTCTCGTCGGCGGGCGGCCAGATCTTAATCCGGTTTGCCGGGAACCCTCTAATTCGAGCCGTCCGTCTCACAGCTCCTCCATTGTTCACTTGTTGGGGTCTTGCCTCGGGGGCATTCCTTGCAACTGTAGATGCTATAGGAACTACAGGTGCAGCAGGGTTAGGCTCCACGGGATTAATCGGTGCAGTGGCGACATCAGGTAGAGTGTGCACAACAGGGTCTATGGGTTCTTCCTCTTCAAATGGGTCTGGTGCATCAAGCATCACCTCCTCAGGGTTAGATTTTCTATTAGAAGATGTTTGTACTAGGTATGCTAAGAGAATCTTTTCAGGCTTCGATTCGTTTTCAGAAGAAGTAATAGAAGGGCTGATAGATGACATCCTGAAATGTCATTAAAATACTTTATGAGATTTGGGGTAATATGAGCTATACAGCATGAAAATGACAATCAGGGATTTGGCATAAAAACAATGAGTTGTTCTGAGTGTAATCAAAGCGAGTACGTCGACTAATCACAGCATTAAGTCAGCCATAACTTTGTTAAAGACATGCGTTCCAACAAGCAGATACTCATCCCACTCTTCCATCCTTGCATGTACTGGGTGGTAAGGCACAGACTTTGACGAGACTTTGAAAATCACGAATAACGATTCAAAGCTCAAATTGAAAATTATTTGATTTAGACACACAATGCATTGACTATGATTTTAAGATTTGTGTGTGCTTTGATAGGAATCAAAGTATAAAAAGATTCACATATGAATCTATTCATCAAGTTCCAATAACCCATGCTTCGGTCCATCAAGATCATTACGTAGCCTAGTTTAAGCATATTCTTAGTATACCGGTGATGTTTATATATAGGGTTCCCCGCAGCGTTCCCACCACATCCACAATATACTTTGAATAATACTTAAACTAGTTACATAACAACTTAATTTTCCTTAGCATCATTACAAAGTATAACGTAATATAAGTTTAATAAGAGCCACCGCAACTACACTTATGTATAGGTGGTTTTACCAGTTATAAATGGTTACAGTCAAACCTATACATCGGTTCCACACGGGAATTGATGACTGTAGAGAAAACATTTCCAAAGTGTAAATAGTTTAATGTGACGTAGCAATATCCATAAAGCGTACACGTATAGTTTTCAACCAAACCGATCCATGCCTCAGTCAATCGGGATCATCACGTAGCCCAGTTTAAACACATTCTTGGTATACCAAGGATGCTTATATATAGGGTTCCCCGCAGCGTTCCCACCACATCCGTGGCATACCTAGAACGATGCCTAAACCAGTTACGTGACATCCGTTTATCCTTAGCATAATATTAAAGAATAACGTTTTGTATGTGTAGAGAGTATCATTACTCCTCTACATTTATGTATTCCACTTTCGTTCTAAGCATTAATCAGTAGTTACTGAAACGCTAAGTGGAGTTATTTCTCATAAGATCAATATTATAATTGGAAATACTATGAAGGCTCTAAGTAGGACAGGACTTGAGTAAGTGTTGATAATGTTTGATTGCCTTCAACAAGGACTTATAATGTTTAATTGCCTTTAACAAGGACTTATAATGTTTGATTGCCTTTAACAAGGACTTATAATGTTTGATTGCCTTCAACAAGGACTTATTAGAATTATGACCCTAGCACCCTAGGGTATAGAATAGAAACGTGTGATACTCATGATCGTTATCTCATGGTAAGATTAACCAGACTTCTCATGCATGGTGAATTGCAATTACGTGTGCACCCGTAATGGTAATTTACCTTGCATGGTCACCCTAGCTCCACTTACCCCAAGTTAACATCATAGTATTATCTAGATTCATCCAGCATAAATAATGTAATGTCCTTATGTCCATGAGCCAGTATTCCAATAATAGCATGTAATAGCAAATAAGCATATAAGCACCTTAAGTCTAATGGTAACTGCATATCCGTCATACTTTCGGGATTTCAGTCATAACAATGATAGGGTCGGATTCAATATCCGAGATCAACGCTACGCGTGATCACCGAAGTTCCCTAATAATATGATGTTGTGCGCATACAAGCGTAAAGTTCTTAGTATAAAAGTATCCCATGGAGAAAGACTAAGAGTAATAATGTCTTCCCCGGGATGTTCAGGTAACACGTGTACATGTATAAAATCAGGTATGTAGGAACATACTTGTAGATTATTAGGTATATAGGAATATACCTGTATATTAAGTTCATAGACTTAATATATTTGACCCATTTGCCTTGTAGATCTGTGTATTGACCATAGTTTATCACTCATCCCAGAAATCCCCAGGTAAGCATACCAGGTCTCGTAATGAGATATATGCGATATGCTTGCCTTAGCCCGAGGGCCTTTTGCCAGGAAATCCAGAATACAGGTGTCTATGTGTCACACAAATCATGAAAGACATTTAGGTAAAATCAAATGCACACAATCCCTAGCATGCATTCTATATGAAGGTTCTTAGGTTATAGTCTAGGTCGAATTCTCCACCTAAATCTCTATAACCAAGGCTCTGATACCAATCTGTCACACCCCCGCTTATAGCGGAAACACGAGGATGCGACGGACGGGATCGTCATAACACTTGGTATAATTACAGAGACATATTACATGCAAAATCCTCGTGTCATGACGTCGCCCGACACAATGGTGACTTGTGTCGTGGTTAGTCAGTTCCACGACTATCATAGTCTTAATAATTCTAAAAATCCATATACACAGTGTTCAGATATAATAGTAAATGATATACAATACAAATGCAATCTATTGAAATCCTGGAGGTCTCTGCTAAGGCATCAGCTCTAGCTATCCTCTTTGTTTATGATTACCTGAAAAGATATGCTCAAAAATGGTCAACATAATTGTTGGTGAGTTCCGCAGGTTTAAATTGAAAACATGTAGTTGATGCTGTATAGAATTGATATGGAATCATACTGTAAGCAAAAACCACATAACATGTGTTTAAGACAACCAAACCTAATGACAGTTATGCATATAAATTCGTCGGAATATATTCACCTTGGCCTGATTGCTGGCAGCTGTGTTGGTAACTCACAAGTTAACCAATCGTCGAAGGGTGGGGGTGTCAACCCAGTAGTACTACCAATACCTATCCGTTGGTTCCTAACCCGGAATTAATGGTTGTAAGAATAGAATAACACCATGTATGTATTAGAATATGAGAATAGTATCACGTCGATTCCAAGTATGAAAATTGTAAATAAGATTGTTCAGCATCGAAAACGGGTGAGCATACTTTTCCCCCAAGTTTGGAAACATTGAAACAGTTATAAAAGCATAAAAAGGGGCCACGGAAACTCACCTTGAATTGATGTAATGTATATGAACAAGAACTTCAAAGAATTAAGCAATGCACGATCAAGCACGATCAATACCTATTATTAATTGTAACTAAGTCTTTAAATTGTGTTTATTGCGAATAAATATATTTGGTAAGATTTGTGTTGGTTTGGTTTAACACGTGACACGTACACAAATGGATGTATATATGTTTACAGGATTAAGTTTGAAATTAACGTAAATCAAGGATTAGGATTATGGGATTTTTAATAGGTGTTAAGTTTACAAAGTATTTATTTGCATTTCGATTCCATTAGGAGGGTTTCATAAGTGTATTTATATATTTTTGGAATTAAGTATAAAAATGATGTGGTTTAATTATATAATTTATAATTATCCAAAGATAATTACAAATAAGAATAAACACAATTATAGTATTTTGATTAATAATAAGGTATTAATCTATACCTTTAGTTAAAATATATTTTACAAGAAATAACCACAATTTCATAAATAATTTGTGGATTTATAAAATATATTAATTTGTATTTAAAGATAATAAAGTGTCCATTTTTATAAAAAAAAAAAATTATTTATAATATTTATAAATAATATTTATATGACTTTTGTGATTATTTCATAATTAACTTGATTTAGAATTTATTTATAAAAATAAGTATTTTTAATATTTTTAAATAATATTTTATAAAAATCTATTAAAGTTTTTAAATAAAATAAATTTACAGAAAATTGTTTTGTAAGATTTAAAATAAGGGAAACTTATAAAATTTATTTTTATAATTTTTAGGAATTTTTCCATATTTTTAAAGTATTTTAGAAAGCTTTAAAAAAATAAAACAAATAAAACGAGGCTGCCCGGGGTCGAACCCGGGTCCTCTCCCTGCGTACACACACATCGAACCAGTGAACCAAGGCACAAGGGCGCGATAGGAATCCGTTTCCAATTCTTTTAAACACACCTTTAAACCAATCCCCAATTTCCCAATTTCAATCGAGCCCTAATTTGATTTTGAATCAAATTGGAGTTCGATTCGATGTTGTTAACGTCTAGAATCATAGGGCTTTTATTCCCCTTGATACAAAGATTATGTACATGTGTTTAATTATACGAATATGTTTGAATTGGAGGTATACCCGATGAAGAACAATCCGCGACAGGGGAGAAATGGTTCGAGGTGAAATCGTGGATGATAATCAGATTAATTGCACAGTAAGCTTCCCAATACAATTATGATCAATAGCCCTCTATCAATTGCAACAAATGTTGCTCGGAACAGGTCCTTCGATTGAGTTGCAGGCTCGAAAGAAAATGGTGATCGAACAGAGTGTTTTTGTTTGATTCAATAGGAATTGAATGGTGCATTTGATTGGGAATTGTTATGTGATCTTATATATACGATTTCTTCGATTAATTAAATGTTAGTGCATTCGATAGTGGCCGGGAAAAGGGCCGAAGTGGGTTGATCGGGTTGGGTGGTAATCGCACTACGGTTTTTCAATTCGAAAGGGGGTCCAGGTTCGGTTCTTGCACGCGAAATTGTCGGGAGCATTCGATTGAATTAAAAATCGCGTTTAGTTGGTGGTTGGGGTTCGCCGGAATTGTCGCCGGCGGCGACCGGAGAAGGGAAGTCGACGGGGGGGGGGGGGTTGGGTTTTAAAATCAAAGTTTTACTTTTACCCCCTGTAATTTGTTTTGTTTAACATTTTATGTTAAAAGTTCATAACATATGTTTCAATTGTTACATTTTTAACCAACTTTTTAGAGTTTAGGTTTTTAATAATAACTTTTATTTTTATTGTCATAATTATTATTATTATCATTATTATTATCATTATTATTATTATTATTACTATTTTTATTATGATTATTATTATTATTATTATTTTTATTTTTTTATTATTGGAATTAATAATGCATTAAAATTTAATTGTTTTTAAAAATACGGGATGTTACATATTTCCTTATAGGTACATATATATGTTAACTTACGGAGCGAATAATTAATTTTGTTAATAAACTATATATTATTTGTGCAGTATATCAATATTTGCAACTAAGAATTGGGCTGGAACAACTCTGTACACTCTTGTTAGCCTCACACCTGGGCAACAAATCTATAATGATGTTATTGATTGCTGGGCAAAAGTTTTAAACCATGATGAAAAGGATAGAAGCCCCAACTCACCTTATCGAATATTCAGCGGGATAAATTCATTTGTAAGTCAATTACAGATTATGCTTAATGTGGTGCATATATGCACAATTTTCCTTAAAATAGTCATAAATTCTAACATACCATTAATATCTTGTGATTTGTCATATACTAACCTGTGTGCCATAATCTTAATTATTTTTACAGCTTGGATGGATAATTGACAGCGATATAGAAACAGAAGAAGAACGTTTAACCCAATTCAAGACACACTTTGAAAACTTTTGGAAGGAAACGAGAAGATGTTGCATTAAAAAATTGTGACATCTTATTTTTCCCTATTTTAGAGAAGAATCATTTTTACCTGATATGTTTTGAATTGAAGTACCCGGCCATCACGTTGATTGACAATATGTCTGATGATCATAGTTTGATTAGACTTGAGGATGATCCCTCCTACAACAATAAAGGAACGCCTTTTAAAGTGTAAGATGTAATTTAGGTTGTATATTATATGTTATCATTGCTACTTGATACTGTGCATATATGAAGTTTGACGTGACGTTTAACCTATAAGTGGCAGAAACATATTGTTGTTGCGTATCTGAGATCATTGGAACATCCGAAATGGGGGGAACTTGAAGCTGCGAAACCAGAAAAGTTAAAAATCAGCTGGTCAACAAGAATAACTCGGTCGATTGTGGAGTATTTCTTATGCGCCATATGGAAACTTCATGGGAAGACATGTAAAGAATTGGGATTGTGGTTTTCCATCTGAAGAGAAGAAAATGAAGACAAAACTCAGTAATTTGCGAAAGAAATACGCATTCAAAATCCTTACATCAGAAGTTAATATCTATAAGGATAAGGTGATGAAAGAATCTGAAGACTTGGATCAAGAATCAAAAGGGAAGCTTTGAACGAATATGGTTAGGTTTTGAGGGTGTGTATAACGTACAATGGTTTATTTTATAAACTTGGACTTCGTGTAGTTATGCTAATGTTCTAGATTAGAGTGAACTGATTAGAATGTTTTAAAATATGATAATTTCTTTTTGGAAATGGAAAGTTATGTGATTTAAGATATGAGTGGGTTGGAATGTTTATTCATTATAAATATTGAAATTAGTTCGTATGTGTATTTTGTCTTTACACACATATACACACATAAGTGTTACATATGTGGACATATATACAGAACTGTTACATATATGCACATGTGCCAACAAGTGTTGTGAAACATGACTAGTATAACACAAATATATCCACAAGTGTTTTCTTAACCACAAGTGTTACATATAAGCACATATATCGACAAGTGTTTTCTTAACACACACCCCACATGCATACACATAATTGTTACATATATAAACAGATATCCTTGCAAATGTTGTCTTTACACACAAACACACACATAAGTGTTACATATATGCACATATATACACAACTGTTAGATATATGCACATATATCCACAAGTGTTGTGAAACATGACTACTATAACACAAATGTTACATATATGAACATCTATAAACACATATATCCACAAGTGTTTTCTTAACCACAAGTGTTACATATAAGCACATATATCTACAAGTGTTTTCTTAACACACACCCCACATGCATACACATAATTGTTACGTATATGCACATATATCCTTGCAAATGTTGTCTTTACACACATACATACACATAAGTGTTACATATATGCACATATATCCACAAGTGTTACATATATGCACGTTTATGCACAAGTGTTACATATATGCACATTTATCCATAAGTGTTGTGAAACAGGACTACTAAAACATAAATTCTTATAATTAACTATTGTAAAACAAGTGTTACATATATACACATATGTATTTTTTTAGGTAACCACATATATACATACCACTGCATAAACAAATACGATCGAACTATGTATTCCAAAAGTGTAAAATTGTTACGAGAAATGTAAGTTATATTTATTCTGAAATGAAATAAAATCTACTAAGTTACCATTAATATTAAATCAAAAACAATTTAAAAAATCTATTCTTCGTCATACTCTTCACATTGATCTTGATCATTTCCATCTTCACTCTCGTCTTCGTAATTAGAGTTATAATCTGATGATTGATCAGATGAATATACTTCTTGTTGTATGTGTTCTTGGCACTCCTCCTTATTAGCTAATTTAATTTTAAAGGGCAATTGCGAGAGTCATGGCCACGAACATATTTCCGACAAAAATTACACAACCTTTTGGGCTTCTTTCTTTTGGACTTTGCCTTCTAACCAGGACCAATCAAACGCCTATTCTTCCCACAACCTTTGTTCCTTATTCCACTCGGTGGTTTGAACATTACTTTAGTTGGATGAGGTTGATGTAATACTTCCTCAAATACAACACCTTTATTATTGTACGAGGGATCATGTGGAAACTCATTGAAGATATCCGTCTTCAGCTTTTCAATATGCTCATCTAGCCATTTTAACTTGTCTGTATTCAACCTCAACCTATCAACACATTGCTGGATATTGTCCATCAAACGAGATCTCAGTAAATAATTTTCAGATCGGTTAACACAGTATCTGTATTCCATACTAAACACGCTTCTTGGTAGCGCATCCTTCCGCCATCGTCCGTGAATATATTGATTGGGAATTTTTTCAATTTTATGATGTCTGAATACGCAGAACACATGTCTGCATAAATATCCAATACGTGTGAATGACATGCAGGCACATGAAACCGAAAAATCCGACAAATTAAGGGTAATCTGCACATGTCATATAAAAAAAGGGTTGAACCATTAGATTGACAGGAAAGTCAACTTTTCCTTAAAATCGTAATTAAGAAATCCTCATCAACAAAATGTTACATATATGAACTTTTGAAAACATAGATGCTGCCTTTTTCAACGTTAACCAGCAGTAACATATACAAAATGTGGTACATATATGAACAAAGGTTGAATAAAACTATCAGGTTACATATGTTTTTGGGCATTAACATAGTTTGATAATATAAGTGATACAATGAACAAAGTGGTACATATATGAACAATAATGTATATTTAACTGATTACATACATGGTTAACCAGCATTGGTACATATAACTGATTACATACATGGTTAACCAGCATTGGTACATATATGTATATTTATAAAAAAGTCACTTTATAAATAATTTAGAGGTTTTAATTTTGAAAACCATGCATGTAATCAGTATCAGATAAAACAAACACTTATATACCTTAAATTCATTAAGGACATCAGACCTATTGTCTTGATGTGCAATAATGTAGTTGAAAATTCGCCGACTATCTCACGGTTGACAATGTAACATAAAGTCTGACACTTGTTGATCTCCTTTTGCACCTCAGGAAAATATTCCGTGTGTAAATCTCAGAAGCATGCCGTTCTACTAATAAACTTGTTAGGAAGTTAGGAACAGTAGTAGTGGTGTTGAATTCAAGAACACGCTGATTGTATCTTTGACCATCTAAAGCGTTGTCAAAACACAAGAGAAACTGAACAAGATTGTTTGATGGACTGGAATTAACCTTGAAATATGAGTTTGAGCTTTCACATCTTGATGTTGTTTTCATCAAACAACATATTGGAATGTCCTTAAAATATCCAGGAACCCATTGTTCTCTTATTGAAAACATATCAGATAGCCATTTATGATCTTGAAGGTCATACTTCTCCATTAATAACTTCCATTTAGACTCAAAGGTGGATGGATGTAGATAAACATTCCAAACGAGCTTGTGAATTGATGCGCGGAGATTAGTGTTGTTTAGTAAATGACCTGACACCTGGATATAAATAATAACATTTATTTATAATCTATAGAAGATATATATGAAAAATTAAACATGTAATAACATTTAACATATAATTCCAAATATGTATCTTAATTGATACATATATGTATCTAAAATTTCTGAAAATTTAAAGAATTGTTATGTATTATACAACTTCTATAGATTATAATCAGAATGAATTATAGCACACCTTGCAAGGGAGCTTATTGGTGATATGCCACATACAAAGTCTATGAATTGATTTGTCCAGTACATTATGAACTGCCTGTTTCATGGCAGCGTCCTGGTCAGTTAGAACTAACGATGGTTGCTTGTTGTTGTGAGCATCCAAAAACATTTGAGCATCCATGTGTATGATTCGATGGTCTCATCATATAACAATGCTGCACCAAAAGTGATACAACTTTTATGATGATCAACACCAGTAAATGGAACAAAAGTCATATTGTACCTGAAAAAAAACCGAAATTGTTTAAAAATTATAAGATTTAAAGGTTATATAAATAATGTCATACTTGTTAGTCTGGTATGTCGCGTCAAAGGCCAATACATCACCAAATGCAAGATAATTGATCTTTGACACCTCATCTACCCAAAACAAATTCTGAATCTCATCCCCAACAGCTAAAAAAATTGAATGTGAAATTGTTTTGACATAACACGCGTTGTTCCATTCTATCAATGAAGAACTGGTCGTCACTATGGCCAATGTAGTTGGCTATATCCCTACTAAAATTCTTATAATCAATCTTGGTTCCTCTAACCATATGATGACCTCCTTTTAATGCAACTTGAAGCCTATGAGCTTTAGAAGGACCAACACTAGCCAACCGACATTTAGCAATGAACTCCTTGTCTACAAATTCTAGCCTGTGCTTCTTTTTTGTAAGGTCTAAATTATCCAAATTGACCAACCCATGATTGTGTGTCTCGACAAACCCATACACTTCAAACCCTTCTGTTCCTTCAATAGCTTTGAATTTTATACGAGCCCGACAATCACAGACTTTAAAGTTTCTTCTACGGACACGAGACTTAGTCTTAACATCCAATGTGTCATTACCTTGCCTTTAGGTATTCCAGCCTTGTTACACAAAATATATCTATGTGTGATGACACCTTCCTTCTTTTTCAAGTTACCCAGACGAGTACTAAAACCGGCAATCTCCGCGTACGACTCATACATCCTTCTCGCGTCATCCCAGTTTTGAAACCTAGATCCAATAACAGGCTTAAGATCTACTGATACAATAGGAGTCCAGTACCTAGAACCATTAGGTGATTGGTATAGAGTGCTGCGTATTGAATCTGCATAGACAACATATCAATCAAATCCTCAAAAAATAGTAAAAGTATTACTAAATATTTTAAAATGAGCTTTACTATTTACCTTCATTTTCAACACCAGTAAAAAATACGGCCTCATTCACATTTTCTGGTATAAAGTTTTTGTTGGTATCAATATCAACTGGGTTATCTGCTCGATCATAAACAAATTACTCTTAATAACACAATATTGGTACATATATGTATCTACTTAACAAACAGAAACCGTACAACAAACAATCTGCAAATATCAACAATTGTACCCTAAAAAAGAACAAAAATAAATTAAAATCTATTCATAATTTAAAATTTTAATATATGTAACATGACAATTAAGAATCTTGGACTTCATAAACAACAAAATTCCAAGAAATAATACATAAATAGAATTTACATTCAAAATTGTACGACCTGCAAAATTATAAACTTTGCAAAACTACTAAAACAAAAGAACAAAAGGTGACTACTAATGTCGTGGGTACATATATGTAACGAACAGAAAACAAATTAATAATACAAACTACCTTTTAAAGTCGTAGGTACATATATGTACTGAATGTAAAGAAACATAATACATACCTTCAAATTCATCTTCTACAACTACAGGTATAATATCCTGATGACGATCAGGACTAATTAACCTAGTATCCTCTGTCGAACCTTTAATTGAACAAATACCATCTTCAATTCCCGAACGACCACTCGAAATAACTACGTGCTTGCGTGAATTGGAACATTCTGCAACACATGATTCGGCTGTTGATTTCATTGATTCCGAAACTAAGAAAATAAAAAACTTCACAATCCAATGAATACTACTGCTTAATACGAATCGATCTATAATTGAAGAAGATTGGAAAAAGAAATTAGAAACCGTATTTTGTTAGAGAATAACCAGGGATTTAGTTTTGTTTTGTTAAATATCTAATTAATAGTCTAAATTTATAATTACTAATTTACCCTTTACTATTAATAATTCTGAATTAAATTAGAACAAATCTGATTGGTGGATGCTAGTTTTCATGGTTTTTAATTATAATCTTAGTTTTCATTTGATCCCTCCTCTATATATATATATATATATATAGATTAATATAATTTGAAACTTATAAATATAGGTTATGAAAATTTTGAACGAATACATGTCAATTATTACGAAGCAGAAGGGAGTAGGTTGTCCTATCATATGCACAAGTTAACCCATGAGCTTACTTTACATGGCGAATACATGTTAATAAAAAAACATTTAACTTCACATGTGATTTTAATATTAAGTTTGTCAACTTATCAAATATATAGGAAAACAAAGCTTTTGTCTCAAATGAAGCCGAAGAATTTGTTTAGTGATAAATTTGGACAAATAGGTAATTTTGACTTGTAAAAATAAAATGTTATCGTATCTAAGAGCATTAACAGTAGAGTTCTCATCTTTAATCTTATAGTTCAATTAAAAATCATCTTTATCCTTAAATCTTCTTCATCTCTTATAACCTTTATGAACTAACTTTTGGTAATATATATGCAGAAACTTGACTTTAAATGATCAACACTTTAATTTAATTGTTACAAAATGAGCTTACATTATACATCATGTTTAGTTGTTAAGCTCTCCTTATCAAATGAAGATATAAATATGCCAAGCAATTCAAGTAACATAAAACGTAAATCATGTATCATCTTACAAAACCAATCTCAGAATACTCCTTTAAATTTAATTCATACACGTTTGCTACATCATATGTGCGCACTCCAAATAAACTCCACAAATCTTATCAATGGTTACATGATAGATTCCATCTTTAATATAAAACATTTGTTCATAACTTTTGAACATGGACACACCTTCATAATGTAATAAAGAATCACAAACGATTAATGGAATCACAAAGCAATAACCTACAAAAAAAACATAACACATGAATCCTTTCATAAAACCATAGATGAAAACACAATTAAAAAGTCAAACATCAAAATCTCTAAACCTATGAAGCAATATTGTATGAAAAATGAAATGGCCATGGTGTTCATACCTTGATCACCTTTCAACAATGTAAATTGTCTATCAAGTTGCATGAAAATAAATGTAATCCACTGATGTCTTTGAATCATATTCAAAACCTAAATTAAATGGAAACATCATTAAGTAAAATATCTGGATTTTGTCTTTAATTGTCCATGTTATTGATTCATGTTTATGTGAAATAAATATTCTCATTATAATTTCCTGTTAGCTAACATATTATTTACTCTTGTTATTCATGAAATTTAAACAATTACTCTTTTATATTAGTAATGTGATTTTTGAACCTTTAAAATTGATTCCCAGGTTTCAAGAGCTTCCAGTGAGATTGCTAATGGTTGTTGCAAAGAACTCTTCAAAGTTCATTTTCCTACAAGATAATGGTGCCATCAACAACACACAAACAAATGTAATGAGCCTAAATAAGCTACACATAATATGAAGTTATGAACTTTCTAAGATATAGATATGAACTTGGCGATTTGCTGCATTTAGAATGTCATGAACCTTGATTACCTCATCGCATATGTGGTATCACGCATGAGCAAATGCAGATGGTTTCAAATCAAAACCACTGCTTCATTCATATGTGATGAATGCCATTAACCTTTTCCAATAGAAAAACATCTCAGACTAATTATTTCATTGTAAAACTAACTCAATAATTTTCTAAAAGATAAATAGTATACTCGACTAATAATTATCTGAAATACACAAAACTATGATACGTTTATATGTATTAATAAAAAAACATAATTAGAGCCTACCATTATTATGAATCAAAACAAACTGGCACCATTTAGAAGCTAATCCAATCAGGAAAAAAAATCCACACATGATATGAAATAGAAGAACAGAGTTAAAAGGACATACAACATTATCAATCCACGTCGCCAGGTTGAGAAGATGAAGGAAAGCAAGCACGGTTGAGAAGATGAAGGAGAGCAAGCAAGGTTGAGAAGATGAAGACCAATATCCATTGCCTATTCATTCCTAGGCTTCGCCAATCATGGTTGTTTTCATAGATTGTTGCAATACATTTGATTAATAGGTATCGATTCGAGTGTTATCGAACGACAACTAAAAGTAGAATAAATTTGCGTTGACTGAATATTGTCTGTACCTTTTGAGCCTTTTCTCCTGTCAGCACGTTCACCAAAGAGTATTTCCAATCTAAATTCTAAACCCTTTGAAGCAATAACTACATTACCCTTACCTTCCATTTTCACAAACCTTAATTGCTAGAATGAATCAACCATTCAAAATCAACACTGTGGCCGGTGAAACTGAATTCCAAACGCAATGTCTCAAGTTGATTCGTTCATCGAACACCGGAAGCGATTTGTAGACCCTAATCGGTACCTCGCTTCCCTTGGATCACCCAATCTAATACATTCACCATCTATTTAATAGTAATATGATTTCTGATTAAACTGTTCAATCCCACCTATAATAGAAACCATCCCTGTATCAATTTCTTCTTATACAAGTATACCCATTGTAAATCCAAAACTTAAAGCAATTAAAGCATCAATTGTTAATTCTTTATTAAACATTGTTATCTTATCAGATGCATGTAAATATGATGATTGATTTGATATGATGTTAGGGTGTTTATTCAAAATCATTATTAACGAGAGCTTTATTAGTTGATCGGTGATTTCCTAAGTGTTAAGAAGAGAAATTTCATACCTGCTTCGACAATGGTAAGTCCGGTGGGCTGAATCATCTTTGTTTTAATAAGCTACAGAAACACAAATTTAAGAAATGTTAAACCAAAGTTGGAAACATGTTCCAAATGTTAAACATCAAAATCTTCTAAATGATGAAGAAAGGTTATAAGAAAAATGAAAGACGATGGTGTACATAACTTGATCGCTGACCTACGACTGAGAAAGGTCTGTGCATTGCTTGAGTTTGATTTTGTTGGAGCTTGGATTTTAAAACCCTAATTATGATTGTGATTTAGATGAGAGAAAGAGGAGAGATCAAAGCAGCTAGGCTTTTAACCCAACGATTTTGACAGTTTGATATTAAGAAGAGGAATCGATTTCAAGCTTTAATGACAAGAGAGCATTGAAGTAAATAGCATCGGTATTGAATTTCATTGAACGAAGATGAATGAATGCTTTGAAGAACTGATGGTAAAGGGGAAGGTTGAGGATAATGAAAGGGCGCGTCTTACATATTTTTATGAAATTACAATCCTACCCATTGTATATCTTCCTACTCTAATAAAAGGGTATCTGGGATGACACGTGTCAACACCACAATCATTCTCACCAAAATTTTCCCGCCTCTCTCTCCTATTAAATAATTACTTTAATTACTAATAATACTATTTAACATTTTTTTAGATTTAATAAATTAATAAAGAGATCTATTTATTAATGTTATTTCTAAATAAACAATTTTTTTTATAAAATAACAAATTATTTAAAGCATAAGACTTTTTTAAAAAATACGAAATATTTAAAATTGGTATTTTCAAAAAGTTATTTTTTTAAAACCAAAATAATTAAATTTAAGAGTTATAATAAGAAAATTTTAAAAATGATATTTTTATACGGTTTGTTTAGAACAAAACGTTTATTTTTTTTGAAAAAAAAGTTTTAAAAAGTTGATATCACTATTTTATAACTTACAGTCATTTCTAATACATAATTTCAGTGATATTATATCTATATATTATTTTATAATTAATAAATTTTGTTATATTAATTTTTTATTTATTCAACCCGTGTAACACACGGGCTACTATAGCTAGTGTATTATATAGTAGTTAAGATTAGCTAAAAGAATTGATGATTCATAGTATTTCTTGATGTTCTTTTATATAACGGAATTTCTTGATAATTATTTTCGTATTAGCTAAGAGAATTAAAAATTCAAAGTACTTGATGTTTCATTTATAGAACGGCATTTCTTGATAGTTATCTTCCCTTGTGCTAAACTTTGAAGCAAAATCACATCATTTTGTTTTAAAAAGGTTATCCATAACAAAAACATAGTACTTAAAAAGACGATCACAAAAATGCATTATTGCGTGAATAGTGCACGTCAAATGAAAATGGTTTTTTTAATAGTCACGTGCACGTAAATAATTGCAACGTAAATTACCGATATCCGAAAAAAAGTTGTGTACATGTGCCTATATGGCATGTTAATTCAGTTAAAATCTCATAGATTTATTCATAAAATGGCTAACTCGCACATAATTTAAACATGTTTTTAAATCTATATCAAAATCTATCATGAGACCAAAATTTCAACCATGTAAAATGAAAATTTTTGCTATACATATTGATCCATTATAGTACTAGCACTTTAATAGATTTTGGAAACTTATGAACACCATGATATTGAGTTCTATACGTATAGAGCATTTGTAAATGAAATACTAATGTTACTATTTGTCACATTGGTGAACATAAAAGAAAAATACTTCTTCATAACTTTTTACATAGTTATAAGTAAGAATAATTAAAATAACCAGTTGACCTAGACTTTTATCAAAATGATCATTCAGTATATGCACAGAAGAAAATATGAATCGTCGTCTGCAACAAAAGTAAACTAAAATTTAGCCGCTTTAAAGACTAAGTTAAATTTTAGCCGTCTATAAATGAAGACTAAATGTTGATTGTTTGCGGTAAAAATAAACTAAATCTTAGCATGTAGAAAGAACATACTAAATTTTAATTATTGAGTTAAAACATACTTGTTTTTTTACACAAGTATAGATGTAATTGGTTGTTTTCATCGACTAATAATGAATTTTAAAGTTCTAATGTCAGATTAAACTTTAGCTCTTTTTATTGGGTGTTGCTATTTGCACCCTACTCTACACTACTCTAGCCTATAAATACTCATTAAATATTATTAATAAATGCAATGAATCATTAAAATTTAATAACAACCAGTACTCACTCTCATTAAATACCACCAGTCATTCAATAAATACAAACATTGTTTAATAAAAATTTAATACTCAAAATAATTTTATAACGTTTTATGTAAATATCATTAATAACAAAACAAATATTTAAGATAAAAATTAACAACTAATCCTCAATATGTATAAAGGTTTTATCAAGTTTACAAGGATTGAGTTGTTTATAAAGTTCAAGACGTCGTATGTACATAGTTTGTCATCCAACTGCAGACGGGGCTTTGTGACGAACGTAATATGCCGAAATGCAAGGCATGGGATACTCTCCTTCTAATTGTACCATCACATAATGGTTATCATACACATGTGCGACTGTAATCATCTTATGGTGCTGAAACTCTTCCGGACCTTTCCAAAAAGGAAAGCAAGTTACACAACCTTGATTGCTTAGACAATGTAAGATCACACCAAATCTGTTGGCAATCAAGATACCAGTCTCAGGCATAACCATCCAATGTTTCGATGGTGCAGGTGAACTTGAGCACGACAATGAAGTATGTACTTCATTGATTCCAGTAGTTAATATTTTTTTCATAAGCATTGTATGCATTTAATAACTCATCTAACAGTTGTTCCGTAGAGCCATTGGTTTTCACCATACCCGAGACAAGCAGCTACTGCTCGAAATCCACAATTTCCATCACCCATTACGTCTTGTACACACGTGATGTAAGGGTGAAATATTTCCGGGATTTCTTTCATTAGTCTATGCTCCGATGGTTCCTCGTTTAAGTCTATTAAGTAACAACTTTGCTCTGTCGATTCCTTATTAGACCCCATGAAGAATGAACTATGTCTTGCTGGTTCTTGATTTATGTTATTAAAAATTACCCTTGAAAAATCTGATGTGTTTGGAAAGCTGTGTCGATTATGAACTCGAGTCGTAGGATCAACATGTTTCATTTTTGGTCGTCCACGATTATTTTTCTTAACCGCGGGTTCAACAATCAAATTTGTTAATGGATCAAAAACCCCATGTATCTTTTTTAACAAGTCGTGCTTGACAGGTTTTGATTGCTTGTTGTAGGTTTCTTGAAACATTTTCATATTACTAGCATAACCAAGATCACCATAATCCACATCTATAGACGGTAATAAATCAAGTTTTGTCCAAAAAGGGTCAATGCAATTTAATGGAATAGACAACCCTGCATTTAAATAAACTAAATCTAAGATTAGATTGAAAATAAAGTAAGGTCATTTGAATATAATAGAACATACATACCTGTATTCACATACATTGCAAGTTCATGAGCACATGGTAACCCGAAACTTGATCGTAATTGGCAACCACAAGTGTCCAGAGTTAGTACAAAGCCTTGTGATCCATCAACTTCTGCTAATAGTTTTTCCATGGCATGATGTGAAACAAAACCATGCAATTGTTTAAAAATCGGTTTGTTATATTTAGGCTTGCGAAAAATCCTGCTTCTTTCAAGACTTTCTTTAACAACGGTTTCTTGTGATTTTACGACATCCTCAATAATAAGTATAAATCTGTCTAAATCACATTTTGTGGAATCCAAGTGTTTTTTTAGCTTTGCGTGTTGACTCTCAACTCTATTAGTTGTTGAATTTCCGAAGTTTAGATGTTTGTCTGTCCATACTGACACAAACTTTTCTGCAAAACTATCCAGCCAGACTGTATGTAGATAACTAAGAACAACTAAGAAGTAAAAATTATAAGAATAAAGTTAGTTTGACTTAATAAATAAATGTTAAATATTGTTAGATTTCAAGATAAACATGAATAATACCTGGATAATCATACAATAATGCTTTAAGGTCCGCATAATTTTGCACGTACGCGGTATTCGTTGGAGATACAATTAATGCATTCCACATCCGAAGAAAAGAAACCCAAGTCTTATATGACTTAATACGTGGCTTGCAATGCTTTGTGATATCAGTTTCGATATGCCATCTACAAAGTAAATGATTACTTTGTGGAAATACTTCCGCACATGCTTTCATTAAAGCTAAATCTCTATCCGTAACAATAACACGAGGGGAAAAAGATGCTTTAATAGTCAACTTCAAACACTGTAATGCCCAAATGTAGTTATTTGTCTTTTCTTTGCTCATGAATGCAAATGCAATACAAAATGTCTTATTTGTTGAAGCAACACCAACAATTTCAAGAAAAGGTAAATTATACTTGTTTGTCTTATATGTGGCATCCATCAGCATCATATTTGGAAATGCTTGCCATATACTTAATGATGTTGGATGAATAAAAAAAATTCTTCCAACTCATTAGTAATTTTGTTTTTATGAACCTGAAAAATGTAACCTTTACTTTGTAAAATGTACATAAGATTTTGCATTGGCGTTCTACCTGCTTGCTCGTCCAACCGAAACTTATAACGAGCATTGTATACCGTATTTAGAGAAGACACATTATTCTCATTTTGCTTCTTCAATGTTGTTAGAATATCACGTGGTTTTACATTTAACCTAGTAAGATCTTGCACCATACGAGTTTCGTTATCACTCAATCGCATTGCGTATGCATGGCCCTCCATATATAATGCAGGTGGGTGATTATGTATATCCCGTATAACCCTTAACTCCCAAACACCATGCGTCTTTGAATACTTTCCCACCAGTTCAAATGGACAATTAATTTTTTTGGTTCCAAAATCTTTAGTAGGATCATTTGTAATCTCTCTTTTTTTACTTCGAGATTCACCACCACGCTCACAACCAAGTACAACTTTTGATGTGTAGCCAAGTCGATTTGTCCTTGATCGTGTAATAACGATAACAAAACCGAGAGAGCGTGCCATGTTCTGCACCCAAGTCATTAGATCTTCACGAGATCTGAACACCTTAAAATGAAAAAATAATTTATGTTATAAGAAAAACATATAAACCAATTAAATCACACATATATATAAAAGAATCAAATATTATACCTCATCGGTGAAAAAACTTGATGTGCTAGCCATTATTCTTCTCTTTGTAGTTATAATTATCTGGATAAAATAATTATTTATAATTTATAACAACCTTTTAATAAAAATAAACATATAAGTTAAAAATAAACAACCTGCATTCCATATACCTCTACCATATATCTTCGTCATATGTATATTAAGAAAAAAACCCACACCCCATTTCTATCATACTCCCCTTCCAGTCACCATCCCAACAAAAGCCCAAATATTTATTCTTAATAATTTAAAATCTAACCTGAATCTAGCTGTAGGTAATGAAACGGAAACAACAAGACATGTACAACGAACAACAAACAGCGAAATGACGTCAGTTTCTACTTTGTCTCCTATATCATTGTTGGCACTCAAATATTTATTCTTAATAATTTAACATCTAACCTGATCTAGAGGTAGAGAAGCGAGAACGACAAGAGATGAACAACGAACAACAAACAGCGAAATGACGTTGATTTCTACTTTATCTCCTATATCATCATTGGCGATTTAAAATGACGTATGTGATTGAGACATGCCTGCTATTAAAAAAAAAAACTTAAACTTAACAATTAACAAATTACAAATTGTATAGAGATTTAACACTCACCAAATAGTCAAATACTACAGTGTTGAATGGCATGTCGTGCGAAGGTTTTGAAGATCAAAAGAGCTGGAGTTTTTTGGGTGGAGATAACAAATTGTTTCATAAGTGATTTCATAAGTGATTTTCTACCGGTAGATGACTTTTAAATTGTAATGACTTTTAATTCTATGAGATGGTCAATATTCCATTTCAATACATTAAATGGGATTACTGATTACAATGGTTAAGTTATTTAATGATATAGAGTAAGGTGTGATTAGAAATTAGAGTAGGGTGCATTTAGAAAAACCCCTTTTTATTGACAGAACCTGATTAACTTTCATTGGTTGGTTTTATGCATGAGTGGAATAGTCGATGTTTAAAAATATCAAAAGTAACGATTATTTTGATAAAAAAACATACTTTTATCAACTTCGTAATTTTGTAGTTTATCCTAAAATAGTGTAGGTGTAATTTATTTACTAAAGTGGTGTAGTTAAGAAAATATTTATCAATATAGTGTATTTTTGAAATCTTTACGTTTCTCACTCCTATTTTGTCGGATGCTTTATAAAATATCTTTTTAAATGTTTTCTAATTCTATTAAAGGTTATTTTTTTACAATGTTAATAAAATGTTTTTAATATACAAACTTCTATAGTTTTCTAGAATTTTTAAAATGTTTTATAAAATCACTTTTTATTATGTTTAATCGTGTTACTAAAATTGAGATGTTTTTATCACTTTAAGTCTTTGATCGAGATATTTATTTATTATTTTTAAAAATTTTGAATATAAATCTTTTATATTTTATTTGATTTTCAAACATATTTCATTTCGAGGGATATATTTTGTTTAGTTTTTATATTTTAGCATTAAAATATTTATGAAAAATTTGTTTTTTTTTACTTCAACGATTTACCAATATAAAAATTAAAAAATTCGACTTTTGTTCGTAAATTTTACTTTAATACCTTAAGAAAAGAAGTAAATGAAAGTTAACTTAAGAGCATTGTATTATATAAAAATTAGATATTTATGCACACACGACCAGTCCACACACACGACCGGTCCACTTTATAATGTTTAGTCCAAAATGCGAACATAAAACTAACCATACTAACTAGTCTATACTCTTTTAATAAGCAAATGAGAGGGGTAAAAAAGGAATTTCACACAAATCTCTTAATTTTAAGAGATGTACAAGTTCTCTTGCATATGGTACAAGCAGGAGAGTAGAAAAGGAGAGTACAGGTATTTTGTCTTGCAAGACAGAAGACCAAAGAAGAACCTGCAAGACCGAAGACCGAAGACCGAAGACCAAAGAAGAACAGCTGTTCGGTGTCGCAGAACCGCCAAGACCAAAGAAGAAGGTTTGCGACCTTCTTTTCTTCTGCAGATCTGAACATGGCTGAAAAATTTCCACTTCTCGATCGATTTTCAAATGGGCGGGCATTGGTGCTACTCAAATGGGCGGGCATTTTCAAATGGGCACACATCTGGATTTATAGTTCTTCACATCTGGTGCTACTCACGAGGTTTATAGTTCTTCACTTCAAAACGTGAAGAACTGATCGATTTATACACTTCGAAGGTTGAGGATTTCAAATTGGGTGAGTGATGCTCTTCTCTTCCTATTTCATTTACCAATTTGCTTGAGTTTTGAAGTTTTCGTGTATATGATAAGGTAGAAACTAGGTTCCAAAGATTAGGAGTGAGTATGGTTCTGTGCAGTGTGAGAAAATTACCTAATTGAGAACATGGTTCTAGAGGGAGTGAACATCGTATTCAATTGTCAATATGTTATTCTCTGTTAATCTATGGATGATGAGAAATGGAATTCAATATTGAGTAACTCTTTTGTTTTGAAAGTGTTTATTCTTTCGTATCCAAACAGAATTTGTGGAAGCAACATCAGTAGCAGTCCTTTTTATTCAACTTATATAATCAACACCACTCTACTACAGGTTCCATCAGTTCTGTTTGTTTTGTTACTTCAATGCTATATAATGACATTCGATTGTGGGTACCATCGGTCAGGTTACTTCTGTTCTTCACACTAGATTTTTTTTTGCTGCAAGTCACATGTTTAATTGTTCTCAAGCTTTAGTGCGGATATATGAAGTGGAGGTTCAACTTTTTGTTTCCAAATGTCAGTAATAATCGATGTTTCATGTTCTTAACTGTATTTAGTTTGACTACAAATCAAATGAAATGTAATAACTAAACAAAAGAAAGCTAGCCAAGTAGCCATACAATGATACAAGATCAATACACTTGGGATTTATGGTATTGTAACTATTTTAGAAGGAAGCTCATGTAGGAATCTGTTTGTAGGATTTTAAGAGTAACCAAGTTATATTCTATATTTCTATACAGAATTAGTTTACTTTTATGCACAATTATCATTATTTTGATCGGTATATTATGATTATTATTGCTTAATTATGTTCCATTTGTTATCCAGATATTATAATTTTTTGGTGTATGTCATGTGATACCCCATGTCATATGTGAGCTTTGAAATTAAGATCCATGCCTATTAGAATCATACATTAGGCCTATATTTTTTTTTGTTCTTAGTTCAATACTTTAATTATGAGTGTAGGAAAGCTGCTTAACCATGTATTATGTATATATTATGTTTAAACTGTTTGAAATTAAGATCCATGCGTATAAGATTTCACTATTGCCTATTAGAATCATACATTATGCCTATATATCATTACTCACTGGAATCTTCATCTTGAGAGACTATAAGCATCATCACTCTATCAACGCTCAAAGGGATTTACCATCTTGAGAGACTATAAGCATCATCACTCTATCAATGCTCAAAAACTCTGGTAACTTTATGATTTCATTTCATTCGGTTTGATTACTTCACTTCCTGGGGTTGCGTGTGTGTGTACTGTGTTTATTGTATGCATACATATCTCCTTTTCTTATATGTTCTGTACTCTTTGAATCAGTGAACCAGACACTTCTTTTAATCACTTTACTTCTGCTCTGTGGTTTTACAGGTACAAATTATACATTTTCTTTTCGTTTGCCTTTTGTTGAATGCTTGATTCCATGATTTGTTTGTTGTTTCTTGTTGTTTAATGAACCTGCTTCCTTCAAATGGGTATGATTTCCACAAAACATATAAACTAAGCTGCTAGAAATGTTGGTTTGGGTAACTAAGTTCATGATTAATTTTCCCACACTAAGATCAACATAGTACCCAGAGGATCAATTTCCCTAACTGTGTTATTTTTCATCGAGTGCTACAATGAAATTTGCATAACCTATATTGCAATTATGATGTGTTTTTAGTACATAGCAAGAATCTAAACATGCAAAGAAACATAATGAAATGTTAATTGTACAGATTCAGCATAACTTCTATGCATTAATATCTGGATAACAAGAGCAAAGCATGTTGTGTTATTTGGTGAAACATGCAGCATCTTGTCATTATAATCAATTAACCCTAGCATAATGTTCTGCTAAATAACAGATACCATGAGCCCCTTCCAATGTTGATATAACATAAACATTTGTTAAATCCAAATAAGAAATAAGGTTAAATCCAAATAAGAAATAAGGTAAGAAGATCCAAATTTACACCCAAACCATTACGCAGAGAAGACCGTTTAATCTTTCAAGGCTAATGACGAATGATGGCTATGATATTTTGTTGTTTTGATATTTATGTTGTATATGATATTAGGGGTATGACTTTGTCTAAGATCAAGTCTGTGGTTGATTCTAGGGTCATGGAAAGTTGGTTTTGTTAAGAGAGCAAAAGCTTTAACCCTTTATTTAATTTTTTTCCCATATGCACCAGCCTCTTGAATCAAGGTTTAATATTTAACGGGTCTATTCCAAGTTAGCCACCTCTAATCAGATTGTAAATTAATAAACTGTTCTAACAGGCTAATCAAGATTCACAGGTTTGTTAAACTTGCATGGGTATATCTATTTCGCGCCCCTTGGCTGCATGTACAGATTAGGAAACCAGTTTGTCATTTATTAGTTTTCATGAAAGTGAAATTTTAAACAAAACATTTTGTTTCAAAAACCATGATTTCAAACCATATTTAACAAAGCCTGTGTGTTCTCAAACATAAGGCAGCTACAAAGTTGCAAAACTGTATAAAAGCCTTTCAAAAACGATTCTAATTGCACAAAGCTGGTTAGTATTTTGACTTGTTTGACTACTTTGATTTTTTTAACAATTTTGTAGGATCTCTAATTTTGCTAATGCAGCTTCTTTATGTTTGTTTTAAAGGTGTTGGATTCTGCAGAACTTAAAAGAAGTTCCAAATCATATTTTGATATTGATAAACATGAATCCGCCATATTGAGTTGGGCGAGAGCACGAACAAGAGCTACTAAGGTATATTTATTTAAGAATTCATTTGAATACAAACACATTGATACAATAAATGTTTGTTTTAGTGAAAGATGTTGGATTCTACAGAACTTAAAAGGATTTCTAAATCATATTTTGATATTGATAAACATGAATCCGCCATATTCCGTTGGGCGAGAGCACGAACAAGAGCGGCTAAGGTATATTTAAAACCATAAGAATTCAGTTGAATACAAACACATTGATACAATAAATATATAAAATCATATTACTTATAAAGTTTTCCTTGATTGTTTGCATGTTGGAAAAAGATTGTCAAAGAATTTTAAAGCCCAGAAGCTTGCATTACAGCATTGGCTTGAGGCGGTAGGTGATTATTGAATGATAAATTCATATTACATCCTGATCGTTACACATATTTGAATTTCCTTATATTATCCATCTTGCATTTATGCAAATCGATCCAAGACATCGCTATGGGCTTATTCTTTACTTTTATTACCTGAAATAGTTGCATTTAAATCAAAGATCCCTTCTTTTACAGGTAAGAACATGTTATAACGTTTGAGCTTTTAGCGAAGATTAATATTTTTTGCTTATGAACTTATTTTTTATTATTTTTAAAATACTCAGGTCGGATAAACGAGAAGGTAAAGAAGTGCTTCTTGTTTGAAAGTGTCTAAGATCAAAGCTTGAGGTCATTTAGTAGAAGAGATAGTCACACATACATAACACAGCTGTCATGCGAAATCAATGATTTTATTTTATACAAGATGATTTTACAGATTTGTTTGATTTATTTGTTACTTTATAGTTTTTGTTGTTAGTTAACATAGGTATTTTCTTTTGCAGTTTAAAGTTAAAATCATGTATTTTGTTCTCTATATTGTAAAATTACAAGTTTGAAAAGTTTTATATTTACATGAGCGTTCATTGATAATGTTCTTTTTACCATTAAATGAAAAAAGAATCAATTTTTGTGATATTTCTTTGCTTATGATGTATGGGATTTGAGTCTTTTGACTTTTGGTTATTTTGCAAACCCTTTTTTATTCCTTTATGTATAACTAACCAGGTTATATTCTCTGCAAGTATGGTTATACGTTTTTAGCTCCACAAACCCTTTTATACTTTCTTGTTATGATAAATAATACAATGAATAGTCTTTTTTTCAAAAGTTGGAAGCTTGATGCAAGAAGTCAAAAAGATATGCAAAGATTGCGTAGCAATTCAAGTTGTGATATGTGCAAGTTTAGTTGTTTCTAACCTTAAAGGTTGTTGTAGTCGTTAAATTGGTATATTATTTATTTTTTTCTAATTATTGCGGATTTATGAGCTTGTTATTGAAGACATTTGCTATCTAAAATAGATAGTATTAATAAAGATCTTGATTGTCGTCTGGCCATTGCATCATCAACTTCTGAATTTGATTTCTTGGGAAAGTTCCACTTGACCCAAGGCGATAAAACTGCCGCACCCGCCGCATCGCGCGGGCATCCCCGCTAGTCTCTCAAAACGCAAATCGTAAACCGTACTGTCAGGTTATAAACCAATTGAACTCACTCGATGTGTTCTAGTATGAATGGTTAATGAAACACCCCCTAAAATAAACCATTTAAAATAACTTTTTATCATAATAGAATACACATTTTTTTAAACATTTGCAAATATCGGATTAAAAATTTTAAAATGCGTTTATAATATAAGAGTTAAAGAAATAAAGAAATTTTTGTTTTGAACTTTTTTAAGGAACCAAAGAACATTCCGATTTCAAAAGGTTAAAGAAATCAAAAGCAATTTTATTTTGATATCACGATTAAAAAATTTGAAATTCATTTTTATAAACAAGATTTCTCAATAACTAAAAAAAGGCCCATCTGAAAAAAATTATTCAAATATGAAGAAATCATCTTTAAAAGTATTAAACAACATTTAAAAAAACAACTTGTGTAAACTGTCCAGTAGGAATAGGAATGAGAAATAAAAAAGTTAAAACAACATTATTTTGATATATATTTTTAAACTATATCGTCTTGGTAAATAAGTTTTGAGTAAATTACAAATTGTGATATTTATTAATACACAAAATTTGATACACAAAATTACATGGTATGTTCTTTAGTTTTAATAATTACATTTAATATCATTTTTTAAAAAATATGTGCACATCTATTGTCATTTATACTAACTTCCAGTTAAATGTACAATTAACTCAGTTATGGATCTCTCACATGATGTGCATTTTTGTCACTTTCTTTCCACATCTAATATATTAAACAGATTAAAAAATTAATTATTTTGTATGAAGAGTAAAATTAAAAGATATCTGAACGTTAGGTAAGTTAATGAACTCTCGTTGCTCTTACGTTCAATACCATTAAATCCATCATCCATCTCTATTTGATAGCCCAATACCGGTCATCTTCACCATCATTAAAACCCCTTAACTCGAACAAACAATGATGGTAAGATTAAAATCCCTAATTCATTTTTTGTATTTCAACTCTTTGAATTTCTGACTTATGTTGTTGTGTGATTAACGAGCGACTCATAGTTTATTTTTTGCTTTTGCAATTATATAAGCAATTCAAAGAATCATAGGTAATTTTCAGGTTTGTATTTCTTATTTATTTATTTTCATTATTTGTTGGTGTGAATAGTTTATAAAGTATTTACGTGTATTTTTTGGGTGTTTATTGTTGATTTTCTGACCTTGTAAATGATATGTGACTTAACTTCTTACTTTATTAAATGTTATTGGAAGTTGTTGTCATTAAAAGTTTTGACGATTAGTCGAATGAACACACACCAATAGTGATTGATTTCACCGACTTACTCAACAGTCCGGTATCTTTTAATTTTTTTTCATTTAAAATTTGTATTGTTTATAATTTTTGTAATATATTAGACATGAAAAAAAGAAGATAAAAATACCCTCATGTGAGGGGCACATAACCGAGTAAACATTTAGATGATAGTTATTGTAAGGACAATAACAAATATTTTAATTAAATAACATCGTATTTAATTATTAAAATTAAAAAATAATTTTATATATTAATAAAAAATACAATTTATAATTTACGGAAAGTTATTTATTTACACAAAAGGAAAAAACTCTAATCTTGTGTCCCCTTCTGCTCTGTCGCAGTTAACATTATCTTCTCCATCTCCATATAGTTTCTCATCAAATAACTTGTGCAAAGCTGCAACACAAAACTATGGCTTCAGCCACTCTAAGCCGTACACTCTACAACCTCACTAGCATCGGCTCCTCCAAACCTCAGGCTCGAAGACCTTCGGACTCTCGTCGGAGCATCGGCACCGGAGCTCGGAGGAATAAAGTCCGGTGTGAGGCCGTCGGAATCGCATCTGAAAACCGTCAGCAGCTAGTGACCACCGTTAAGAACGGCAATGATTCCATTCAGATATGCAGAGTACTTAACGGAATGTGGCAGACGAGTGGCGGTTGGGGCCGAATCGACCGTGATGACGCCGTTGAAGCTATGCTGAAGTACGCCGATGCTGGTCTCTCCACCTTCGACATGGCTGATCACTGTAATATTCGTGAATTCGATCTCACTCTTTACGAAACCCTAGGTTGATTTAGTTTACATGTTTTATGAATCTAATTGCAATTCAGCTGCGTATGATTGTTTATTTTCGTGTTTGAAATTCGATTCGTAATCTGTTTGAGTTAATTTTGTTACGATCGGAATGCAGACAGAATTAAGTTACTGTGATTAACCGAGTGTTTTGGGGGTAGACACGTGGCAGCATCTGGATCAGTTATTTTCCTCACCATAAAAAAGGCAAAATGTTTATCTTGTTGGTTGTATATGTGTTAGTTTAAACTTCGAAGCTGTGTATGTGACTTGTTCTTTTTCTTGCTCAACGTCTGTTTGTTGAAATGACTGAGTTGTTAAACCACTCGTTCGCTCGCTTTACTTTGAATGCAAGTAAACCGTATTCTGTTAGAGGGATTGGAGCTCGAAATGGTGTCTCGAGAACAGTCCATTGTGTGTTAACAGGAGATGAGAAAGTGTCTGTGGTTAAGAATGGAAAGGTTTCGTTAGAAATTAGTCGTGTGATTAACGGGATGTGGCAGACTAGTGGTGGTTGGGGCAAGATTGATAGGGATTATGCAGTTGATGCCATGCTTAGATATGCTGATGCTGGCTTAACCTCCTTTGATATGGCTGATATATGTAATTTCCCAATAAGACATATAGTTAACAAGTTACTTTTCATGTTAGTTTTATCGTATTCTACTTATTTTAATTTTGTCATATTTCATTGCTCAAGTTTTGATTTTGCAGATGGACCTGCAGAAGATCTCTATGGTATTTTCATTAATCGTGTCCGCAGAGAACGTCCACCTGAGCTTTTAGAAAACGTCAAGGGGTTAGTTGTTAGTTATATACGTATACTTAATATTATAACTTAATTTCATTGGTTGTTCAAATTGATGACATAATCACTTTTAAGGAATTAGGCCTGACTATTATGGCAAGTGGTATTTGTTATCTAAATGTGTACTCGTGCTCTGAAATGCAGTCTTACCAAGTGGGTCCCTCCACCGGTTAAAATGACGAGCAGTTACGTTAGGCAAAACATTGATATTTCACGGAAGAGAATGGATGTTGCTTCTTTAGACATGCTTCAGTTCCATTGGTACTGATTGCGTCCTCTCTTATTTCTTGCAAAAGTATTGTCTAGCAGTTATAGTGACTTGTAGTTCATGTTAATGACCACTTTTTTTTTTGCCTCGTGAACCAGGTGGGATTACTCCAATAGTGGATATCTTGATGCCCTTAAACACCTTACAGATTTGAAAGAAGAAGGTTTGATCCTTATTACTTTCTTTCTGTTATAACTAACGTCCTGAGAAGATTGGATTACTTTATCTTCTGGTTTGCAGGTAAGATCAAGACAGTAGCTTTGACTAACTTTGATACCGATAGGTTACAGATTATATTGGAGAATGGTATTCCAGTTGTTAGCAATCAGGTAATAAGGGAATCTCGTACGGTTTCATATCTGTATCTTGTTAGGAAATCTGAGTTAAATGCTGTATTAACTATGTATTTGTTACTGTTATCAGGTTCAACACTCACTTGTGGATATGCGACCTCAACAAAGGATGGCAGAACTCTGCCAGCTCAGCGGAGTAAAACTTATAACGTCTCTCTCTCTCTCTCTCTCTCACACACACACACGACTTCATGGCTAGATTTTCACATCTTCATATGATGTACTACATTTTCTTGTTTTCCTTTAGGCGTAGAACTGTGTCAAATTAATGGCATTATTGAAAAATGTTATCTTTTAATAGTGGTATCATTATACTTAATATTATAGCATAGATTTATGTTCTTTTTGTGGTGCAGGTACGGAACAGTAATGGGGGGACTATTATCTGAGAAATTCTTAGATACCAACTTGTCAATCCCTTTTGCTGGACCTCCTCTAAACACTCCTTCCCTTCAGAAGTACAAAAGGGTATGTTACACTTCATCATAATCAAAATATAAAAAAATTCAAGAAAAAACTTTCATATCAGGAACAAGTTAATCGTGTGTAAGCAATTTCAGAAGATGGTCAAATGAAAATCTTGGACTTGTATAAACTAAGAACATCTTATCCACCTGTAATACATATGGCAGATGGTGGATGCATGGGGCGGATGGAGTCTCTTCCAAGTTCTGCTTAAAACGCTAAATCAGGTGGCATCAAAACATGGAGTCTCGATTCCAACTGTAGCAGTGAAGTACATACTAGATCAGGTAATCCATTCATCCTATTCAGTACAAGTGGAAAAACGGGCCCGCCAGGTTTGGCAATGAGCCAAACTCAGAAATTTGGTATGGGTCAACCCGAAATACTTCTTTCCAACTTTTTTTCTTAATAATAATCAATATGTCGGATATGATTATGAATTCTATATTGTTTTGACCCATTAACCTCCGTTTATAGTAAATGAGTATAAATTTCCACCTCTGCATATGTGTCTCTTGATATGATAAAGTGAGAAACCGTAAACTATTTTACTGAAAAAATTGCAAACACGTGTGGAATTGCAGCCGTCTGTGGCAGGATCAATGGTTGGTGTCAGGCTCGGGTTATCAGAGCATATTAAAGACACTCTTGCTATATTCTCACTTGCGCTTGATGAAGACGATGTAAACAGCATTCAAGAAGTAATAAGCAAAGGAAAAGATCTTATGAGAGTGATTGGTGACTGTGGAGATGAGTATAGACGTGCATAATACAGCCATCAAGCATTTGGTTTTGTTTGAAAGATGAGGATATGGTCAGTATTGGGTCAATTCGAAGCCATCATTTATGTGTAAATGAAGCAATATACACATACAATACTGCTATATATATATATATATATATATATATATATATATATATATATATATATATATATATTTTAACTATGATAGTCCCATGGATATAAGAAAAAGATAAATATGTGAGTTTAATATTTTTTTTTCACTTTCATGAAATACGGTTTGGGGAAAATCTAACTTACCGGTTTCTAATAGAAATATTGAAATAATATGATATTATGCTTGAAATTACAACTTTTTAGTTGGTTTCAGATGAGCATTTTAGTTTTATAGTTATTTTATAGATGAGATTGACGATATATGTTTTGGCCTAAGATCTCCTGTGTGTAAGGAATAGGGGTGTGCACGGTGCGGTTCGGTGCGGTTAATATAATTTTTAAAACTGAAACCGCGAGTTCGGTTAATACCATTTTTTTAACCGCAACCGCAACCGAAACTTCGGTTAACCACACTTCGGTTAACCACCGGTTATGGTTAATTTGGGGTTAATTCGGTTAATTAACGAATATATTTAACATATGCTTTTAAACCAAAATATTAACTAATAAATTGTTAGGATAGTTTTGGATCAATTTATAAGGGGGTGCATGATATGATTCGTTTTTAAGATCTTGCCAATACCGAAACCGAAGTCGGGGTGTACATACGACAATGTGTGCACGCATTTTCCATTGCTTATGTTTGTTTATGATGTTTCTTCTATACAAAACGGAATCCATTATGTATAAAATATTTTCATAAATTTGAATTAAAAAAGATGAATATATGAAGTTCTAGTAAAATCATGAGAAGTATTGTAAATTTATTATATATAATTGACATTCGATTCGGTGCGGTTAATGCGGTTAATTTGCATATCAAAACCGAAACCGAACCGCAATGTGCGGTTAATCGGTTATGCTTAACCGAACCGTCGGTTAATTGTTTGGTTCAGTTAATTTGGTTCGGTTAATACGGTTAAATCATTTATGGTTCGGTTAAATCGGTTATTTGCTCACCCCTGGTAAGAATGGTAGATTGACAGGGGTGTAAACGAGATGAATGGCTCATCTCGTTTTGACCTTAGAAAGTTTGAGTTCAAGCTCGGCTCGTTTGTAGTTTTATTTATAGAGCTCAAGCTCGGATAGCTTGTAATTTTATTTTTAAAGCTCGAGCTCGGCTTGTCAAAACAAGCTTGGGCTTGTAGTTTTATTTTTAAAGCTCGAGCTCGGCTCGTCAAAACAAGCTCGGCTTGGCTCGGCTCGTTTTGTTATCATATTATTAAATTTTTATTTTTATAATTACTTTTATATTATTTATAAGCATACTTTATATATAACGAACTATATGATATTTAAATATTTTATTGTTATTTTACATATGATAATATTTATAAAATATATTTAATATGCACATAAAAATTTATATAATTAAAAACTCGTTTAGGCTCGCGAGTCGTCTTGAGCTCGATATATGAAGCTTGAGCTCGTTTAAAAAACGAGCTATAATATGAGCTCAAACTCGTTAAAGCTCACGAGCCGTCTTCGGTTTTAATTTTATCCTTTGTGCTTCAAATTTTTTGGTAGCAAAATTGAGATGAAGTAATGAATTGCTTCAAATTTTCGGGTAAAAATAATTACCCTATTATGAAAAGACTAAGGCGATGAGCAGTTTCTTTTGGGGTTTATGAGATTCCTCACATGATTTTTTAAACTTCCCATTATACACCCCTGTATTTTGGGTGTTTGACAGCCTCGGGTTGTGTGTTATTTCCTTTTAACCCTTATCTGGCTCAGTTCACTCATTTATGGCGGTGGGGTGTCGGCGACGCCTTTAAACACCCTCAGATGTTAGATGGTGCCGGTGATGGGTTTTCTGGTTGTGGTGCTCGTCGTGGTGGGGTTTGTTGGTGGTCGCGGTGGTGTTTTTTCTGGTTGCGGTGGTGTTTTTTCTGGTTGTGGTGGTGGTCGTCGTCGTTCATCTCGGCGGGTGGTTGGTGGTTTCGTGCGTCGATGGATGCTCCGATGGACCCATGTATCGCCGCCTTCAGGGACGGTGGTGCATGTTGGGATTGGCTTAGATCTGACCATTTCGACACCGCCAGTGGTCCATTGACCTCCTTTGGTGGCGTCTACGCGACCGTCACCATTGCTTCCACCTGCACCGCCACCGTCTACTGCCTACGCTGAGAGGTTGTGGGTTTTGGTACCGATTAGATTTTAGTCCGTGATACGGTTGTTATGACGGTGGCTATGTTGTCGGCCGTAGCAAAGGCAACGAGTGGCTTTTTAGGGTTTGTGGTGGTAACCGGCCGTACCAACGGTCACTCTCGCGAAGGCGCCGACATCGGTTGTTGTGGCGTTAGATCGCCGCAACGTCGGTTGTTGTGGCGGCGGCCCTGTTGCCGTTCCGCCTCCCCTCTGTGGTTGAGGCGGGGCAGGCGGCGGTTGTGCACGGCTCAGTCTCTGATCAACGTCACCGTCGTCGTCGATGTTGTGGCTGTACCAGAGACGACGAGGGGTTATTAGGGCTTTGTGGTGGGAGATCGTAGTAAATCACCGTCGTATTTTTGGGGGTTTTCTCACCGAATCTGGTTCCTTGACCACCAGCTGTATCGGTGGTGATATGCCGTTGATGTCGCCCACACATGGTTTGTGCACCACTGATTATTTTCGTCGTTACTTTGTACTGCATGTGCGACTCTGTGTTAAAATCTTAATTATTTCTGGTTTTTGCCGGTTTGAGTTCGTGGTTGTGTGTCGGCGTTCATACGTCCGTGCTACACTTCGATGATGACGACGGCTGTTCGTCTGAGATCCCTGTCCCTATGTTCTATGTGAAGGAAGTTCAGCTGTCAGTGCAATGGTTATCTTTCGTTTGGTTTAGTGGTTTATGGCTATGATGATATGTATAAACCGGCAGGTTCTTTGGCGTGACAGCCATTTTCGGTGTGCAGCCGGGACCGGTCATGTCTTTTGAGCCGTGTTGACAATTGCTTTAATATTGGGTTTACCAATTTTCTTTTGGCTATGATGACAATGTTGGGTTTACCGGTTTTCTTTTGCCTATGATGACAAAAACTTATGTCTGAGCCTTGGTTTTAACGTTGTCTTACGAATCTAGGCCGCGTAAACAGTTGTTTTTACTTTGATTTTACCAGTTATCTTTTGACTATGATGGCAAAAACCTATGTCTAAGACTCGATTTCAATGTTTTCATAAGACGCGCAACGCAGGGTTTACCGCTAGTTGGTCTAAAGTAATTAACTTTGGCTAGAAACTAAACTAATATTATTTTGTTGATATATAAAAATATTATATATATTCTTATAAGTTATCTTACATTTAAGTATATATTTCACTCCATAAAATACAATAACAAACAATTAAATAAAAAGACTTACTATACCAGTTCAAATAAAACATTTAAAGATTATTTTAAAGCTTGAATATTCAATATTCTTTCAGATATCATAAGTTAAATAAACAACTAGCAGTCTAATCATGTTTATAATATAATCATGTTTATAATATGTATACATCTCAAAGTTACAAGTTTAGTTGTATGATTTCGGTTTAGTTTTTTCGGTTTTGACCACAAGTAAAACAAAAACTGGACCGAATAAATTGTGTTTTAGAAAACATCAACCCAAACCTTTGATTTACGGCTAGGTTCCTTTTTTTTTTTGGGTTCGGATTCATCGTTTAGTTCGGTTTCATAGACCCCTATCAAAAATAAATAAAAAATAAAATAGTAATATTTTTTTAAAAAGAAGCAAGAAATGCTTATTTATCCACACCATGTACCCAATTCATTCACCCTCTTTCTTTAAACCCTAGACCCTAATTATTCATCGCCATCCTCCTTTAGCGGCAGCAACTCTTCTGAGGTATAACTGCTTCTAGGGTTCATATCTTCCCCTTCGGCCTTCACTGCATACATCTATAATCCCTGTACATACTGCAACTCTAACTTCTTATTATCAGCAAAAACATTAGGAAAAAAATCAGTTATTTTCTTCTTCTTTTCAGGATTAATCAGAAGACATCACAAGAATGTTAGTGCTTTTCGAAACCCCAGCGGGTTTTGCCCTTTTCAAAGTACTAGATGAAGGAAAACTTTCGAAAGTCGATGTGAGTATAATATACATATGATACGATGGTAGACATTCGTTTATACGTGTGATGTTTTGATTGTATTAATCGTGTGTTTATAGGATTTGTGGAAGGAGTTCTCATCTGCCGACACAGCCAGACAGGTAGTTTTTTAACTGTTTCATAGTTTGTTTCTTTTGTTGATTGTTAGTTTATGTGTTCTGTGAATCGAAGAAGCTATCTTAAACTCTTTAAGATTGACTTTTAAAGCATCTTCAATGTCATGCTTTTGGAGTTCCATTTGAGCTTGGGTTTCATTGTTTCTTTGTTAATGCTGGAATTAAATGTTTGGTGTTGTTATGATGATGCGTGTTAATGCATGTTAGTTTGTTCTAATCGATCTTATTTTCAAGTTTGAAATCAGGACCAGCTGAGCAGATATGTGATTAATAGATTATGATTTACTAATTAAAGCTATGATTTTTTTTATTTGAATAGCCAGACTATGATCTGCGACAAAGTTATGCATAATGATATTTGATTATTTGTTGTAGTTCATTCATTTTAGATTTTTTTGGCATTCCCCATTTCACTTCTTAGATGCATGCCCTTAATCACATCATAATTCACAATGACTCGAGTCTGGTAATGCGACCTGTGGTCAGTTGATAGACACCTATCAAGAGATATTGCACAACGATAGGACCCTGTTGTCCGACTCTAGAAATCAATAAAGATTGTGGAATGGCACAAGAGAATGATGAGAGCAAAGAGAGATAAGATGGACGTGGAAAAATCATAAAGTTTAACCCCCTGCACAATGAACATGTGCAGTTCATGAATTAATTGTGGTATAAGGAACTATTTATTGGATCACCATGAATGCATTATGTACGTGGTTGAACCTCCTGATTTTTTTCACCTCTATAATATCTCTTTCCACTCTCATTTTTTTGTAACGTTCCGGTGCCTCCATTGATTTTGGTGTCGAACCACATAGGTGGTACTCTCGTGGTGCGATATCTCTTGATACTTGTATGTCAAGTGACTACATAGGTCGCACTTCCAGTCTTGATTTATTGTGTTGTGATTTGAGGGTGATGAATGGTGATTCTAAAAATTGCATAAATGCTTCTGATAAGGTAATGGTACCAAAAGCGGAAATACCAAAAAGTTTAGAATTGGTATTTCAATTATATAACAAGGGTTTATACACAGATAATCCTGTCAATTCTATATTTTGTTAACAGTAGTTGTCTTTCCTGGTTTCTTTAGCAAAACATGTACTTATGAACTCAACTTGAAAACAACAGGTTGTAAAGCTAAAAGCTTTCTCTAAATTTGAGAACACATCAGAAGCACTATCAGCAGCTACCCTGTTGCTTGAAAGCAAACCCAGCAAAGGCTTGCGCAAGTTCTTGCGTGCTCATTGTGATGGTGAGTCATTGGCTGTTGCAGACTCCAAACTTGGAAATGCTATCAAGGATAAACTAGTAAGTTGTACTTACAGCTTTAAACAATATACTTCTCAATATATTTGGATTTTAACTTCAAACCACCATTCTTGTAGCAAATAGACTGTGTTCACAACCAAGCTGTCATGGAACTTATGCGGGGAGTAAGAAGTCAACTGACAGAACTCATAACTGGTTTAGGCGCACAAGATTTAGCCCCAATGAGCTTAGGTTTATCTCATAGTCTGTCCAGATACAAGCTTAAGTTCAGCCCAGATAAGGTTACCTTCTTCTCATTCACTGATAACAATAACAATATTGTACTTGACTACTTGAGCACTTCAGTGAAGATGATTCTGGAAAGTTCATTTAATAGTTATGATTGTAACAGGTGGACACCATGATTATTCAAGCTATTGGCTTGTTAGATGATCTTGATAAAGAGCTTAACACTTACGCAATGAGGGTTCGTGAATGGTATGGTTGGCATTTTCCTGAGCTTGCTAAGATTGTTCAAGACAACATTCTTTATGCTAAAACAGTTAAGCTCATGGGTTACCGCACAAATGCTGCAAAACTTGATTTTTCCGAGGTATATATTCTTTATTTTTTCTCTTTTGTGGCTTTTTGTATGTAACATTTTAACATTTATTAAGCAAGTTTTTAACTGTTAAAACAGATACTTTCAGAAGAGATTGAGGCGGAACTAAAAGAGGCTGCTGTAGTTTCCATGGGAACCGAAGTCAGTGAACTTGATTTAGAGAATATTAAGGATCTTTGCGATCAAGTATTGTCACTTTCAGAGTACAGAGCACAACTGTATGATTATTTAAAAAGCAGGATGAACACAATTGCCCCAAATCTCACTGCAATTGTTGGAGAGCTTGTCGGTGCTCGTCTTATTGCTCATGGAGGTAGTTTGTTGAATCTTGCAAAACAACCCGGGAGTACAGTTCAGATTCTTGGAGCTGAAAAGGCTCTTTTTAGAGCTTTGAAAACAAAACACGCAACCCCTAAATACGGGCTTATTTATCATGCAAGTTTAATTGGGCAAGCAGCACCAAAACATAAGGGAAAGATCTCACGTTCTCTTGCTGCTAAAACTGCATTAGCAATTCGATATGATGCTCTCGGAGATAATCAAGATAATTCTATGGGGGTGGAGAACCGCCTCAAGGTATTCTGGATATTGTTTGCATTATGGGATCCTTTTGTGAAAAAATGCTGACTTTTTCATATAAAATTGTAGCTTGAAGCAAGATTAAGAAATCTTGAAGGACGAGAACTTGGGCGTTCTGCTGGATCAACAAAAGGCAAACCAAAGATTGAGGCTTACAACAAAGATTTCAAGAAAGGAGACGGAGCTATGATCACTCCTGCAAAGGTGCTTTCTTAAATTCAATATTCCTTCAAAATGGGTTTGGTCAATTCAGGTTAACCTGAAACGGGCCAAAATTGCCAACTTCACTTCATACGTTAACTTTGTATTGTACTAAACTAATATTTGAAATTTTTGCAGACTTACAATGTATCAGCGGACTCTGTTCTTGGTCGGATAGAAGCAGAGGCCAAGAAAGATGTAGAGATGGCACAATCTGATGAGGTAAAGAAGGATAAAAAGAAGAAAAAGAAAACAGTTGCTGATGAAGAAGAGCAACCAGAAGATGGCAAAAAGAAAGACAAAAGAAGAAGCACGCAGCTGCAGAGGAGGCGGCTGTTGAAGTGCAGCAGAGTGAAGAGGTGAATGTGGAGAAGAAGAAAAAGAAGAGAAAACATGCAGAAGCTGATGATGAAGATGACGCTGAAGCTGAAAAGCCAAGCAAGAAGAAGAAAGATAAGAAAAAGAAGAAAACAGAAGAGTAAGAAAGAATGTAGTGTTTAATTTCAAATACAAGAGTTTGAAAATTTTGGGAACATGTTTAATGTTATGCTATTATCTTTGTTCTGGTAGTGCTTAATGTTATGCAAATGGACACATTTTTCATGTGTTGGTAAGAAATGTTCTGGTTTTTCCTCTTGATTTATGTTTTGGACATAACTAGATGCTGTTCAATTGGATAAATTGAACAATGATATGATTTTTTGAGTTAAAACCAAATATTTGTATTGAATATTTGCTTGGTTTCAAATTATAATGAGTCTTATTTCGTACAATATGGTCCAAAGAAATTGCAAGGTAAAGTTTTTACCAAATCTCATAATATATATTTTCTATTTACCATATATTATACATATATCATATTAAAGAAATAATTTGAAAACAATAACTCACTATTTACTTGTCTACTGTCCTCTCATTCAAACTTTCATCTCAGAATTTGCTAATCTTTTATAGCCTATTTAGCCTTTTTTAATAATCCTTGCCGTGAATGTAAATTCGATCCAAGTCTCTAACTAAATTTTAACATGGTTGGTTTGATTCGTTTCTTAAGATTGTTTTTTTATTTTTTAACATCTTGTTTTATGTTTCAGAAGATGAATTAATTGATTTAATCTAGTTAAAAGATTTGAACTTGGAGTGTAATCAAATGTCTTTACACATTGCCTCATAACTTGAACTGATTTGAGCAATGAGTTGGATAAGAAACTACCTATACTACTGGTTCAGTTGAGTACTTTTGAACTATAAGAATCTTATAATATATATTTTTATTTACCATATATCAGACACATATCATATTATCTTTTTTTTTATTTTCAAATCTTTTGTATTGATTTATTCAATACTTCAAACTTGTTATGTTGTTTATTCAGGTTTAATATCCGTTAAAAATACAAATCAATAGGAAAAAAAAACGCTTCAATATTTTGCATGTATATTTGAATTATTAATAATATCACACAATGTAAAACCGTTCTAACTCATAAACCATTAAGATAATCGATAGAATAATTGACTCAATCACAAGATTTCATTTCGTTTGTAATAAAATCTAAAAATAAATATGAAAAAGTAGACAAAACGGGTCAACTATAGCCCGGCCCAATAAACAACAAACGAAGCCCAAGAACGATAGAACACAAGTAACTGTTATAAATAAGATTAGGGTTTCATGACGGCTACAGAACCCCACCGTACAAACCAGTTGAAACGTAGAGCCGCTGTAACACATTTCACAGGTATCTTCTTCCTTATGATCTACAATCAGTAGATTAGGGTTTTTTTTTGCATTAATAGTGTTCGTTGTGGAGGATCACATATGTGTCAATTTGTCAAAACTATGTTGAAGGTTTTTTGTTTTGATGCGATCATTATATATGTGATTTAGAGCACTAGTTGTTTTAGACCGTAAAGGAACTGTTAGATATGAGATGCATTGGTATAAGTATTCAATTTGTTGAATCATTTGTGTTTGTTTTATGTAGCATAATGAAGGTTGTTGCTGCATATTTGTTGGCTCTTTTGGGAGGTAACACCTGCCCTTCTGCTGATGATTTGAAGAACATCCTTGGTTCAGGTAAATCAGTTATTTACATGTATCATTTCATGATCGAAAATGGAGTTTGAATTTTATGATTGTTTGTATGAACTATAGAATAATCAGTGAGACACTTTGTATTCATGCTACTTGGTTTGTTAGTGTATCTGTATTCAGCTTGCCATGTGAGTTATGAGATTCTGTTCCATTGTTTGCTGTTAGTAGATTATGATTGTGGGAGAAAGTTGAATCTGTTAACCTTGTGAAGTTGCTATTGATATATTAGGTTTGGTTTAAGGACTATTGTTCATTTGTGAATTTGATAAACCATTGGATCATTAAGAAAACACTTGGGGATTTAGGTTGTTTTCGTTGATACTTTGGAAATTCAAATGCAATTTTGTTATTAATGAGATTTTTATCATTTGTTTGGTATAAGTAGACGAATGAGGCATAATGTGGCATCCGTTTAAACTTTATGAACTGTTTATCTTATTTGTTGCTGCTTATTTTCTTGTCTTTGTTGCTATTAAGCTTGTGTATATTGTGTATTCTTACATCCCACCCCTTTTAGACTCCACTAATAGCTTGATAAGTGTGTGATTGATTGAAATTATAATTAGAGAGAACTGTATGAACTTAATTTGTCTCTTTCATGCTGACAAATGTTGAGAGACTGTATTTATATGATGGGAACTTGTGATATGTTATGCAGTTGGAGCTGATGCTGATGAGGATAGAATTGAGTTGCTTTTGTCTGAGGTGAAGGGTAAGGATATCACAGAATTGATTGCAGCAGGAAGGGAGAAGTTAGCTTCAGTTCCTTCTGGCGGTGGTGGTGTTGCAGTTGCGGCAGCAGCTGGTGGTGGTGGTGCACCTGCAGCAGCAGCAGCTGCTGAGACAAAGAAAGAGGAGAAAGTGGAAGAGAAAGAAGAGTCAGATGATGTAAGATCTCTTAAAATATTTTATGAAATTCATTTGTGTTCATCTGAGTTCATATGCATTTGTAAATTATTAATTTTAATACCACCTGTTGCTGACTTTCTTTTATTAATTTTTCTTTGCAGGACATGGGATTCAGTTTGTTTGACTAAGGATCATTGGTATTAAGCGTTTTTAGCGTCATTTTAATAGCGATTTATCAGTGTTATTTTCAAATGTTGAATTTTGTTAACTTTGCAAAAGTTTCTTATGTGAAGTGCTTGTTTACGATATGATTTTTTTTGGTACAACTCCATTGGAACTCAACGGTTCAGCACATCTAACATAAGGCTTTGGCCTTTGGGTGATAAATGGCAGCACTACATAGTAATACACACGTATACTACTTTGTCATCAAAGTAAGCTAAACAAATTATATACCTCATTATTTCATAGATGAGGTGATTGATTCAAGTTTACTAGAGCTATTGATTCGTAGCAACATGCTCAAAGTCTACTAGAGCTATTGATTCGTCTAATACTAACCTCCTAACGTACCTTTCTTCTAAGGCACATAAGTGTAAATTTAGTATTAGAATTAACAACTTATCCAAACACATCAATAGTATTGAAGTTGATGTCTGACAAATCAAGCTATCTGATAGAATGTAATGACATATTCACTTATTGTATCAGAGAAATCGATTCACTTAAACAAGCACTTATCATATCAATGTCATTTAAGGTGATGTCTGACAAATCAAGCCATCTGGTGGGATTAACAGCTTCTCCAAACACATCAATAGAACTGTCCAATGCAACAAAAACCCATGTCTTCTAAATTGTTGTTATTGTTATTGCAATAGTGTTCTAATCAAACCGTTTATATGTTGTGAATAAGTAAATAAATGATTTGGAGAATTTACTGTACATCGAGATTAACAGTCAAAACCTGTAAATACTTGCAAATAACCACAGATCATCTCTAGACTCTTCCAAAGTACACACCCTTAACCATGGTAGCAAAACTTGCTAGGCGCTCCCTAGTCGGTCAAGCGAGGAGTTGAGAGTACTCGGGAAGTACTCAGACATGCTAAATTATAGAGAATTTAGTTTTGGCAAATTAAATATACGTCAAATAACATAAATTTACTAATATTTATAGCAAAATATGTGAAAATGATATTCATTCTTTGATATAATAGACATATAAATTATGTTTTACTTTTGTTAAAGTTCAAATCGTCCCGAATTGACCTACTATATCTGATTCTGGTCAAGGTTAACCACGTTTGATCGATCCTGAGTAATTAGGCGGAGTTGAAGAAAGTCGCCTCGGCAATCTACCTTGGAACGATTACTCGGAGAGTACTCGGCCTTGTAGACCTTGTTTTACAACCATGCCCTTAACCTTGTCGTACATGTAAAATGATCCAACTTCGTAATATTGTAGAATGTAGCGTCTCTAAGAAGGTTCACACAAAAATAGAAGTCCTTAACGCTTTGCACCCACGTCTTCTCATCCATGGGATATTCACGAGCGGTATTAGGCCTCCTTAATAGTGAAAAATGAAGCGGATTGTATCCTCATCGGAATAACCGGCTTTAATCATCTTGAACATTAACCAACTTGGTTACGTACTAACCTAACTGTTTTCTTTAATAACCAAATTACTAACCTAAATGATAAACGAAACTAATACAATTGAGCTCAACCGGGCTGGTCCAATCTTGGGTGAAACTCATAATTGATTGTAAATATCAGTTAAATAATAGCAACAATAATCAAGTTACGATGAGTTTGATGATCTTTGTTTAAACTTTAAATTATTGTATTTGGGCCATTTTCTCAACCAACCAAAGGGAAATGTGTATAAGACCAAATGGTCGGAACCCCACCATTGCACCACCGTGGGAAACAACTTCACATGGTGGGGACGGTGCTAAACCACCGGTGGATGGTGGTGGTCACCTCTGTCATCAGTCATCACCTATATATATCTCCTCTTCTCACCTCTTTCAACCACAAACATGCCTTTCTTTGCCCCATGGTCGTTGACATATTCACTTGTTGATATGTTTTATCAAACAAACAAATGTACACAACTATATAAAACAATATATATTTTGGATCATTCATTTTTCCAACAAAATACTACAAAAGATCGACACAACTTGGTTTTCATATGACAGACATGTTCTTGACATTTGATTTAATTTTTTTGTCAATAATTCGAATGATTTTATATTTTAAAGTTGCACCCCTAAAAAGAAGCAGGTGTGTTATCCGTATATTTAAAACAAAAAAGTATTGAGAGGTAATTGACGGAATTATTAAGCAACTTGCTAAGACGAAAACAAACATGTGATATGTATTTAAGATGTAATACTTAATTCATTTCTGACAATATTTATTTAGGTTATAGAGGTTAAATAATGAATGATAATTGCATGTCCATTTCACTACCAACAAAACATATTAAACTTTCAAACATAAAGGATGCAACGCCTTTGTAAGATAAATATTATAATAAAGAATTTTCCATATTGAAAACTTGTATATAACAAAATTATTAAGATAACAACATTTAGATTAAAACATCGGAGCGTATACAATATATACTAGAATCGAAAACACTTGCAAAATGGATATATTAACAGGACCACTAGGGCGTCATGTCAATGATTACTTCAATCACATCTATTGTATTCCGATCGAAGGCCAATGACGACGATGTAGGCTGCGATCTTATTGGCCATCGTAAACAAACATTCAAGCCTCTCATTTGACGGTGCATCACGGCGACATGTGTCTACACATGATTCATCATGTTAAAACGCTCTCCATCCGCCGATGACGTTGTAAGATAAAACATTAGCGCTATTGATGACATAAAATCTATATAAGAACATGATACGTCTATAGGCATATGTTAAACAAGTAATTCTTACTTTACTAAAAAGAATTACTCATTTCTGTCATGACCAACTTGGGTGTGATTGTGGTTTACAAAGTTTAACCTTTCGTACACACAGTAACTTAACGTATACATGGATGCGTATATCTACTATAATATTGAATATAAACTTGTTTTTTAATCATCTTTTTATATTGGAGCAACAGGACCAAAACTTCTAAACTATTAAAGAACATTTTTTATTTTATTTTTGTGCAACAAATAATATTTTCCTATCGTAAGCAACATTTTCAGAACTGGGTTGGACCGATAGTTTGGACCGGAAACCAACCATAGAACTAGTCTAGTTGTGTGTATTTGGATCCTCTTCAATTTAATCGACCGGTTGAACTAGCCCAGGTGGTCGAACAACACTTTTAACTTTTTAATTATAAAATCTTGTTATTTTTATTAGTTTAGTTATTTATGATACTTATTTAGATATTTAAGTAATAGTATTGAACTAAAAAGTGTAAGTTCATCTTAAAACATATAACATTTTTATATTTGTTTTTAAACTGAATTTATAAATAAAATTAATATTTTTTATGTACGACGTAGTCTAGTTCTTATATCCAATTTCAGTTTTATGAACATTGATCGTATATAACTACTTTTTTAACATCACGTCTAACATTGTTTTGTAATCATCAAATCGACAACATAAACCAATGCTAGATAGTAGATACAACGAAACCATTTTTCATAACATCAATGAAAAACCACATTTCATTACATTATACTATTATAGTATACTTCACCAAACATAACCCCCACACGCACGGTTCTAAACTTCTAATAATATTCCACCGGGTTATCGGAGCAACCATCATCCGACCCAACTTCCCGGCGGTCAAACGGTGGCGGAACGTACGGCGGCGGCGTACACCTCAGCAAAGCCCAATTCACCCCTTCAAAAAACGAATGTTGTTTAATCGCCGACGCCCCCATCGTTGACCCTAGTCTCCTCATCGGATCTTTCACCAACAGTTGAGATATCAGATCTTTCGCTGTTGTCGGTATCACAGGCTCTTTCGGAAACTCTAACGCTCGAGCTACGATATTAGCTAACGTTAGCTCGTTATCTACGCCTCTAAAGGGTGTAACACCGTAGAAAAGTTCGAATATAAAGATTCCTAAAGTCCACCAATCTACAGCACTCCCATGCCCCTCGCCGGAGACGATCTCCGGCGAGAGGTATTCGTGGGTGCCGACGAATGACATCGATCGGACGTCGACTGGCTCGGCGACGAACTGCGGGCCGGTTTGTTGGGTGGTTTTGTTCTTGCGTTTGCGTTTGGATTTGAAGCAGGAGACTGAGGGGACAATGCAGTTTGGGAGGATGCATGATGATGATGCGGTGACTTTGGGTGGGTCGAAGGGGTGGTGGTCTAGGGGTGGTGGGTTGCCGTTGTGGTTCGAGAAGACTTGAGCCGGGGTGGCGGTGGTGAGGTCGCATTTTAAGGAGAGGTCGAAGTCGGTGAGCATGATGTGACCGTCGGATCGGACTAGGACGTTTTCGGGTTTGAGGTCGCGGTAGACGATGTCGAGCATGTGGAGGTACTCGAGCGCAACAACAACCTCTGAGGCGTAAAACCTGGAGATGTGTTCATTAGAATATTAGTAACATGTTTCTTGAATCAAGTAACTACAATTAAAGAGTCCAATTAAAAAAAAGTGGTAAAATAGAATAATGTATAACCCATATCAATTGGCGCAAATAATGAAATGAGTATTCGAGTATATTACTAGATATAAGTTTGGTTTAACAGTTTATATTGGTTTGATACATGTATAATATTGTATGATAAATGATTGTCCAGACCTATTTACTACACGAGGTCTTCTAACACTTGTTCAGAGATCGAGGGTTAAAGTCTGAATGCATAAAAGTAAATATAGATTAGATTGTTGTAAACAGAATTACTTATTGTAATGAGTATATGATGGGCATGATATATAGGAATTATTATAAACATTGATGGGACAAGAGTTTTAATTGATGATTTAATGCTTATCTTGGTGTAAATTGGTAACGTATTATTGCAAGTAAGTTGTGGTGATAAGGGGCCAATGATCAAAATTTTGGAAATTTTAAATGCTAGTAGTTAAAGACAACCAACAATAATTTATAGTGCGTAAATGAGTTTGAATAGCTGTCTTGACTCTTTGACTTCTCTATAAAATTTAATATGAAAGTGAATATAAAATGAAAAGTCGGTGATTTATCAATAACGGAAATTTATTGAAATCGTTAGACGTGGCGATTATATTGTACGATAAATATGAATTCATTATTGATTTTATAATTATATGTTTTAAAAAATTTTAAAGTTTTATTAAAACTGATTGCTTACATGATAAAAAAAAATTAAGTGGAAACATATGAACAATTCAAAACTAAAAGGCAAAAACTAAAAGAGGAAACTATATATTTGTTCCTTTTTTCATCAAACGTTGATAAACGAGCAGATTAAGATTTTGCTGTTTTTACAAGTAATATATATCATTTAAAAATTCTAACGTCTTTTTAATTGCTTCGCGTGCCAAATAAACATTATACAATATATTATAATTATAATAAATAATATAGAAAAACATGCACCGTTTCTATCTTTAAAAGTGTTACAAGGTGTTAAAGTTGCAGTTAAATAACATCAGCTAACTGAACAAGGAACATGTTAACGATTTGAGTTAGCTGATTTTTTTCCCTTTATTAATTTTATTTCTCGTCAACTCATTGCTGAAAAAATCTTTTAACTCAATTATAAATATTTTTTTAATTCAGAGTGAAACTTAAACCATAATCTATCTATACAGATATTATCATGTATTGGTAGAATAAAACAAAACAAAACAAACACAAACAAACAAACTCAGTATATCCCGCTCAAGAGCAGGGTCTGGGAGAGGTAGGTGTAGGCAAGTCTTTCCTCTACCCAGATAGGTGGAGAGACCGCTTCCAAAGACCCCCGACTCACTATCAAAAGCCATAACGCTAGCGAATCAGTATATAATCAAAGATACGATAAATGATACAGCGCACAACATACAACATACAGTAAAATATCACCAAAAGAAAAAAAATGAACAAGCATACATCATAAAAGCAGCAAGATTCCCCTAAAAAGGGCAGAAGCGAGCTACATACACAACAGGCCCCACAACACGCAATCAAAAAGCCCCTTCCTAGATGCAAAACCCGTTAAAAATCCTTAATTTTAATTATACTTCTCACTCACTCCTATCTAGAGGCTAAGTGTACAAGAAAAAGCAAAACTAATCATGTAAAACATATTCATTGGCCCATGTGAAATTACCAGCCACGTGGCATAAACAAAACTTGTCAAACTCTGACTTTTTAATACGCACAAGCACTCACGTGCACTCGAGCATGTGTACGTATAATTAATGCCCATGAGACTGTTCACTCCCTCTTCTCTGCTCAATGTAGTTTAAAATCTTTTAAACTCAACTTAAATTATCGATCGGCTGTGGACCAGCCTATGGAAACATGATGCTCCGTGACGGGTCCCCTAGAACCTCACTTGTGGCCCCAAAATTCACGGGACATTACGGCCCCTAATTTTAATCCAAATAACGTAACCACAAATTACACCATCTCTTCAGATGCAAACGATTCAAATCACAACCACAAAGACAAAAAATTAACACTAATTATAAAAAGAAGAGTTATGATATTATAATGTTATAATATTACAAACGTTTTGTGAGTTTTCATTACTGATAATAATAATAGTAATAGTAATAACAATTACTTGTAATAACAGTTACTTGTAATGTTGTATGTGTACTATAAGTATGATGTGAGTTTAAATCGCTACGGTTGAAATAATAATATTATAATAATAACAACACATTCACATGCAATTATGAATAGAGTTGTGATAGAATGCAAACCTGACTGCAGATTCAGGAAACCGTTTACAGGGTTGCCGTTGCCGGAGAACGTGAAGGTCACCGCCGGGGCAGAAGTCCGTCAACAAACACGACCACTTCGGCGACTCTACCGACGCGTAAAGCGTCGGTAGAAACGGATGCTCAACCATCTCCAGAATCTCCTTCTCCGTTCTCGCTCTTCCTTCCTTATTCCGATTCGCCAATTCTCTCTTATCCATAACCTTCGCGGCAAAAACCGCCGGAGACGATAACGAATCGGAGCAACACCGCTTGATCTCCGCTAGGTATACGGATCCGATGTCGCCGGAGCCGAGGCGTTGGATGAATCGGAAATCGGAGAGTGATAAGGTGCTGCCGGAGTGAGATCCGGCGAGAGGAGAGAGTTTGGGGGTGGAATTGGGGATTGAGAGGATGTGGCGGGAGGAGTGGGTCCAGGTGGTTTCGGAGCTGGAGCTGGTGCTGCGGTTGATGTCGGTGGCGGTGGTGGTGGTGGTGGAGTTGAAGCTGACGCTTTGGAGGTTGTCGGCGAGGTCGTCGGTCCACGGTGGTTCCATCGCCGGAGAAGATGAAGAGACTAGAGGGAGAATGATGGGTGTGAGAAGTTGGGGATGAAGGTGGTTTTGAAGAGGGGGTTGGGGTTTGGGCCCGCTACAGGTGATAATAAGTCGTATGGTGGTAAAAGGTCTGGGCCCGTTTCAATTATCCAGTGCTCGAGTTTGATTTAGTTGCTTGTTAAAAGAATATTTTACTCGAATAAATATAGTTTTCACTAGTGTTAATTTGAAAGGATATTTGGATGGGTTTGAATTTCGTTTATGATTGGTCGGTGGTAATTAGTTGTGACGTAGAGTTAGGAGCATGTTACAGAAGTGTGTGAGTTGTAGTTTTAAAAAGAACTAGATATTAAAACCGCGTGTTGTCACGGGTCTCTTTTGGGTTTGAGATGTTTTTTTTAAATTGTAATCATCGTGTTGACATATTAACGCAAAGAAAACCTTTAAAAATAGTAAAAAGTTCGTACAATAAAAAATAACTTTTTATTAAAAGAAAATATAGATCTCACTAATTATAATGTATATTAAATTATATGTTAAAACAATATTTCTAAAACTTAATTTAATTAATCTATCAAAATAAAAATAAAACGAATAAATTACTTGACCATTTGAGCTAAAATGATATGAATATAAATATCGGGTAGATTAAAAAATCATAACAAATATTAGAGAATATAAATATCGGGTAGATTAAAAAATCATAACAAATATTAGATCGCTGAACATTTAAATACGTAAATACATGATTAAAGTTTTTTAATGGATTCTTGTTGTAAGTTTTAAACAAATAATTTAATTTTAATATTATATTTAGTATTAAAGATAGCTAATTTTAAATGATATTTTTTGGACTCCGTTAAATATTTAAATACATTTAATTTTCTTTGAAGTCCATTGACCACTTTCACTACAACCACCATCCACAAACACATACACTACTTACACTACTGTAACCATCTCTCCATGTCTCATTCCCTCCTCACATTACACCACCATCAACACAACAACCACCGCAACACCACCACCACTGTAACCATCGGAGAACCACCACCATCGCCCACCACCATCGCAGCCATCGCAGCACCACCACCGCAGCCATCGCAGCACCACCACCGCAGCCGTCACAGCACCACCACAGCAGCCATCGCGGCACCACCGCCGCCGCACCCATCGCGGCACCACCGCCGCCGCACCCATCGCGGCACCACCGCCGCCGCACCCATCGCGGCACCACCGCCGCCGCACCCATCGCGGCACCACCGCCGCCGCACCCATCGCGGCACCACCGCCGCCGCACCCATCGCGGCACCACCGCCGCCGCACCCATCGCGGCACCACCGCCGCCGCACCCATCGCGGCACCACCGCCGCCGCACCCATCGCGGCACCACCGCCGCCGCACCCATCGCGGCACCACCGCCGCCGCACCCATCGCGGCACCACCGCCGCCGCACCCATCGCGGCACCACCGCCGCCGCACCCATCGCGGCACCACCACCGCGGCACCCATCGCGGCACCACCACCGCGGCACCCATCGCGGCACCACCACCGCCGCGCCCATCGCGGCACCATCACCGCCGCACCCATCGCTTTACCACCACCGTCGCACCCATCAGCAACACCACCACCGCAATCATCGCAGCAACACCACCATCGCAATCATCGCAGCAACACCACCACCGCAGCCATCGCAACACCACGTCAACCATCGTAGCACCACGTCAACCATCGCAGCAGTAGCACCACCACCACCGCAACCATGGCACCCCCACCAACGCATTGTATTTCAGCATCATCAGTGCTTTTGAAGGTTGTGTTGTGCTTTTCAAAGTTGTATTACGGTGCTTTGGAAGTTGTACATTATGCATCTCCTTTGGTACGGTGGCACTGTAGCCACCGACCAAAGGAAATATATATATATATATATATATATCACACAACCAAAAAACCATATTAAAACATAAACAAACAAAAAAAAGAAAAAAAAAGATAAATTAAAACACAAACAAACAAATGCAAAAGAAAATTTAAAACACAAAAAAAAGAAAAACCACCCCACCGACCAAAGCTTTTAATAAGAATAGGAATATACGTACCGATTTTAAATATCGGATGGCGTTATATTGCATAGTTTAAATTAAAACATGAAAATTATTTATGTTTAGTGTAAATTTGTAAATGAGTTAGATAAAATACGAAGTCTAAGATACTAAATTTATCAATAAATAAGTTTTTAAAGAGAAATATTATGACAAAGTTGAAATCTTGATTAACCGGTTCAAATGAAGATTATTTAAAGAGGCATACTAGACCCATTAGGTAGTCTGGCAGTTGGATCTAGTCTTGTCGTGAAAACATTAGCTTGCATCTCTTTTTTATTTTTAAAGATGATAATGTTATACAAGCAGTAATTTTGATGTTAAGATGTGATCATTTGCATTGTAATTTTTAATGACTTGGTGTTTAGAATTAACTAATATTATGAGTATATATAATGCTAATCATAAAAACTGTAAAATATATTATAACTTTATAAGTTAGTAGGATCGTTAGTGACTAAAATATCAAAGGCTAGATAATAAAAATTCAAGTTGTGTTCTCTTAGGTTAGGTTTCTTAAAACATGTATGTAAATAGAAGATACTTTGAATTATTGTATTATTTAAGTGTAAAAGGGATATGATATATGGATAAAAACAATTAGAGTGGTTAAGTATTCGTCAACATCATCGGTCCATCCGACATTAATCTAGTGCCACCTTTATATGCAACCAAGTCTATTGTTATAAAAACACAATTAAATATCACCGTCACAAAAAAAAAACGGAATAAGTGGTTAGCAATAGAGAAAACTATAGAAATAAAGTTATATTATAAACAAAAGTAATAAGTGCTAAAACATTCAAGAAAGATGTAATAAACTTAAACTTCTTTATGGATAAAGATCCTGTTAAATCTCTCAAGGAGTCTTATTAAGTTTCTTGTTATATGCATGGATTAACCATCATGTTTTACTTAAGACTTTGACATCGATTAGCACATCAACCCTCTAGTGTTACGGGACATGACATTGATTATTAGCGTATCAATCTTTTTGTTTTATCAAGACTTGACATCGATCAGTAGTGCATCAACCATCTTGTTTTATCCAATCTTGACATCGATAATGATAAACTAAAAGGTTTACATTTGGTGCAACTAAAATTTTTATTTTAACTTCTATTTTTGTGTCTGTTTTTATATTTCAAGTTCTCAAAAGTGTAAGATGAGATATATCAATGAAATTTGTATATTTACTACTTTTATGCGCTCCACGTGATTGGCATCATTCCTCTAAACAAACATAACAACAAAACTTCCTTTAAACATAACCTTTCTCTTTACATAGACTTCTTTGGTGTTTCAACAATAAACTTTGTGATAAAAAGCTAGAAACAAAAACTAAAATATGAACTGAAGAAAGCAAATATTCTTTTCTATCCATGCATCCATCAAGAATGAACCCTTTTTTGACATGAAAATTCATCGCTACTTCATATATAAACGACTAATTAAAACAAGTTACTAACACAAACATAATAGAAAATAAATGAAAAGTATTTTTAATAATACAAGTGTCAAAAATGGTATCAGATGATACAAGCAACCACACAAAACTCTCGAACAATATTCCAAGTAAGAATGAACAATCGTACAAGCACCGATTCACAATAATGGTGAATCAGAGTAAAGAATACGAATACAGAACCAGATTATCAAAATGATAACCAAAAACAATCAGATCTACTGAGAATGAGAAAACCCTAAATTGAGAGCGTAGATGTGTGTGGAAGACAAAGCGATGAAAATATCTGAATGACAACAACCACACCACAAGCCTCAAATATAAGCGAACACCCAGTAGAAGGCCTCGAATGCCTCGAACGCAGCAGCCCTCAACAGTCCAGCAACAATAGCCCAGCAATCAGCAAGCCCAGCATAAAAGCCCAACTCTCACACAAAACAAAAACACAACAATTAGAATAGCAACCATAAAATTGACAAATAACACACCTATATAATTTCAACACCCCCCCTCAATTTTATTGCCCAAACGGGTCAAACATACGAAGCTGATTAAGCAAAGCATTATGTTGCTTAACCAATAACCCCTTTGTAAAAATATCAGCACATTGATCAATAGATTTAGTAGGAACAGTTTTTATAAAACCACCTGCAATCTTTTCTCTTAAAAATATAAATCAAGTTCGAAATGTTTTGTGCGATCATGGAATACCGGTTTAGAAAGAACTTATACCTTCTCTACTTTGGATTTTATATGGTCCCCAAACATCTAGATGAATTAATTCACCTACATGCTTGGTTTTATGATCACTTAGAGGGAATGGTTCTCTGTGTTGTTTAGCCTTATGACAAACTTCACAGGGTTCCATTGGACAATTCTTAAGTTTCGAGGGTAGGTTAAGTATTTTAAAACATGATCAGATGGGTGACCCAATCTAGAATGCCAGAGGGTAATAGGAAGGGAACTGTTAAGACACACCTTATCAGAATTGGATGAGTTATCACACAAGTAAAGACCATCAACTTGATTACCAGTCACCAGGAGTTTCTTGGTGAGCAAATCCTGAATATAGCTTTTGACTCATCAAACATGACACTTACATTATTGGACTTAACAAGTTTATGAACAGAAATCGGATTTACATTGTATTCAGGGACCACAAGCACATCAGAAAGAGTAATACTCTCACTTAGTTTAAGGTTCCAATTTTTGTGACTAATGCATTTGTACCATTGGGTGCTTAGCTGTAATATTCAGATTTGAAACATCTATAATGTTAGTTAGCTTGTTTTCTGTCATTACCATGTGTTGATTTGCCCTGAATCAATAACCCATCCATTCCATACGTTGGATGAAAAACAGTTGAGATTATTGAAACTAGTGTATGAGTTGATTTTATTACCTCCAAAATTAGGGGTTTGAGATTTGTCATTTGATGAGATGTTCAGAGACCCAAAAGTTGAGTAACCTGCTCAGGGGTTAGAGACACAGAGTTTGGAGTAGACACACTACTGGAGTTGGGGTCAGATTTTTCCATTTTTGAGTTATGAGAAGATGTATTTTTTGACACAGGGTTGTTTCTTGGTTTATTGCCTTGTGGTAACCCACAATCTCAAAACATCTTTCAACTGTGTGGCCAATTTTGTTGCAATGACTGCATTTCAGATTAGGATTTGGACCTCTACCACTTCTTCTTTTATTATCATTTGATTGGTTTAATTGGATACAAAACCAACATTTTGAGTTTTTGGAATATTACTAGATGTTCTATGTGACTCTTCTCTAGAAATAATTGAAAAGACAGTTTTAATAGTGGGTAGAGGATCTTTTGTTAACAAGTTTGTTCTAACAGGTTGGTAGATATCATCCAAACCCATCAGAAACTGCATTAATTTTATCATTTGATTAAATTCATTGAATTCTTTAGAAGCAGAACAACTACAAGGGGGTAGTTGAACCATTGCATCAAATTGTTTCCACATAGTATTTAGCTTATGATAATATTCAGCAACAGTTGAACCATTTTGTGAGACAGAGTTAATTTTTTGAAACAGATTGAACACAACTGACCCATCAACTTTATCGTATGTTTCTTTTAAGTTTATCCAAACTTCGGATGCAAGTTTGGAATACACTTGACCAACATAGAGTTCTTCACATATAGAATTAAGTATCCAAGTTAACACAACAGAGTTGCAGCGATCCCATTGAGAACTGAGAACTTCATCATCTTGGGGCCTTTTACATGTTCCATCTATAAACCCTAATTTATTTTTAGCTTGAAGACCAAGTTTCATAGAGTTAGCCTAGATAGTGTAGTTCTCAGTTCCTTTTAGTTTTATAGTAATTATGGTCAGACAACTGGACTCACTTGGATGAAGATACAAAGGATTACCAGAGTCCAGTTTGCTGACAAGAGTGTCAGGAACAGATAAAGATAAACTCTCAGCCATTGAAACAGCAAGCAAAGAATGCAACACACGTCACACACGCACAAAGATCACAACAAGGTCAGAGCCAGGTTTTCACACCGCTATAGTGGCAGATCAAGGATTAACCAAGTGTGAGAAATGCAACACACACCAACTCACGCAAGTGATGCACACAGAGACTGATAGTATAACACAAATACAGGGAGTTAAGCCCCCTGAAATCACAGGTGCTGGTACTCCTAACCCAGCCAATCGTGCTTAAAAACTAAACAATACAAGATAATAAGAGATAGGAAGAGATATTCTCACAGCGCAAGCTACCCAAGAAAAGGGTAATCCAAAGCAGGTCAAGTAACTAACAACCTTCGAGGGTTGTAGTTACCGACAGAATACCAAAGATGTGAAGCCCAGCGAGACAATGACCGTACTGCGCAACCTTCTAGGGTTGCAAGAATTACAGCCGATGTTTGAGAGACCATTCTTGCCTCCAACTAGGGTTGCGATGAAGCAGTGGAACTGAATCGTCAAGTATTAGGAACACGATGCGGAAGCAGCGAAGGACCAAGGTTTCAGAGATGGCAGAAACCCTAGCCACAGACGACGATTTAACCGTCGAAATAACCAGAATCAAGAGCTCACCTTCAGAACTCTGATACCATTTCAAAAATGGTATCAGATGATACAAGCAACCACACAAAACTCTCGAACAATATTCCGAGTAAGAATGAACAATCGTACAAGCACGATTCGCAATAATGATGAATCAGAGTAAAGAATACGAATACAGAACCAGATTATCAAAATGATAACCCAAAAACAATCAGATATACTGAGAATTAGAAAACCCTAAAATGAGAGCGTAGATGTGTGTGGAAGACAAAGCGATGAAAATATCTGAATGACAACAACCACACCACAAGCCTCAAATATAAGCGAACACCCAGCAGAAGGCCTCGAACGCCTCGAACGCAGCAGCCCATCAACAGTCCATCAACAATAGCCCAGCAATCAGCAAGCCCAGCATAAAAGCCCAACTCTCACACAAAACAAAAACACAATAATTAAAATAGCAACAATAAAATCGAAAAATAACACCTATATAATTATTATTCACAGCATTTTCTACTTCAATTCAATAGGTTTAGTAGCAACAACTCCTCTTTGTATGTGACAAGTAGCAAAATGACAAAATTGCTCATCTTTGATAGCTATGATTAGACGTTTTTTCCCATGCGTGTCTACTATTATCTTGGAAAAAGCGTGGACTAATAAAAGTCTCAAACTTTGTAAACAACTTTAAAATGCACATCTTTAGTCTTTGTAGTCTTAACAAAGACGAACATATAGAAAATACGTATTTCATCTGTTGTATGAAATCAGGACCATACTAGAATATATGAAAAAGAACTGGTTGCAAGTTAAGGGCAAAAGAAGTGGAGTCGGGACGGATAGGGGCGGTTAATTGTGTCTTTTGCTAGCTATTCTTCTCCATATAGAAAAGTTAAATATTATTACTTTATATTATTATCTATATATATTATTCGTTACAAAATAAAAATAAATAAACATGTCAACATGTGACAAGAATTAAGGAATTGGTGTCTCCACCATGACTGCGTGTGACAAAGGACTTTCGTTTTGAAAATGCTTAGACTTTACATTACTCGCCTTAATTTCTGTTGAATGTTTCTTAAGGTATCATGGGGGTTGTCTCTTCTTATTTCGCATGTTTCCATATTCACAAACATTTATTTTACATATCGTCATTTTCCATATTCCATATCTCCAATATATTAAAATTTCATGACTTAAACATACTTTACACAAACAACCCAACTTTTAGTGTCCCTTCAATTCTAAAACTCTAAGGGGCTGTTTGCAAATTGCCCCATCTAATGACTGGGTCAGCACCTCCAAAAACAAGAAGCGGGCCAGCCACAAAACAAAGGGTGGTTAGCCGGGTCAGCTCGGTCAGCAGCAGCATTTTTACAAAACAAACGGGCTGACCGGCTGACCGAGTCAGCTAGTCAGCCGGGTCAGCTGGGTCAGCCAAAATCAAACAGCCCCTAAATCGACTACTTTATATATTAGATCTTTTTAAACAAAGGTGTTTCGTGTTGGTGATTCAAACATATATATTTCTTGCTCATGATTTTATTGTCATTAATATTATGTAAGTGCAATTCGATTGACTTATTGATCAAAGTGGATTAAACAAGTGAGGATGAGCAAAGTGAAAGTTTGATTGAGTTTGTTTGATTCTAAATATTTAGGACCTCATTGGTCTCTAAACTATGAGGGTATCCAAAGGGGATTACGTCTTGAGAAGCGATTCTAAGAGATGGTAGTCTCTGGCCGAGGTTAAGCTGAAAACTTTTTATGTTGATAATAAAAATTATTGAAAATTCATTAGATTTTACAAATTCCAAAAACCAACCTAAGATAACTATTTTGAAGCAGTTTTCACCAAAAAGACCGAATACTTATATTTCGGTCATCTTTTGGGTACAAAACAAAGACACATACGTCACACATTTGATATTGAAAAAAATCTCTCCGAGTTTTATATATCCAATTGAAATTTCAAATCTACTGTTATATTGTTTTCATTTGAAAGTAGACCACGACTCTCAGAGAAATCTAGTACTATAGAACTTTGAAAACTACATACCGTTAAAAAGTAATGGCCACATTCACCGTTGTTGGAGATGGTCTTCTAAATGCTAATCGCAAGTTCACAATAATCATCATCATCATTTATTGATTATCTTAAGTGGCCCAATTAATGCTGGACTTCATTGCTGGTTAGTTGCAATCATTTTGGGCCGACCCAAATGGGTACACTTTCCCTTGCCATAAATGCGAATATGTGATACTGTGTTCTTAATTTATTTGTTTTACTAGTTGGTGTAGATATTAAAATTGGTGTTTATTTTATTACTTTAAGAACGAATAGGTGAAGCTAAATGACGACGCCTACTTTGTCTTGTAACCGTTAATGTTGGTGAATTATATAAAACTCATATTTTACATATAATATATATTTCTTTAACCTAAAACTTTAAAACAAATTATGTAATAGTAACTGTGATTTTTAACTCTTTCACAATCACTTGAAATTTGTATAATTATAAAGTCAATCAAGCTTTAATATTTTTTTGTTGTGAAATGCTCTTTAAGTTATTAAAACTAACTTAAAACTTAAAGATCAAAATAAAACATCTAAGAAACTTGCTTAGTCTTCACTATCACTTTATTGTGCATTTAACTTGAAATATCATTTAAATGTAAAATAAATAAAAAAGCGCTAAATAGTAGAGTAAGTTTTGTTAATTGTTCCATTGATGCACTAAGTTAAACAATTAATGAAAAGTTTCACAATAACAGAATGATGATATTAAGACTTGAATGATATTTGTAATTAAAAAAGTTGAAGTGTTAAGAAAACTTATTAAAACTTTCTTGTTGTTTCATAAAACAAAAGTTGATACAACTTTAAGTTCAAAACTCAAAACCCGAACCCTCAAAAGTAAGTTTTCCATGTGAAAAACTGATTTACCATTTGTTTCAATTAAATTTATTTAAACTTATTAGTATATTGATAAAATTTATTTCATTTAATTCCATCAGTGTAGGTGTTCCACTATTGAGAACGACTATTTCATTAAGTCGATATAAATTTTAATGTTAGATTTCATTAAAAGTTTGGAATAATTTATACATACACATACGTACGTAGATATTCAGCCATATATATGTGTGTGTGTAAATTAATGGTGACATAAGTCATGAATAAGACCGGTAATGATATAAATTGGGACAAAAGTTTGATCATCAAACAACCACCAAAAAATGAATATGCATTAACGGCCAAACATCTACGATATCATGTGTTCATGTGTGTACCCTTTTTCCCACTCATTCTTCTTTGGTATTGTGCAATTTCGTTTCCTTGAGTTTAACTGTTGTTTTTGTTGTATGAACAATTTGTGTAATTTCAGTATATAAGTATTAAACTTATACATTTTTTTGGTATATTGAAACCATCTAATATTTTATGAAAGTATGCATTTGATTTCTTATATACCAATTCTCATAAAGCTATACAAACATTGATTAATAAACGTCTCAACAAATTTTTTACTTCTTTTTAAATATTTAGGAGTATTTTGTAATCTCTAGTTTTTGTGTAGAAATTGGTATATGGAAACCATATATATGGTATTATACATAGTCCTTCCAATATATGAACTTATAAATTGAATATGTTGATGGCTTTTATGTTGAATTACGAAGAGTAATTGTTTTTCACGATGGTTTGATGGTCGCCACAAAAAGGGGCCTATGAGTAAGGGTGTCACACATTGTTGTCTTGACTAGGGTTTTCACGACCGGATCGGACCGGCCGGTCCGACCGGTTCGACCGGGGATCGGTCCGGTCAGCTGTAGTTCGGTTTTGTCTGGTCGAACCGGCCGGTTCGTTCCAAACCGGTGGTCGGACCGGAGAACCGGACCTGTTCGGACCGGATTTTGTTTTTTTTTTTTTTGATTTTTTTGGGTAAAAACGGGATGTTGAACCATAAATTATTAAATTAGTATGTTAGATATACAAATATAGTTAAGTTTTATATATACTATAAAATACACATATAAATTACTTATATTTGATTATATATATACTATATATAATATACTATATATATAATTATAACGTCATCCGGTTCTTAAATCCGGTCCGACCACCAAACCAATAAAGCGTCCGGTTCGACGTCCGATCCGGTTCTGAAAATGTTGGTCTTGACAAAGTGTGAGATGGTCAAGAAGAAGTAACCTGTTGCAAGCTCTTCTTAGGGGATAAAGTTTCTTACGTGTCAACGATAGATACTGTCATGTATGTTATAGTATGCACAAAAGCAAACATTACTAATGTAAATGGGAGTTCTTAGTTGTTGTAATGCTACTTGAAATACGTCTTCAAAGTACCACTATTTTCTTGTGGTTTAACCGTCATTGTAAATAACTTTGTACAGTGAAATTTTATATTCTAATTTTATGTGGTACAAATAGTTTAACTATTTTACAAGTAAACTATTATTTTCTAATAGATATATAAATTGTCCTCTCATACTTGTGAGTGGGAAGTAGATGTATAAACTTTAAAATATTTTATATATACATTTTTATGCATCACACATTTGATATCTGACAAAAAATTATTGGTCAACTAAATCATCAAGTCATGGTTGACCAAAAGAGTAATCATACGATGAAGTTAGAAAATGATAATCGTGCCCCTCGTACTATAATATATTTCAACAAGACCCTCCGTGTCTTGGGTAATTTTATTCAAAGAATTTTTGAACTTAAAAGTTAAAGACATGTCGATAATAAAAAATTTATATATATATTGAACAGCTACTCGAGGTCCCGACCCTGAGAACCCACCTGACCCAGTTACCCGAGCAGGGTACCCCACCTATGGTGGGGCGTCTCCAAGAGGCCTAACCGAAGCCGAACCCCCGATCACCAATCAAAGGAGGAAACCGTCGACCCACCGCGAAAAACCCCCTTGAGATCCAGATTTAAACCTGTGACCTTTGACCACACACTTAACTCTTCACTTACCCAAATGTCATTGAGCTGAAGGTCTTTGGCAAAAAAAAATAAAAATGAGCTTAAGTCCATTGATAGTTAACCCAATATAAATGGGTCCGCGAGTGGGTAACCCAATAAAAATTAACCCATTAGCATCTAAATCTTATAAACTCTTAAAATAGAGAGCTCTTAATAGTTCACTCATTACACACACGTGATCTATGATTTGACATAATATTAATATGAGTGTCGGAGTGTCTAAGAGCTACTTTTCTTGCCGCTAACGAGAGTTTCTTGTGGTTGCGGTTTATATCAAGACCCGAGAAGAGAAAAACCAACTACATCTTCATCAAGCCGATCTGCACTAGAACATGCCTTCTCTTAGCACCTTAGTCATAATTCTTAACTAATCAGTGTAGATTTTAGCTTGACTGAATTCGCAACCAATAACATCTATTTCTTTTATCTTGTGATATACATAATATTTATATAGTTAACAATGAAACCCATGTGATTTGATTAAGGGCACCTTTATGGCTTTATGGCTATCATCACTACTGTTAACAAATGATGTATTAAAATTTTCCAAATCCAACAAGATGGTTTTGCTTGATCGTTATTGTCTCTTCAAGCTTAAAAAACACTCAATTGGTACAAGTATGTATATGTGTTTGAAAACGTTGATTAACCAAGTTACCTCGAATGTATTTATCAAATAAAATAAAAAAAGAAAAAAAAACAATTAGCTTTAGAGGGGTCATGAGGTTGATCCACACGATTTAGCTTTTGATGCTTAAGTCAGTTGCAAACTTGTAAACCAAGAATTTATAAGAGAAAAATGGCGATTGTTTATCGTATCTCTTTCAAAATCTAATTTAATTATTTTTAATACTTTAAATTTTGTATTTTAATTACTAAGTTTTTTGAAAATTTAAATTTATACAAAAAAGAAAGCTATAAATAAGTTTTTTGAAAATTTAAATTTATACAAAAAGAAGCTATTTTAATACATCGTGTTAATTAATTACACACATGTTTGTTAAAATTTTATAATATTTGTAACATCATTGTGTTCGTAAGTCCAGTCGTACCAGTAACCAATGGATTGGTAAACGATAAGTTCGGTATATGATCCTATACGAAAAAAATAGATAATTATTTTTGCTTGAGACAGAGTTTGAAAGGCAGAAGCCTCCTCCGACAGGTCAAGAGTGTTTGGTCCTTATTAGAATGGCCCGATGCAAACTTAAACTGTGTTTTGTATCATATGTGTGCCCACATGTTTCCTCAAATGTGCATGTATTACATCTTTTCTTGTGACCCCTACAACTTCTTAGTGCATAATGTGACACTTTCCTCAATAAGACAAACAATGAATGGAATGATCATGTATATAGTTGGTTACCACTTTGATACATGCATAGATTCATAAGAAAATAGGACAATGATCTGAGTTATGACTGAAGATTTAGGTATTTCCAAGGTAAATGGTGTAGCGTTGTAGTGTATTTTTTGTTATTGATAATTAAAGTTAAAGAAAATTTTCTTTGAGAGAACTTAATAAGACAAACTCTAGATTAAAAATCAAGTAGTGGACATAAGATGGACTGGTTAACTAATACTGAATTGGTACCCGTCACGTTTTACAGAGATCTCTTTAATTTTTATTATATAGATATCATAGCATTTTCAAGAGTTTTTGATCAAATCCAAAGAAAAAAAAATATCATATTTCAAGTTAATTGAATTGACATCAAACACAAAACACACAGTTTGAAGTAATCTCACTTTTATATACCAAGGAAAATAACTCAAAACCCTAGTACATAAACTCTCATACCATAACCTCTAACTTGGTTAGGTATTTATAGAGAAACCCATCTTGGTTTACAAGCTAAAAGAAAGCATAGTTTGTTACACTTGATAATATCTATCCTTTATAACAACCTATCAATTATCTATTCCTAATCCACCGCCTTGTGCATAGGATACTTCGGCCGGCCCACCAACTTGTAGAACCGGGTCGGATAATTAGCCCAACATTCACCCCTAATTTCTGACCCGAATTAGGGAGGTCTTCTACTCCAAGCAACGATCTTTGTTCCTTGAACTTGATTCTCCCTAACAGTTTTGTTAGAAGGTCTGCCTTTTGTTTTTCTCCGGGAACAAACAAGACTTCAATTTGATTCTTCTCGATACATTCGCTAATAAAATGATACCGTGTATGGATATGTTTGCTCCTACCGTGGAACACGGGATCTTGGTCAAAGCTATGGCCGATTGATTATCAACTCGGATGACTACTTTCTCTTGATCCATTCCCGTGATTTCGCTTAATAGTTCTTGAAGCCAACTAGCTTGATAAGCGGCCGCCGTTGCCGCCATAAATTCCGCTTCACATGAGGAGAGAGCAACGGTTGCTTGCTTTTGAGAGCACCAAGTGACGGGTGATGACCTTAAGTAAAAGACGTGGCCGGTTGTACTTTTTCCGTCATCCAGGTCAACATTGTGACTACTATCACTATACCCAATCCAACCTTTAAAAGCCCCTCGATCATACCTTAGCCCAAAGTTGGTGGTTCCTTGTATGTATCTTAGTATGTGTTTTATTGCTGCACCGTGAGATACCTTAGGGTTTTGCATATAACGACTCAATACCCCAACCGAGTACGAAAGATCTGGTCGAGTATGTAGTAGGTATCGAAGACATACAATTATTTTACGGTACCTTGTGGCTTCAATATTTTCTTCATTCTCGGCTTTAGACAATTTTGTAGCAGGCTCCATTGGTACATGATCCGGGTTGCACGTCTCCATACCGGCTTCTTGTAGAATCTTTCGTGCGTAGCTTTCTTGTTTAATCCTTATTTCTTTGTCTCCTTGTGTTACTTCTATACCAAGATAATAAGTTAACTTGCCAAGGTCCGACATTTCAAATTTTGTTGACATTTCTCTTTTGAAATCAATAATTATCTTCGGACTTGTTCCGGTAACTAAAAGATCATCAACGTATACTGCCACAATAAGCAGATGCTTACCACCCGTCTTGCGATACACTGATTGTTCCTTGGAGCATCTTTTAAATTTCATTCCCTTCAAGATCTGATCAAGCTTTGTATTCCATGCTCGAGGAGCTTGTCTCAAGCCGTATAGAGCTTTTGATAACTTATAGACCTTGTTCTCTTCCCCTTTTTTTTCGAACCCATCGGGTTGAATTACGTACACCTCCTCCTTCAACTCCTCATGCAAGAACGCTGTTTTAACATCAAGACGGTGGATTTCCCACCCATTCGATACAGCTAACGCGATTAGGAGTCTAATGGTTTCGATTCTTGCCACCGGTGCAAACGCGTCGTCATAGTCAACACCGGGTTGTTGGACATAACCCTTTGCTACTAGGCGAGCTTTGTATTTATCTATTGTGCCATCAGCATTCTTTTTTACTTTGAAAACCCATTTCAATCCAATTGGCTTGGATTCTCTTGGTCTTTCAGTTAGTATCCACGCATTGTTCTTGTTTATTGACTCGATTTCGGCTCTCATTGCCGCCATCCATTCCTTCGATGCTTTGGCTTCTTGATAGTTCTTTGGTTCTTCGTTTATAGATAATAGCAACTGCTCACAGTCGTCGTTAGTAAGCAAGATATAGTCGTTAAGATACTTTGGTGTTACGTTTACCCGGTTAGACCTTCGTAGTTGATTTTGAAGTTGAATGATGGGCTGGAGACTTTCTTGGGCTGATGTTGGTTCGGGGCTGCTTTGGGCGTGATTAGGGCTGCTACTTGGGCTGATTGCAGGCCCCATGGTTGGGCTGATGTTGCTACTGTTTGGTTCATCTTGATCGAGAAGTGGGCTGCTGGCTCGAGGGGCTCGAGTTTCTTCAAAGTTTGGTTCCGAATGGACTTGTGACCATCCTTGGTGTTCTTGATTCATAGTAAAGTCCTCGGGATCCCTGATTTCTTGATGATCCTTGCTTCCCCAAGTCCATCCTTGTTTTTCTTCGAATATAACGTCCCGACTTACTATTATTCTTCGAGTCGTTGGATTATAAAGTTTATATGCCTTGGTACCCGGCTCGGTTCCAAGATAGACTAGGGGTTTGAACGGTCATCTAACTTTCTCAGATTCTCAGATGGAACTTTTGCATAAGCCATACATCCAAACACCTTGAGGTGACTTATATTTGGCTTTCTTCCAAAGAGGTTTTGATAGGGTGTCTTGTCGGGTATCGCGTGAGTTGGGATCCGGTTGAGTAGATATGTAGTGTGGTTTACAGCTTCTCCCCACATGTAATTTGGAACGTCCATGGCCTTCATGATGCTTCGGGTCATGTTCATCATACTACGGTTTCTTCTCTCCACTACGCTGTTTTGTTGAGGCGTATATGGAGCAGTAAAGTGTCGTTTATGCCCTGCTCATCACAGAATTGTTGAAATTCATGGGAAGTGAACTCACCCCCCTATCGGTCCTTAAAGTTTTGATAGTTTTCCCGATTTCTTTCTCGACCCGTGTCTTGAACTTCTTGAACTTTGAGAGTGCCTCATTCTTTCCCTTCACAAAGTACACCCACATATATCGTGAAAAATCATCTATTAACACAAATATATAGTTGTTACCTCCTAGTGTTGATGGTGTAATTGGCCCATAAAGATCTGCATGTATTAGTTCCAACGCTTGATGTGCTCTATAACTTGTCATACTTGGGAAGGGTTGCCTTGTTTGTTTACCCACCAGACATGATCTGCATATTTGGTTTTCTTGTCTTAAGTAGGGTAATCCATGCACCAGGTCTATCTTGGCCATGTTCTTCATGGTGTCAAAGCTTGTGTGCCCTAGGCGAGCGTGCCAACGCCATGCTTCATCTTCAATTCTTGTGTGTAGACACACCGGTGTCCCGATTTCCAAGTTGATCTTATAGAGCCGATTTCTTGATTTCTTTACTTTCATCAACAAACTCCCATTGCCATCATGCACAGTCAATAGATCATTCTTCATATTGACCTCACATCCGGAATCAGTGGTTTGTCCCAAACTAATAATGTTACTATTTAGTTCGGGTAAGTAGTATACTTCTGTCATGAGTCTTTGTTCTCCACTTTTTCCTTGGAAAAGTATTGAGCCTTTTCCCTTTATTTCGATGCGAGAGTTATCACCGAACCGGACCGATCCGGTTACTTTTTCATCAAGCTCCGTAAAGTAACCCTGGTTCCCAGTCATGTGATTACTCGCGCCATTATCTAGATACCAAACTCCATCCCCATTAGACTCGGTTTCAAGTCGTTTTGGTACTAGATTTTCTTCATTCAAGAAGATTGTTTCATGCATGAAAACCGTTGGGTCTTCTTCATTCGTCTCGACCACGTTTGCCTCTTGAGCCTTTTTCTTTCTTTCGGGACATACGGATGCGAAGTGACCGTATTTATCGCAACGATAACACTGCACTTTTGATCTATCCTTTTTCTTTTCGGCTCCACGGTTGGTTTGTTCGGGTGTGGGCCGATCACGCTCTTGCCCTGACGACCGGCCCTTCCTCTTCCACGATTTGTTGCTGATCCTCGACCCTTCCACGACTGCTATTATAGTTCGTTTCGGTCCTTCCAAACATGAGCTTGCTTTGATCTTCGTTTGGGGTTTCATCGCACATGATTCTTTTCTTCGTAAGCTTTTAACCTCCCAACCACTTCTTCAAAACTCATCGTTTTAATGTCCAGGACCTGCTCGATAGAGGCCACTATATGGATAAATTTCTTCCTTGGAAGGCTTGAGAGAAACTTTTTAACTAGTCTTAGTTCCTCAACGGTTCCTCCAAGGGAGACTGCTTTCGAGGAAAGAGCCGATAACTTGTTGGCAAATTCATCGATGACTTCCGTGTCTTTCATCTTTAGATTGTCAAACTCCATCATTAGAGTTTGCAACCTTGCCTCCTTTACGCGATCTGCCCCGAGGTGACGAGTGTTAATCGCCGCCCACATTTCTTTTGCAGTCTTCAAGTTTCCGATTTGAAGGATCTGTTGTTCGGGTATTGCTTGGAACAACAGGGTAGTGGCGGTGCTGTTCTTCTTTGCATCTTGTGTTCCCGGATCGATCGCATCCCAAACACCATGCACCTCGAACAAAACCTTCATCCTTATTGACCACACCGTAGTTATCGTTGTTAATATCGGACACTGAAAATTAGCCGAGCTGCTTTCTTTCATGCTGTTGACAGATGTTGGATTACTGATGTCTGTCATCTTCAAGGATCACGAACCCACCCTTGTTTTTCTCAAGTCGCAACTCTTCTTCTCCTTACAACTTGGTTACGGCTTCTTGAACACAACTAGGATTCTTGATGTTTTAATGGCTTTGATACCAATTCAAGTTAATTGAATTGACATCAAACACAAAACACACAGTTTGAAGTAATCTCACTTTTATATACCAAGGAAAATAACTCAAAACCCTAGTACATAAACTCTCATACCATAACCTCTAACTTGGTTAGGTATTTATAGAGAAACCCATCTTGGTTTACAAGCTAAAAGAAAGCATAGTTTGTTACACTTGATAATATCTATCCTTTATAACAACCTATCAATTATCTATTCCTAATCCACCGCCTGTGCATAGGAGACTTTGGCCGGCCCACCAACTTGTAGAACCGGGTCGGATAATTAGCCCAACAATATTCGCCCCTACTAAGTTTCTTATATGTATCTATGTTCCGCATATTTTACGTTGACGATTAACCACGGTGAAAGGAAACAAATGTTTTGGGGTAAAGGGTTGGAAGACGAATATGAAACAAGTAAAAATCAAACAAATGAATAGATTAGGTAGAGTGTGATAGCAAGAGAACAATTACAACAAACCTGAACGCACTTCCACTATTATTAAAAAAACAAAACTAATGACAGTACTCGTAGAACATAATGATAAAAAAAATTACTAGTTAAGAGCAAAAAACTATTTTTAACGAGATTAGAGCTTTGGAGAAAACACAAGAGAAACATTTTATAATCATTATCTCTTTTGGGTATTGTATTTACATATTTTTAAAATACATGTAATCATGCTTATAGGACATGAATATATTTGTGCCTACTTTTCTTTTAGACCCTTGGTTCATCATGAGGCGTCTTCAACATACTCATTCTTCATTATGAAAAATTGTAGTATTTGATACATTTACATTATGTAAAGTTATGGTATTTGACACATTTGATTTCCATCAATTCATAATGTTCATTTGACACGGCGTCTTTATATGATTTAAATCAAATTCATTTCCTAAATATTCTATAAAACATTAATGAATAGTCTCTTACCCGTATCGTTATGAGTCACGTTCACAATTGTCAGCTCTGACTTATAGCTTTAAATAGGAATGGTTCAACCAACATTCATTTTATGCACAACCGTTTTTACACATATTTAATTCAAATGTCACACATTAATTTTCTCCCCGAATGCATTATTGACGGGGAAGTTAGATTTTAGTCAATTAGGTTGGTGCAATTAATTATCTCCCCAAATGCACGGGATCCAGGGTTGACTAAGCTGAACCATATGCCACATATTGTGCGTGTCATAGGGGTGAGCAACTGGTCGGAACCGAACTGAACCGGACCGACTTGTCCTTGACCCGAAACCGATAAGTGGTTTATATAAATAACCGAGAACCGGACCATTTACATACGGTTCGGTCTGGACCCCTTCAATGTTTGAAGATCGTATTTGTTTAGAATGTATTTGAACGCTTGGGTTTGCTAGCTATTAATCAGGGAGAGTTACAGTTATTAAAGGAAAGTCTTATAACAAGATGCTTGCACTACTGGCATAACACCGATGGGAGGTTGTGGTTGCTCTCCTGACAAGTTCAAAGAATAACGAAACTAGTAAGCCTTATCATAACTGAAATTGTTAGGCTGGCCTTGAGGCAACCCTAGGCACCACACGGGTCTCGAGTGATTACTTAGGTGCTGTTTGTTTTTCTGCAGGAAAACGTCTGCGGTCTGCGGACCACATCTGCAGACATCTGCAGCAGAAGAGGTGGACCAAATTTCTGCAGTCTGCAAGAAAAAGACTGTTTGTTTTTTAATAGTATTCAATTTCTCCCCAAATGCATAAATCATTCACTACTCATTTAGATTAATTTTCATTTTATTATAATGTTTTAATTGACGGAACAAAATACGACGGAACCGTTGCCGAAAGTTTGCTGACGATCTGAATAGGAGATTGAGGGCCATGGAACAAAATACGACGGAACCGTTGTCGTATTTAAATATATTGGATCTGTAAATGTATGGAAATTAACACCGTTACACGAATCAACCATAGATCCATTATAGAGTTATTGTTAGCTATATTAAGATCCCAAACAAATCAATTACCATATTAACAATCATACATAAAATTTCCGAACATGTACATAAGCATCGTAACTATAAACACATGGCTTCATCCTGTGTTCAACATCAAAACAAGATCTCAATCAGGGTTCACTTCACATGTGAATATGCTGTTAAAAAACAGAAAAATAGAGCAACAGTGATACACACCAAAACTTCAAAATCATGAGTTAGGAGAAGATTATTCGGACGCATATCGCGATGAACAATACAACCCACTCTGCATTCTTTGAAGGTACCTTAACCCTCTAGTAGCTCCAACTGCAATCTTTACTCGTGCAGACCATTCCAATAGCCCGTGATCGCGCCCTGCAGATACAAAATTCACCTTCTGTTATCAAATTTGTTCATTCGAATACCGAAATCCACCAAATTTGACAATGTCTACAATTGTACCATAAAGGTGAGAATCCAGTGAACCATTGCACACATATTCATACACAAGCAACCGCCGGCCACCCTCGACACAAAGAACCCCTCGGTGCACCGAACCAAACCCACCTTCAGCCAAGAAGTTAACCTCCGAAAAACCATCTGTAGCCTCTTCAAGCTCCTTAAAACTGAACCATTTCGCCGGAGCTCCGAACACCGGCGACTTATGTTTACAGATCGAACACAACGGCGGAGATTCCAGCAGATGATGCCTCGTTAATGGAGCCATCTTTGTCGCATAATTGGTTGATTTCACCGGTCGGAGGTCGATCTCGGAGAATTTCACACGCAATGCGTCGGTGATCGGATTCACAGACCCTTTATCGTTCAAAAGCTTCGAGCTTTTTTCAAAGGGGTCGCCAGAAACTCGTCGGAAGAGCTAAAAGCACCGGCGCCGGCGCCGGCGGCGATCCACGGTGAACAAAAGGTCGTCATCGCCGGCGAAGAACTGGTTGATATCTTGTTTTGATCGAAGATCGGTGGTTGGTGGTGGTGGAGATGGGGGTTTTGTAGGGGAGATGTAAGGGAGAAGAGGTTTATGATATGTCTTCCCGCCTGAAGACACTAGTCCATGTCTGCACCAAGAAGACCTCGCGCAGACGTTTTTTAATGAAACGTCTTTCAAAAAAAAACAGTCTGCGCACTCAAAACCTCTTCCCGCGTCTGCATGCGCGCAGATGAAGAGGTGGGGAAGAGGTTTTCTTAAAAAACAAACACCACCTTAGTGACAAATGGGTCTTCTAAGTTCTAACTAAGGTTGTAAACAAACCAAGTTAAGACCAACTTTTTTAAAAGAGTCATAAGCTTTTGGGACGTCCTTACTTCAAAAGCCTATTTCAAGATTGACTTAAAGAATGACAAATTAATGAAATCTATTAATACCTCAAAATCTTATTCATTTTCACCTCAAAATTTTCATATAAGATGTTTCCATCACCCAATGATTGTAGATAGGAAAAACACTTGGATTCAAGTTACGATAAAGAAACAAGTCCGAGATCATAATAATAAATTTCACTGTTTGATCTCTTACAATCACCATCTAACCACATATGTTTTCGCTACAACAACTTCAGCATCAATCACAGACACAATTTCACCCCATGTTTTCGCAACTGTAACCATTTTCGATCTAGGAGGGGGGGGGGACTTGATTTCTGATTGCCATACCATAACCATTTGTTTTAAAACACAAAACCCAACACACGAACCATCAACCCCCACCTTCCGAAGATAACAATACCCCCTCCCAGGCATATGAAATCAGAAAAACCGACCCGTAACCAAAATAACCATATTTCAATTATGCACGAGATTAAACCATATAAACCGAAATTTCAATTTCGTTTCAAGTATGCACGATATTAAACCATATAAACCGAACCGATTTAAGTTACTAGTTAAAAAGGTACAAGCATAAATGGGTGATTGGTCTCCGATTTGTCGTAGATGTGACCGCCACTCAAAAATAAAAGTCGCAGTAAAGAAAAAAAAATTAAAAATACGGTTAACATCATGTACGGTTTGGTTGTATGACTTCTCAAAATTAACTCTATATATAATAAATGAAACCATTTTCAGCCACTTGGCATGATTTCATCTATAGTATTGTCACATGACAAAAAAAATTTCAAACAACTGCCACATGGCAATTGCATACATAACCAAAGCTTAAAAGTCACGCGGGTTTAATAACCCGACCCTAAACTATCCGGGTTTCTCAAAAACCCCAAAACCACATTTTGTAACCCTAATGCCTCCTCCACCGTCGCTCTTCATCTTCGCGTGTCTACTGATCTCTTCGCCGCACCTACAATCTACCGAATATTTATTCATTATTTCAGGTTAGATTCCAGTAAATATTGAAGTTTCATGTGCAATTGATGATGTTGATTCCTGTTTTCCGATTTGCAGTCGTGTAACTGCAACCTCCACCGTCGCTCTTCATCTTCGCGTGTCTACTGATCTCTTCGCCGCACCTACAATCTACCGAAGATTTCTTCATTATTTCAGGTTAGATTCGAGTAAATATTGAAGTTTAATATGCGATTAATGATGTTAATTCCTGCTTTCCGATTTGCAGTCGTCTAACTGCAACCTCCATCTCTCTGCAACTTCGTCTCTCTGCATCAAGCAACCTAAGAGTTCTTCTCTGTTTCAGGTTAGAGACTACTAAGTTTTGAAAGTTTAGTGTGCGATTCATGAATTTCATTTGTGTTCTTCGATTTGCAATCTCTCTCACTAATCTATTTTCTGTAACAACGATGGTAGCTCAAATTATGCTGCGATTTCGACTTTAAATCAGGTTACCTTTGACATAATCTTTATGTTTATTGTGCTATTTCGTGATTGATTATTGTGCCATTTCGTGATAGATTCAACATCAATTATAACCGAATCATATTTTAGTTACATATAAAATAATTCTTACAATATAAAATATTCCTGTAAATTATTCTTAAATTAATTTATAAAATTATGTAATCTTTCTAATAAAAAAGTTATGACATATATAAAATAAGAGTATTTGTAAATATTACTTCTGTAACTAATAATATTTTACTTTTATATGTAGTAATATTACTCTTAGAGATTAAATTGGAAAATAATATTGATTTGAATTATTTTGAATTATGGTTTAGATATGTATGATCTCCTAGATTTTGAATTATTTTGAATTATTGTTTGAATATGTATGATCTCCTACATTTTGAATTATTTTGAATTATGGTTGTCACACCCCGACCGACGGCGGAATCATCGGAGCGGACGAGGGAATGATTGATTGTTCATAACTCATGATTGTCTAATAGTGAAAATAATATTAAAATCAGATTACAGGATATCATAAATTTAACAGATACAAATACAACAGTTAAAGTCACAAATAATAATTGTCTTTTGTTTTGACTAAGTCCGGGTCTTATATGAGCATGTAGGAGTCCACTAACTTGCTTAACCTGAAATCATGTGAGAAAATAAAGTCAGCTAACGAGTTAGCTGGTGAGTAATCACAGTTTTGAGTATACATATAGATTGATTGATTGATTGAGAATAATCCAATTCACAAGGTGACGTTAAGACTTATATTGCAATAGTAAAGCATATAGATAAACCGACACAATATAAACCCCTTGACTTGACACTTGCATATAATAGACTCCACACATACACCATAGATTGATTCTTGCCTCTGGCACAATCACCACTCGACTATTCATATGGGGTGGGTTTGTATAATCACCACTCGTAAGCCATGTGGGGTGGATTATCCCAAACCAGTAGATCTACTATTGATACCAGGATTGATTGATTGAATTAGGGTTTTACTGTCGTCCAGTTTATCAAAGTATGTTCACGTAATTGCAAGTAATAACATAACCTGTCTTGAATTGAATTTAGAATGAAATAACAATTGAATATCATGATTGAATATATTGTATCACATGATTTCCCCCAAATAGGAAATGATATAAAAAGGGGATATGAATACTCACATGATTGATGAGATTGAATTTTGAACGTGATAGATTTGACACCTATAATTTCCTTATGATTAACCTAAGGAACGGTGTATCGAATTAGAATAATAGTATTTGAGAATTTGGGAATGTATTAGGTTTTCCATTGGATCTTGAATGATAGTTTTAAATAAACTAATTTATTTAGTTAAAAATGTTTGAAATAATTAAAATGAATTTATTAAAAATGATTATGTTTAGAATTTTAAAATAAACGTATCAATACGCGTAACCGTTTGTTTTATTGTGAATGTGTGGGAAAATAAATAATTAATTTTATTAATTAATTATATGATAATTAATTAATATATTTAATTATTTAAATTATGAAAATGTTTTTGGAATGATTTAAATATAAAATTTTTATATTTAATCATGATTTAAACAATAATAAATATTATTTAAATAAAATAAAAGTAATTTAGTGTCAATTAATAATTTAATAAATTAAATTATTATTAAAAGTTCACTTTCGTATAAATAATTTTGTATTATTTATAATTTTATTTATTAAAAACATTTATTAAAATAGATAATATGTTAAAAATAAATTTCAGAAAATAATTAAATTGTTTTAAAAAATTTTAATGTTTGTAAAAACATTTTTATAATTTATAGATATTTTTCCGAATTTTATAAGGCTTAAATTGGCCTAAAAAAATGTTTGAGGTGGCCCGGGGTCGAACCCGGGACCTCTTGGATAATATGGGAGCATGGGAACCGGTGAACCAAAGGGCCTAAGCCGCGTTTGGTTTGGGTTCCAATTGGTTATAAACTGTTTAAGCCGTTTCCCCCAAACCCGCATCGAGCCCTAGTTCGAATCCTCCCAAATTGAACCAGAAAACGATTTTGATAATCAACCCAATCATGGGTCTTTGATTACCCATGGAAAATCGAGTGTGTGTGTGTGTGTTAAATTACCAATATGATGACGAATTGGACCTGACTCAACCAAGAACAGGTCCGCGACACTCCTTTGATCGCTGATGCTTCAAACAATGATTATAATCGAATTAAACTCTAGGGTAGCTTCGAATGGTGATTTGGAAGCAAAGCCCAATGTCAATTTCAGTAAAAATAGATCGGAGATGGGGTTTCGAGGGTGTTGCAGGTCCGCGGTTTGGAATGGTTCGAAGGTGGTGTTCGGGTTTGTTTTGAATGAATTCGAACTTCGAGGAATGCTTTAAACGATTTAATGTTCGTTAGTGCGGTGTTTAATTTGATTATCTTGAAGATTTTAATGTGATTTGGCGTGTAAAGTTGTCGATAGTGGGAGGCAAACGGGAAACACAGCGAAGGGGAAAGGGGGGTGGGGTTGGGATGTTTTGCCAAATTACAGAAATGGTCCCTGTGGTTTGTGAGTTCATTATTTCATGCTTAAACTGTGATTAGAAGTTTCATAACTTACACAATCACCCCTTACACTTAATTTGCCACTTTTAAATTTAAATATATATATACATATATATATATATACATATATATATATATATATATTTAAGTCATTGTTATTATTACTATTATTATTATTATTATAATTATTATTATTATTATGATTATGATTATTGTATTTATGGGGAATAAATATCAACATTTTAAATTTAATTGTTTACAAAATATATATATATATATATTTGTATATACGCGATGTTACAGTCTCCCCTGCTTTAGGAAATTTCGTCCCGAAATTTAAATCACGAGGAGGCTGAAACGAAAAATGCGGATACTGGGATTTCATTTGTTCCTCACGTTCCCAGGTGAATTCTGTGCCATGTTTAGATTCCCAGCGGACTTTTAGTATTCGGCTATGTTTGAGTTGTTTGACTTCCCGATCCATAATTTCCACAGGTTTCTCAATAAAGTGCCTAGATTCATAAATCTGGACTTCGTCGAGTGAAATGTGGAGATTTTCATCGGCAAGACATTTCTTGAGGTTTGAAACATGAAACGTCGGATGTATATGGCTAAGTTCTTGGGGTAGTTCAAGCTTGTAGGCCACTTTCCCAATTCGCTCGTATACTTTGAATGAAATCACATAACGAGGTGCTAGTTTCCCTTTCTTTCCAAAACGGATCACTCCCTTCCAAGGTGATACCTTAGGAAGTACGAGTTCGCCAACTTTGTATTCCATGGGTTTACGTCTTTTATCAGCATAATGCTTTTGACGGTTTCTAGCAGCGATCAAGTTATCACGGATCTTATGAATTTTGTCGGTTGTTTCTTGTATCAATTCCGGACCAGTAATTTGTGATTCACCAACTTCAGACCATACAAGGCCTCAAATGGTGCCATATGGATGCTGGTTTGGTAACTGTTATTGTAAGAGTATTCGATCAACGGAAGATGAGAATCCCACGATCCACTGAAATCAATGACACAAGCCCGGAGCATATTCTCGAGGGTTTGTATCGTTCTTTCAGTCTGTTCGTTAGTTTGAGGTTGATAAGCTGTGTTAAGATTCGGTTGAGTTTCGAGAGCTGATTGGAGACTTTTCCAGAAAACGAGAGATGAAGCGACCATCACGATCAGAGATAATATCTTTACTTGACAATAGATTGTTTAGGAAGACTACCATCACGTAATCAGGTTTTGATGACAACTCACAATGAAAGTCGATAGATAAGGAATAAATGGTTCAATGTAGCTAGATCAAATCAAAACATGAGAACAAAGGGAAAGAAATCGTTTTAGGAATTTAAATGCTCCAAACTTGGAATCAAAATCATCTTAAAGCGATCGGGACTCTTTTCAAGTTCAGAGATCATGCTTTGGCTTGATAGGTCGAAACACTAACATTATTTCACCCTTCAAGTTACTACATGCCTCTCGTCACTTGATTACAACCTTGATAAGTTGGAGATCAAGAAATGAGAATAGTCATCAAGGTGTGGTTTTCACCCCTAACTTGATGGTGTACTCTCAAGGTATGACCACTAACTTACCAATCAAAAAGTTCGATCTGAGGATCTACAGAAATAAGATGAGATAACTCACCATTAAGGTAAGGGAAATCACTCCTATCTTAACGATGAATTTTTACAAAAACAAAATATAATAAGATAGACTTCCTTGTCAAAATCCAGAATTCACTCCTACTTTGACGAGGTCGTTTTATTTGAAAAAATACAATCCATAAAAATGAAATTATCATCAAGGTATGAATTTCACGCGTATCTTGATGATTGAGCTTGATAATAACAAGAAAACAATCAAAGATTGACATTTGTCACCAAAGTACGGGTTTCAATCCTATTTTGGTGAAATCATGTCATTTGTGAAATGTAAGTTCCAAAGAGAATAATTGAAGTCAGTCCTCGAGATAAGGAAATCACCCTAATCCAGAGGTTGAAATTTCATAAAACACGTCATTGGAAAACCATGTGGCAATAATACGAATCATATTTTAGTTACATATAAAATAATTCTTACAATATAAAATATTCCTGTAAATTATTCTTAAATTAGTTTATAAAATTATGTAATCTTTTTAATAAAAAAGCTATGACATATATAAAATAAGAATATTTGTAAATATTACTTCTGTAACTGCTAATATTTTACTTTTATATGTAGTAATATTACTCTTAGAGATTAAATTGGAAGATAATATTGATTTGAATTATTTTGAATTATGGTTTAGATATGTATGATCTCCTATTTTTTGAATTATTTTGAATTATTATTTAAATATGTATGATCTCCTACATTTTGAATTATTTGAATTATGGTTTAGATATGTATGATCTTTCTAAAATTTGAATTATTTTTGAATTTTGATTTACATATGTATTGAATATCTTCTAATTAATATTAGAGATATGCTTCATCCATAATTTTGAATTTGAATTTGAATTATGATTCGGATTATTTTGAATTCTGATTTGAATTATTTTTAAATATAGAAAAGATTTGCTTAATCCCAAATTTTGTGGTTAGTTTGTTATTTTAATCTCTATATAAGGAGATAAGTATCACATCTGACAAATTTATTAGTAAATTCAATACGACATTTGCTAAAAAAAATTTGAGCTACCATGTGGCAATAATACGAATCATATTTTAGTTACATATAAAATAATTCTTACAATATAAAATATTCCTGTAAATTATTCTTAAATTAGTTTATAAAATTATGTAATCTTTCTAATAAAAAAGTTATGACATATATAAAATAAGAGTATTTGTAAATATTATTTCTGTAACTGATAGTATTTTACTTTTATATGTAGTAATATTACTCTTAGAGATTAAATTGAAAGATAATATTGATTTGAATTATTTTGAATTATGGTTTAGATATGTATGATCTCCTAGATTTTGAATTATTTTGAATTATTGTTTAAATATGTATGATCTCCTACATTTTGAATTATTTTGAATTATGGTTTAGATATATATATATGATCTTTCTAAAATTTGAATTATTTTTGAATTTTGATTTACATATGTATCGAATATCTTTCAATTAATATTAGAGATATGCTTCATCCATAATTTTGAATTTAAATTTGAATTATGATTCGGATTATTTTGAATTCTGATTTAAATTATTTTTAAATATGGAAAAGATATGCTTGATCTCAAATTTTGTGGTTAGTTTGTTATTTTAATCTCTATATAAGGAGATAAGTATCACATCTGACAAGTTAATCAGCAAATTCAATACGACATTTGCTAAAAAAATTTCAACTTCACCCTCCGATTTATCAACCGAATTTGAATTATTATGGCTTTAATCAATGTTCAAACTTCCCAGTAATGTTAATATTCAATATGTTTTTTTTATTATTTCACACTTATCATGCATTATACATTGACATTATTCTTAATAAACAGGTCAGTATCGCCAACCGATGTTACTTTCTTGAAGGATTTGGATATAGCACGTCGTGATTACACTATCAAGGTTAGAATCATTCGTTTTTGGAAAAGGCCAAAGTATAACAACCCGTCAGATTAAAGATGGTTATATTAGACGGGAATGGTGAGACTACAAATAAAACATCAAATGTTGTGTATAAGGAGGTTTTTAGAGATTTGTAAAACTTTTATATTTTGTCCAATGTATTAAAGTTTTTTACATAAATTTATTGTAAGCATATATTTTATTAACCGTGATGTTCCTTTTACATTGTTGTCTTATTATCGTGCATAAATAACTTTTTATTATTTTCATTAAATTTAAATTTGTCCAACCCGTATAACACACGGGTCGTTGGGCTAGTTATTGTATAAACACGACCAGGTATTACGTGGCACGTTAATAGAAAACGTATATTCGGTGTTCATCTTACTAATCTACAATAAAAAAACAAAAAAGAAAACCCTCGTTATCCGTTAATTTGTCTCAAAAGTAAAAGTGTTATCACATATAAAAGTCAAGAAAACCATTTATCATTTATGTCGTCCGCCGGAGCAAATCAACAGTGACACTTCTCGTGAATTACATCAGTTTTTCCTCCATTTATTTCACAATTCTACTGTTATCTTCTCTCTCTCGTGCTACTTCTCTTTCCACCATAAACCCTAGCTTTTTGTTCTCCCCCAATTCACCGTTTTAGGTAATTAATCTACCGTTTTTTGTTCCGTAACTGCATATTTTGTTGTTGTTGTTTCATGTATAAATTGATGCGTTTTTCTGTCTTTTGCTTACGGTTTTGTTTCTGTAGATGTTATGCTATTGACACACGTCTGATTGAATTTTTGAATTTTGATTGTTGAGTTGTTTTTTTTTTTTAGGTTAGACGGTGGATGAAGCTAAAATTGCAGGTGGTAGTTTAATTTTGTCGTTGTGTTGATCAATTACGATGATATGTTGCTAATTTTGTAGGGATTGATCTGCTTGCTGATTATTATATTCTATTATAGGGGGAATTGTTATGTATTACTATATTAGCTTAAGTTGCTGCTAGTTATATGCAATATCACTTGCTTTTTCTTCAGATTTGATGTTCACATGTGGTACTTTAATTACAGTTTATGTTGATTTTGAAGTCATCAGGATTTATGTGCTGGAATCTGCTTTATTATAGGTAGGAAATTTAAATATCAAGTTGTATTAAATGAATTCAGAACTCAACCACTGTTTGGTTTTGAGTTGAGGCTTATCCTTCATGGTCCAGTTTTTCATTTGTTTCAGCATTAAGTAAATGGGACCCGAATGTTTTAGTTTTGAACACCATCTAAGTGGATCCAGTGAAACGAGGTGTTAATTTACTAGAATCATTATAATATAAGTGTTTCTTTGAGACCGATGTTAATAAAGATCAGACGCTGTTGAATGTCATGGTTTGTAGTGTGTTTGATGGTCCATTATGTTTTTAATCTCTACTTTAGAACACAGATCTTTTTAAATGTATACTGCCAATTGACCCCATTCGACACGATTGAAGATTTTGGAGGTTTGTGATATTTTAGATACGAATATATTGTTATTCTTTAGGGTTGTATCTTGCAATAGATTTCTTAAGATATTGTTTCCAGATAGTGCTTCTATTATTTGTTTGAGATAATTTCATATTGTTCCTTTAAATTCTGAATACGAAACTTTGAAATTTCAGTGGCACAAGGATGATGAATGGTCTATTTGATATGGATTAATGATATTCACTTGAAAGGCCCTATTGATACATATCCATCAACATGGGGGCTTTGTATAACACTGGTGAAATCGTTGAACTACAAGAAAATTCAGACTTTCAATATAATAAACCTCAAAAAAGATTCTACGTAGAGGATGACATCAATAGCCTTTTTGAGTCGGTTAGGATTTCAGCCAAGACGACAGGTTTACCACAAGCTCTTAAAGATAAACGTAAGAAATCCATGAAAAGACCAATGAGAGTTGGCCCGTATCAATCATCACAAATTGGGATTTCAGATCCCATAAATCTGAAGCAGGCGCTAAGAGGATTAACCATCTCTCAAGCATCAGAAATGGCAGCCATGAAGAGGTTATCAAAACCAGCTAGTTTTCCAGGTGGACCAATCAAACGCTCACAGATAGCTGCAGGAGTTGAGGTTAATGAGAAAGTAAATCATCAAAATATGGTGGAAGTATCCATTGTTCCAGAAAGATCAACAGCAACTTTACCAACTGAGTTGGTGCAGAGCAGAAACTTAAAGCTGAAACTTTCTTCTTTATCCATTCGTTCTAGAAAAAAACTCCCTGTGGTTGATGAAGTTCAACCTGATGTGGTTGAAACCAAAATGAAACCTGATAAAAAAACTGATGGAAAGTTAAAATCACGAGAAAAAGGTGAGTTCTCACAGAGCTCGAAGAGCAGTGTTGGTGAATGCAGTAGCAGCACAAGTTTTAGTTGTGACAGCAATGTGAGTAGTGTTAGTAGGCCACACATGTCAAAAGATTTGAGATGGGAAGCTGTCCATAATGCTCAGAAGCGATATGGAAACCTAAATATAAGAAACTTTAAGTTAATCAAGAAAATCGGAGGTGGAGATATTGGAACTGTTTATCTTGCTGAACTTATTGGATCAGATTGCTCTTTTGCTTTGAAAATTTTGGATAACGAGTTATTGGGCTTGAGGAAAAAAGCCGCGCGGGCTCAAACTGAAAGAGAGATATTACAATTGCTTGATCACCCGTTTCTCCCTACTTTGTTTTCACAGTTTACAACTGATAAATACTCGTGTCTGGTTATTGAATATTGTCCTGGTGGCGATTTACATGTGCTCAGACAAAAACAACCGAACAAATGTTTCCCTGAACAAGCAGCCAGGTAATAATTGAAGGCTTTCTCTGTTTCTATTGTTTCGTATTATGATTATTTTCTTTTTGGGTTCTGGATGTAGGTTTTATGTTGCTGAAATCCTTCGTTTTATGATTATTTTCTTTTTGGGTTCTAAATGTAGGTTTTATGTTGCTGAAATCCTCCTTGCTTTGGAATACTTGCATATGCTTGGTGTTGTTTATCGTGACTTGAAACCAGAAAACATATTGGTACGAGAAGATGGTCATATAATGCTGACAGATTTTGATCTGTCACTAAGATGTGATCCAAATCCGACGCTGGTCAAACCATTGTCCCCATCAGCTGACCACCCTAAAGAAACAGAGTCAAGCTGCATTGACCCGTTTTGTCTCCAACCATCATGGCAGGTCCCCTGTTTCACTCCGAAAATATCCACACCAAAGCTGAAATCTGACATGGCTGTCCAGGTCAGCCCTCTGCCACAGCTGGTAGTGGAGCCCACTGGTGCTCGATCCAACTCGTTTGTTGGGACACACGAGTACCTGGCTCCTGAGATTATAAAAGGTGAAGGACACGGAAGTCCAGTGGATTGGTGGACATTTGGGATCTTATTATACGAGCTTTTATACGGTAGGACGCCTTTTAAAGGTACAGGGGATGATGATACGTTAGCAAATGTGGTATCACAGAATCTCGAGTTTCCAAACAGCCCGCTTGTTAGTTTGCATGCTAGAGATTTAATTAAATGTTTATTACAGAAACAGCCCGAAAATAGGTTAGGTTCATCGAAAGGGGCTGCAGAGATTAAGCAGCATCGGTTCTTCGAGGGTCTGAATTGGGCTTTAATACGTTGTGCAACGCCACCCGAGATGCCTCCAGTATGTGATGTAAGGAGTGTGGGCCGAAAAGGTACGGATGAGAATTTAGTGTTTGACTTGTTTTAGCAAAGGGGAAATGTTGTTTGCAAGTTTTTACAGAGATGAGGGATTTGAGTTATGTGTAACACATAAATAAATTATATATTACATTAGCATATGTGTATAGTGTACATGATGGATGTAATACGAGAAGTGGACGGACCATATATATGTAGTTATGTTCTGTTAATGTCTAAGGTGTCAATTTATATGTAGAATGTAATGAAATGTTATTTTGAGTTCCACAAAGTCCAGGTTGTCCACATTGGTGTTCCAAGCTACAAAGCTTATTATCTCATAGTGAGACATGGTGGTTTTGTGCATATTGTGTAATCGGGTCGGGTCCCTTGGGTCTTTGGATGTTGCAAATGTAACTGATAGATAACTGCTAAGTACGGTATTAGAAGAAAGTATGGATAAGAAAATATTGGAATTTAAGTGATTAAGAAGAACATATGGATGAGAAAATATTGGGATTCGAGTGATTACGCAAGTTGAAGGTTTGAGAAGAATGTGTTAATGTTTTTTTTAATGACAAATTTATGAGCTCGATTCGGGTAGATGTTATCTAAAGTGACCCACCTATCTATTTTCTAGCATGAACCGGACCCCCAAACCCCTAAAAAAAAACTACAACTAGAAAATCCCTCTGACTGAACCCAAAATGATTTTTGCTACGAGCAAGACTCAAACTAAGAAACCTCAATTATAAATGGTCATGATGTTTTGTGTCATTTATATGCAAGGTGTGATTTTCTTTTTATATAAATTTCTGATTTATTAGTATACATGGTGCTCCGTTTAATACAGTTTCCAAGTTAGTGTATTCACTTTTAATAGTTTCCTGGAACTTAATATAACTTCATATACTTGTATAATAAAGATATATATAGACATGCTTCATATTTGTTAGTTGAATACTTTACGGTATTTTGTGCAATGTTTACTTGTTTGACTCCAATAAGTTACATAACGGAGTATGTGATTTGCCTGGGTTCTTTTGGAATTGTGTTTTAGGTAATATTAAGTTACCTCTTCAAGATTGTATTTATGGAGGTGACAAAAAAAAGGCAAGTTGCGCGACGGGTTAAAATGTATCTCTTTTGTAAAAAAAAAAAACAAGTTGTGTAACGGGTTAAAATGCAAAACTCTTTTGTACAAACCTAACAAGTTAAATTAGGCTAACAAATTTTTAATAACTTGATTACTATACATCAATCTGTATTATACATCAGGTTTTGAGTGCATGTTGAATTATATTGTTTTCTTGTATACAACCCATCAAATACATGAGTTTTAACCTGGTTCCTATTATAATTTACTACAACTATTCAATCCTTTCATGAAAAAGTGAAAAATGGATGTCATCCCACACATAAAATCCCAAATTAATTACATACTACATATATTGTATCATACACTAAAAGTAGCTTATCACACGGAAATCGCCTTTAACTTCCACAAAACTAGAAACTTAATAAAAGAAAAAGGTACAAACACAAGATGGAGATTGTAACCTTATATGCGTAGTATTCTCTCCATCATATCATCACTCTTTCTTTCCAATCCCATGAGACATGTTATAGATACCTCGCCCCTGTAAACGTACATAAATGATTTACAAACTGGTCCACACGTAAATGTAATGTGTTGAAATTGGTTTAAAGATACGAAATCGAGTGTACTCACAATGAGATATATGGAAGAAGCAGCCAATGCGAGAGGAATGGCAACCGACGTGATTTTATCCATCGGACCTTTTAGATACGTGGGTTTATTAATGCTTTGAAAATACTTTTGCTTCTCGATCAGCTTCTCTCTTGGCCTAAATGGTGGTTCCTCTACCATTCTTCAAAGGGGAAAAATCTATCACGTGAACATTTGAAAACTTTACATTTGAAAATTTTAAAATGCTAATATAGATGACACGTCTACTGAATGAAAAAGATCAAATACAAAGTGTAATTTTGATACAAAGTATATTTTTACTACAAAGTGTATTTTTGTTACAAAGTGTGAGAATACACAATGAGTTAAAAAAGTCACAATAAATTATATCTCACAATATAAATCGAATTTCAAAAAATTCCGAGCTTTTATTCCCCTAGTCGTCCTCAATAAGGAAAAAAATAAATAAAAAATAAAAAATTTAACGTTTTTTTATTGTGTCATTTATAAAAGACGCAGTGACGTCACTGTATCATTATTATAAACACAATGATGTTGTTGTGTCATAATGAAAGACACAATGACGTCATTGTGTCATAAAAACACACAATAAAAAATTAATTTTTATTTTATTTTTTTCTGATAGAGGACGACAACCGTAGGGGTGTTCAAAGTCGGATATCCGAAATTTCGGATATCCGAGTTTGTCGGATACGGATAGTGATTCGGATATCCGAAATTCATTTCTTATTTTTTTTTATTTTTTTATTTTTTATTTTTTAGTTTTTTTACAATAATTAGACATATAATATTATAAAAATAATATAAAAACTAACTCATATCATAGAATTCACAATATACACTAAAAAATCTCAATCTAAAGTAAAAATATATCTAAAACTAAAAAAATAAAAAATATATTTTTTAGTTTTCGGATAATTGGATATCCGAATATCGAAACTTTTGAAAATTATTATTCAAATCCGAATCCGAATTTTCGGATATCCGAAATTCGGATATCCGAATTTTTGGATATCCGAAAATTCGGATATTTCGGATTCGGATTTTCGGATCGGATTCTCGGATTCGGATATTTTTAAACACCCTAACGACGAGAGGAAGACAGACTCCGAAATACTTTTCTGAAATTCGATTTAGATTGTGAGATTTAATTTTTTACGATTTTTTTAGTGTCACCGTGTCTTCTTCTCACAGTTTGTAGAAAAATATTCTTTGTAAAATAATTTTACCTTACGAAAACTTTTTTTAGGAAAAAAAAAAAAAACAGATGTTACTCTACCTATCGGCCTATCCTACCGCATCGATCTAATCTACACCACTAACAAATTTACTGCAAGAAAGTTTCACCATTTTAACTCTAAACATCGTTGCCATTAATACCTGAATGAATATGATTGTGGATATTCTGTATAAAGGCTTACTAGAGGTTATGTACATAAGATCACACGATCATTAAATATTTACGAGTGAGATCTAATTAAGAAACTTAAACTGAAGAATGATTTCAACTATCAGTGTATGAATCGACATTGAAAAGGAGCATAAACAACTCCAATATGAATCACGGAGTCTATGAAGAATTCTAGCTCGAAACATTATCGTTACTATATGTGCTCAAAAACTTACGATCAACTGTAAAATAGAAAGTCCTAAACAACATCAATTATGAAATCCTCAGGAGCATTTAGTTCAACATGTAAAAGTTCAGCTATATCCGCACCTATCACTAGTTAGATCAATTAAAGCACAATTTCAACGATCGGCATACGAATCGAGAAGCATTATTACGTTAAATTCAAATCATAGATCAGAGTTTCAACATGTTAGAATACAAGTATGAAAGATCAATGAGCTCTAGAAATTAGATTGATGAAAGGCAATGAAATTGAGTGTGTATGAAAGAAATCTTACGTTGCGAGAGTATGGAAAATGGCAAGAAGTTCACGCAGCAGCAGAAATGGAGAATCAACGAGCGCAAAATCACAGTGGAGATGACGATTCGAGAATGGTGGAGAAACAATAAATAAAGTTAGCTGGTGGGCCTTTTGGGCTTTATTTGGGCCCCGTGTACTTCTAGAATATAGTAAAGTTTTCACTTTTCAGATGGACTTGTTGTCCGGTACTCCGAATCTCCGATACTCCGTTGAGCCCAAAATAGGTTAGACAACTCGAGTCAAATTCTCAATTTTTTTTTGAAGTTTAATGTTATTATGTTTGAATTGAATTTTGCATACGACTATACGCATGGTAGTAACACACCCGGACCTGGGGACCCCGGACCAGGTCGAACTCATTTGATGTGGGTCCGGTACACGTGTCAGTCATCAGACGCGTAAAAATTATCACAAATCTGAGCTATTAAGTACAACACTCTCATTGCGCGAGTTACTTGAGCTCGCATTTTCAACAAACTATTGGAACTACAGCACTCTCATCACGTGAGTTGTCTGGGCCACTTCTTTAACAAACTATTTGAAACTATTAGAATATATTATTAGGGTTTGATTAGAATGAACCCACGGGTCTAGTTAGGTTTCTAGGGTTTGCATTATATTTTTTATGTATTATAACCAAAACTATCAATAATGTTCAATAAGTCTTTTATTATCTTATATATGGTATCAGAGTCTTAGGGTTCTGTGCACCACCACAAGAACATACAAACCCTAACCGTCGCCATCGAGTTCAAACCCTAGACAGGGCGGTGTGCAGCCACCGCCGCCGCCCTGTCCCTACTTTGTTTTCTGTTTTGTTTCTTCTCTGTTTTCTAGTTTTTATTGAATAAAGCTTCGTTATCAACTGAATATTCAAACAAGATATCTATTCTTTTGGTTGGTTCACAATCATATTCTTGGGTTATTCTTGAATTACGACTCACAAAATGCAACGTAACTTCTTTTTTTCCTTTTTTTATTCTCGATGTTTTAGTCCTATCAAGGACCGCGGTCCACGACCATCAATCTCAAACTACGGTTTGATTGATATTTTTATTTTCTTATTTATAGATCTATGGATCTTATCTCTTGATCTGCGGGTCAAAAAGATCGCCACCTGACTACGGTCACCGACCTTTCTCTTTGTTTTTCTTTTTCTCGTCTACGGATTTTTTCTCTCGATCTACGGATCCAAAACACTGCCGTCTGAACGCGGTCACGTGCCTTGCTTTCATTTTCTTTTTATTCCTTTAGCTTTAATCTCTTGATCTACGGATACAAGTGACCACCAGCTACTAGTCTAGACACGTCATGAACGATTATGATCGTCAATTATTAATTTATCATTCTGAGAATCAAGAACCGAGAATCAAGAACCAGTTAACTATCAGGCCAACTATGGGTAACACAATCAATCAAAACGTGTATGATAACATCAAACACAATATCGTCTTTTGGCAAAAGTTTGGATAGTTGAGTCGATCGAAGCATGTTTATCTTATTATTATTGATTTATTATTTTTTCTTTTCCAGTCTTAGCTTACGGTTACCTCCGCTACGACTGCGGAGGAGTATTAAAATATATTATTAAGGTTTGATTAGAATGAGCTCACGGGCCTAGTTAGGTTTCTAGGGTTTGCATTATATTCTCTATATATTGTAACCAAACCTATCAGTAATATTCAATAAGTTTTTTACCATCTTACATAAACTACTTCCAATCAGCATGCATGATCATCACCCATACATAATCAAACACTATAAATAGCTGGAAAAAGGGAATGCGTTTTCTATGCACAAATCTCTTTCTGACTTCATTTTCTCTCTCAAACATATACTCATTCACATGCTGGAGGGTCGTTACAATTAGACTTTTTTTCAGTGACGTTTTAACTGGTGTTGGTTTAGTTGTTTAAATTGGGAGCGTGATAGGAATAAGATCTAATCAAGGTATCTACTCTAATGAATCAGAGCTCGGAGAGGATCATTCTGTCTCGTCAGACTTACGCATTTGCAATTTTCATCATGAAAATGTATGTTTAGCATTTAAAATTTTCATCGTGAAAGTGTATGTTTAGCATTTACAATTTTCATCATGAAAATGTATGTTTAGTAATGATACGTAAGGAAAAGGTGATACACCAAGGAAATTTAAGTAGGTAGTATGTGAGCTAAAGTTAATATATAACATGACATATATGTTATTAATTCTCTGGCTACTTACAGAGGAATAACACACCTTAAATTGTTTGGTTTATGATTCTCTTTATCTAAAATATGATTTACTTATAGCTTACCCTTTAGATTTTTTTTCCTGATAGCAACAGGTGTCGTTACTTAATTATTTCAGGTAAATAATCATGCTTCAAAGTACTAAGATTAATAACTCGTAATTAAAAAAAATTCATAAATAATCAATTGAGAATGTTTAATTTAAACATAACCTAGAAAAGAATGTATTGCTAATTGTTTTTATTAAATATAAAAAAATACAAGAACAAATGTGAGTGTATGATTTCAGATATTTAGAGGATCCTAAGGTGGAAGGAAGAGTTAAATTGATTGTAACTTCGCAAGAAAGAGGTTGACTTGGTCAATAAAGAACTAAAGTTTTTGGGAGAAATTTGCCAAAGGAAGGTGAAGTCATTCTATTAAAGTATTTAGTTACGTTAGTCGTTACTCTTACTAGATAAAATCAAAATAAAATCATGCACAATAACTACAAAATAAACATTTGATTAGTTATTATTTTATAACATAAAACATATAAAGGTATTTTATTTAAATTAGTACCAATATGTTATATTTTATATATAAATACCAGAACAATATCTATTTGATGCAATTAGCTACAGTAAAGTTCAATATTGAATCAATATCATGTATAGAACCGCCGGAGTCGTATAATCCATTTTTACGTAGCATTGTAGATATGATGAAAGTTAAAAAGAATACAAAAGTTAAATAATCATTTTATATATGACAACCAAAGAAAAAATATATATGTATATGATAAATTTAAAAAACATCTTTCTACAGTGGTGGGAATACTTAATTTTTATTTATTTATTTGTGATGCTTATTCACTAGTTGCCAGTTGTTTGAAATAGTAATCTTAGAATCGGATCGAATCAGTCAGATTGAACGAACCGGAAACGGCCTGGCTGTTCGTATTTGGACCTTTTTCAGTTGAAATGAACAGTTCCCGGTATACTAGTCCGGGTGGATGGACCGGATTTCAGAATTTTTTTATTTTTTACCTTTCAAAATCTAAGTTTTTGATTAAGTTAGTAATTTATGATATTTTTCAAAACATACAACTTTTTTCATGTTTTGTTTTTGAACTAGAAATATATAATATCAATACATTTTATATGACGTAATACAGTTGTTAAATCTGCTTCGTCCAGTCCGACTAGAGGTGCGCAAACCGGGTTTTTTTGGGAACCGGTTTGGGTCCGAACCGGACCGGTTCCAAGTCAACGAAATGAAACCGGTTTTGACCAAGAACCGGTTCGGGTCGGAACCGGTTTTGATGGTGAAAAAACCAACCCGGTTGGAACCGGTCCGGGTTGGAACCGAATCGGGTCGGGTTCAAGAACCGGTTTGGAAAAACCGGTTATTCTTTTTTTTATATTATCTTTAATAAGTATTATTATTATTATTATTATTATTATTATTATTATATTATTATTATTATTACTATTATTTAATAATTTTTATAGTATTATTATTATTATTACTATTATTTAATAATTGTTATAGTATATTATTATTATTACTATTATTATTAATATTATTATTATTATTGTTATAAGTGTTATTATTATTATTATTATTATTATTATTATTATTATTATTATTATTATTACTATTATTTAATAATTGTTATAGTATTATTATTATTATTACTATTATTATTATTATTATCATTATTATTATTATTATTATATTATCATTATTGTTACCATTGTTATTATTAATATTATTATTATCATTATTGTTACCATTTGTTATTACCATTATTATTATTATTGTAACACCCCAATCTGACAAGGCTGACGTGTCACTATCACGGTAATCAAAATCCAGAACATAATTTCATAATTGATAATGATTGAAAGTCTAAATTCCAGAAAATAAAATATTAGCCTAAAACCCAATAGAAAAGTCGATTACATCAAATTGAATAAACTCTTCTTAATGCAGATTTCCACTCTTCACTCCCCTCCCGGATGACCCTGCTGACCTTACGTGCATGAAAACAAAAGCACGCCTGAGCATAACTCTCAGTGAACGGAATAGCAGATAACAAAAGTAAACAGACATGATGATAATCAGAGAATATAACGGTATAAGATATATATCAGATAGAACATAACCCGAGCTAATAATCATATCATATAATAACTGAACAGAGGGAACACAGGTAGCTAGCTCGTGAACCAATGTGAAATGGAGTATGGGCAGACATACAAACCATTCACCAGAGTCCTAAATGGAGTGGTGTGCAACCATCTATCAGGAAATACAGGACTAACCTAGGATCGATCCATACGCCTCTGAGGAAATAATAAAAATAACAGAACGGCCAATATATATTCAGAGTCCTCCTTTAGAGACGTCGTGATCTCAGCTCACCGTCACGGTTGGTGCCACGTTATTGATGCCGCAATAACGCGTCTTGGTCACCCTCAAGATAGAGAGAGCTCGGGTAACAAATTCAGAAATATAAAGTAGTCTAGCTACTTATAACATAATCAAAGACACATTATTTACGTATGACAGGAATCAAAACTAAAGATGAACGGAAATCAAATACGAGACAAGAATCAAGAATCCGTACCTTAGCCAAAATGTAGAAACACTTATGTCGATGTTGTTCTCAAATCTTACTAAAACCTACACTTTTATTAACCCGAGTCAAAATTATTGGATTTGATTAACCATTTTCATATGTTGGTTTGTTGGTGTTCCGGCAACAGAGATCTTTTGTGAGTTAGTGAACGACTCAATGATAACTTACATATATTACATAATTTTTCTAACCCTCAACCGGCTTCAACGCAAGGAAATCTTGTGACAATCAACCCCGCGAGTAACCTATTAATCTTGTATAATTATTATTTACTTGAGCTATTCCAAATAATAGTATTTTTATTTGACTATTTAATCCCTTGACTTGTCCATTTAATAACTTTATTAGTTTATTTAAATAACCAAACGTGGTGCACACACCTGTGTGTTTCGAAACAACCAATATTATATTTAAATATTTATTTGGCTTTAAGAAAGAAAGATGACACTAGTTCAAAGTTATATAATAATAGCTTTTACAATTAATAAGATTCAAGGCTTTGGTTACGTGTGTATGTGTGCACATGGTAACAATCGAATGCAAATTAGAGAAAACCCAACATTAGATTGCATGTGCATAGATATCAAAACATAAACCGGTGCGGTGCGTGAAAAGAAACAACCCATCGAATACCTATTCTTTAAAGGCCATTAACATGTTTCATCAACTCAACTGAAATCTTAATTATCGAAGTTTAAAGGTATTAAATTTATAGACTACTGATGACCGACGAGAGCAACCAAAACCCGTTATAGAAGAGGCAAACTCACACCAATATTTCTAATCCAATTATTAGTTCGTTCAACAGACTCTAACTCCGTGAATTGCCGGAACCCAATCGAAACTTAGGAAAATATTAGACGATCCAATTTATTTTCTTTTTACCTCGAGTAGTCGACTACACCGAACCAGATCAAAGGGAAACTTGATTAGCAAGAATGGTTGTTTGCTGCAGTTGTTAGCGGAACAATTCAATCACTCGCGGATCAACTCCGACAAAACCGGATTGAAAAATAAAGAGGAAAAGTCACTCTTTGTACCTGTTTGCGGGTCGGAAACGAAATCGATGAGTTCAAACGAATGAATTGTTGTTAGTTGCAACAACAATTGATTCAACGAAGATGGTGAGGTGCGATGATGGCTGCAATTGTCACCCGAAACAGATTAAGATCTTTGAAGTCGAAATTCCATAACAAGAAGGATATAGAAGAAGGAAACACATGGCTTGGTACCTTGTCGTTAATCCAAAATTTATCAAAAGACGGCAAGTCTCGGTAGCCTCATGAATGTTCTCAGGCTCCAAACGGTTTCGGATCACAACCTAACTATCGAAGGTGGTGTTGCAACCCTCACAATTGCTCGAACCAGGACGCAAGCGATGAGATCAAAACAATTAGATGGAAGCAAAACGATGATGGGTTCGTGAGGTGTGTTTGGGATCCGTTGGGTATAAATTGGCTGATTCAAAAGGGATTTACATTCCATTTTTCGTGAGTTTGTTGCAGCAAATAAACATGGATCCATGGAAACCAATTTGTCGAACAACCCGCAGCGATTATGTTTACAACCGTAAGCTGCAAGCGTCGGTCAAACACTCAAGAGTTTGATTTTGACTTTTCTTGTTTTTTTTATCCCCTTTTAATTTCTTCAAGTTATTGTTATTATTATATTAAAAAAATGACATGGACGCTAGTTGATGACTCAAATATGCAAGTGTGGATTTCAATTTTCAATCTTAAGCTCAACATTGCTTCCTTTACATATTGGTGTATTTAATGTGATAATTATATAAAGTTACTATTATTATAATTATCGATAGTTATATGAATTTATTATGATTAATTTTTTTTCAAGGTATTATAATTCTACCTCCCTTAAAAGAAATTTCGACCCCAAAATTTACTAGGCACTATTTGAATACCCGAAATAAAACATAACTAAGGGACCAATAACAAGATAGATCCGAACAAAACAATAATTCAAGGTATTCTAAACCTCATACGTATAACGAAATTATTAAAATCCTGAAATAGAACTGATCTGTAAAATAAAACAACTAACTTAAACATCATGACTCAGAGTTAAAGCATGCCAAAACAGATAACTGAATACGAATACCAAGAGGTAAACAGGTTCGGATATTGAGTATGGATCATCTCTTCTGTCTCCCATGTAGCTTCATGTTCAGAATGGTTCTTCCATAACACCTTGACGAAAGGGATAGTCTTTTTACGCATAACGCGTTCTTGCTTATCAAGAATGGCTTCAGGTTCTTCCTCGAATGATAAGTCTTCACGAATCAAATGACGCGGATAATTCACAACGTGAAGTGGATGATAATTGTATCCCCTTAAAAGAGATACATGGAAGACGTCATGCACATGTGACAGTTGAGGTGGTAATGCCAAACGATAGGATACTTCACCAACTCTTTCCAAGATTTCAAATGGCCCAATGAATCTTGGACCGAGCTTTCCTTTGATGCCAAAACGACGTACGCCTCTAAAGGGTGAAACTCGTAGAAATACTTTCTCACCAACATTAAACTCCAAAGGTCGACGATGTTGATCTGCATAGCTTTTCTGTCTACTTTGAGTTTCCTTTAACTTTTCCCGAGCAGTCGTAACTTTCTCATTGGTAATTTGTACTAACTCAGATCCTTCAATAATATTTTCACTGACCTCCTCCCAACATATTGGTGCCCTACATTTACGACCATATAATAACTCAAAGGGTGCCTTGCCAATGCTAGCTTGCCAACTATTATTGTAAGCAAACTCAACTAAACATAAATACTCATCCCAGTTCCCAGTCCATTCTGAGGCACATGCTCGAAGCATGTCCTCGGGTGTCTGAATAGTACGTTCAGACTGGCCGTCTGTCTGAGGGTGAAACGTTGTGCTAAACCTCAACTTAGTGCCCCAAGCGGCTTGTAAGCCCTTTCCAAAACGAGAAGTGAACCTCGGATCTCTATCAGACACAATAGAGACTGGAGTGCCATGAAGCATGATAATCTCTCGCGTAAACACTTCAGACAGTTTATTAACTGAGAATCCCTGTTGAATTGGAAGAAAATGAGCCGACTTTGACAATCTGTCAACCACAACCCATATCGCGTCATTTTTCTTGAATGTTCTTGGTAACCCTGTCACAAAATCCATGGAAATATCATCCCATTTCTATACAGGAATAGGTAGTGGCTGAAGCAACCCACTAGCTCTCTGATGCTCAATCTTGACCTGCTGACAAGTAAGACACCTGCTGACAAATCTAGCCACGTCCTCTTTCATACCATTCCACCAGAAATTTTGACTAAATCACGGTACATCTTAGTAGACATAGGATGAATAAAGAACAGAGAACTATGTGCCCGGCTAATAACGATTCTCGAAGAGAAGAATCATTAGGCACACATAAACATTTGCCACATCAAATTACTCCATGCTCATCTATTCTAAATTATGACTGTTTTCCATCATCCAAATTCTGTACAATTGCCCAAAGTCCACCATCGTCTTTCTGTGCATCCTTAATTCGAGATACTAGGTCTGGCTCAATCTGAAGTCTAGCGAGAAATCCATCATTCTTACCAATCTGTAGACCAATACCAAGTCTATCAAGATCAGTAATAATCTGAGGCTGTAACTGGAGCGAGGCTACCATCCCTGAACTCTTTCGGCTAAGAGCATCAGCTACCACATCAGCCTTTCCTGGATGATACTGAATGTTGGCATCATAATCTTTCAACAGCTCTAACCATCTCCTTTGTCTCATGTTTAACTCCTTTTAAGTGAAGATATACTTCAAACTCTTATGATCGGTAAAGATATCATAAGTCTCTCCATAAAGATAGTGGCGCCAGATCTTTAACGCGAATATAACAGCAGCAAGCTCAAGGTCATGCGTAGGGTAAATAACCTCATAAGGTTTCAACTGTCGTGAAGCATAAGCAATGACTTTTCCGTGTTGCATCAACACATATCCAAGCCCTTTCTTTGAGGCATCGCTGTAAATCTGGTATCCACCCGTACCCGATGGCAGTGTAAGAATCGGGGCAGACACCAATCTTTTCTTAAGCTCTTCGAAACTTTTCTCTCGCTCATCATTCCACGAGTACTTAACCCCTTTCCTTAAAAGTTGCATAAGGGGTAGAGCAATAACAAAAAACTCTTCGACAAATCTGCGGTAGTAACCGGCAAGACCAAGAAAACTCCGGACCTCTGTGGCTGAAGTAGGTCTTGGCCATTTAGTGATTGCCTTGATCTTCGCTGGGTCCATCATAATACCATCTGCAGAGACCACATGACCCAGAAAGACTACTTGACTCAACCAGAATTCACATTTTGAAAACTTAGCATAAAGCTTCTTTTTGCGCAAAGTTTCAAGCACGATACGAAGATGGTCTTCATGTTCCTCCTTACTCTTAGAATAGATAAGAATGTCATCTATAAAAACAATGACGAACTTATCTATATAGTCACAGAAAACTCGGTTCATTAGGTCCATGAAAACAGTCGGGGTATTCGTTAACCCGAACGGCATAACCAAAAATTCGTAGTGGCCATATCACGTACGGAAAGCAGATTTTGGAACGTCAGAATCTTTAATCTTCAACTGATGATACCCGGACCTCAAATCAATTTTAGAGAAACACTTCGCACCCTGAAGCTGATCAAATAAGTCATCGATACGAGGTAGAGGGTAACGATTTCGAATAGTGATCTTATTTAATTCCCGGTAGTCAATACAAAGCCTCATAGTTCCATCTTTCTTCTTTACAAATAAAACCGGTGCGCCCTAAGGCGAGACACTTGGTCTAATAAATCCAAGATCTAATAACTCCTGTAATTGCTCTTTCAGTTCCTTGAGTTCAAGTGGTGCCATACGGTATGGTGCCTTGGAAATCGGCTCAGCACTAGGAATAAGATCAATAGTGAATTCCACCTCGTGGTCTGGTGGAAGTCCAGGTAACTCCTTAGGAAAGACATCAGGAAAGTCACAAACAATTGGATAATCAGAAATATTAGGCTCCTCAAAAGATAAAATTTTAACTGAAGCAAGGAATCCTGCACAGCCGTGCAGTAAGAATTTATGGGCCTTAAGTGCTGAAATTATCTGAAGAGTTCTGCAAGGTTTAGTCCCCTGATAAATGAGTTCAGGATGATGAGGATCTCCAAACAGAATGCGACGAGTCTGACACTCAATTATGACATGATGCCGAGTTAACCAGTCCATTCCTAAAATAATGTCAAAATCTTCCATTTGCATGGGCAATAGATCCGCTGTAAGAATGAGCGATTCAACTCGGATCGGACAATCCTCATACACGTGAGAGATTGTAATAGAGTTTCCTATAGGAGTCACAATATTCAGAGTATTTTCTAATAATGTTGAGCTCATCGCTAGATGTTTAAGAAAAGATTGAGAAACTATGGAGTGTTTTGCTCCGGTATCGAATAAGACTTGAACATCATGAGTGCCTAACATGAGAGTACCAGAAACAGTACCTAAAGAATTTATGATGCCATGATACACTTAGTAAGTAGATAACAAGCATAATTTGAATTGTAAGAATCTTAGGTTATTCAGATACGACAGGTTCACATATGTGAGAAGTATCAAGAGTCATACCTGGCGTGTTTTCTGCATCCTTTGCGTTCAAGGCAAACACTCGTCCGCCATTAGTAGGTTGTTTAGTATTATTTCCAGCCTTTCCTTTATTATCAGGATATGGACAGTCTTTCAGTAAATGGTCGGTCTTTCCACATCTGAAACAGGCTCCTGAAGCTCGACGACAAATACCAAAATGACGTTTCCCACATGTAGTGCATACCGGGGCTTGCTCTTGACCTTGGTTCTCGGCAGGTTTAGGATTCTGCTGTTTTTGTTTCCATTGATTACCTTGGCGGTTATTATTTTTGTTGAATTTGGCTTTCCGATCACCTGTATTGTGTTTCTCGTTTGAAGATTGCCCAGAAAGTACGGTATGGTTTCCTTCACGATTTCTCTTATGACTCTCCTCAGCTTTAGCCAACCTCTTCTTGTTCTCCATGTCAAGTGTCTTCACAGCATCGGCTACTTCATTGATGTTGTTAAACTTTTGGGTCACTATCCATCTTCGAGTTCTCTCATGAACTGCCCATTTCAATTTTTCTGCTTGGACCACTGGGCTACCTGCAGCTTCCCCAAGAAAACTAGCCAACCTACAAAATCTAGCCATGAATTCTTGCCAAAGTTCATCATCTCGTTGCTCAATAGATGCATATTCTCGTGCATACTCATTTCGTTCCACTTTAGAGAAATACTTTCGGAAGAATATGGTGCGGAAGTCAGCCCAAGGAAGGGTAGCAGCATAACTCTCTCCACCATGTCTAAGTTTGACCCCTTCCCATCAAACTAGAGCATCATCCTCCAGTTTGTAAGAAGCCAGCCTAGTTTTAAATAGGTCACCGACTCCTAGCACCTCTAAAATCTTTTCCACATGGGCTATCCAGTTCCGAGCATCCATCGGTGTAGCAGCATCACTAAAAGATCTTGGTCTTTGCTTCATAAAGCGTTAAAGCCAAACATGAATCTCAGCCACAGGTGGTGTTGCATTTCCACCGGGAGGTGGTCCCGTGTTGTTCCCGCCAGTAGGTGGCCCTGAGTTATTTCCACCCAAATTCGCCTGTTGCATCTGCTGGACGACTGTTTGAGCAGTCTGAGTCATCAGATTAGGGAGTGTTTCAGAAATAGCTGCGTTTACGGCATTAGTAATGAGAGTTTCAAGAGGAGTATCAGATGAAGAGTTATTCCTAACATTTCGGTCGTTCGTGCGTCTATTTGGAGCCATGATAACTGAAAACCAAGAGTTACGCATAAGCAGATAGGTATAGATTAAGCGGAAGGTTAGAACTTAAACCCCATGTCTACCCATTACCTCACGTTTTTAGTTTTAATTTTTTTTTAGTTTCTACAGGAAAGAGCCTGGGCTCTGATACCATAATTGTAACACCCCAACCCGACAAAGCTGACGTGTCACTATCACGGTAATCAAAATCCAGAACATAATTTCATAATTAATAATGATTGAAAGTCTAAATTCTAGAAAATAAAACATTAGCCTAAAACCCAATAGAAAAGTCGATTACATCAAATTTAATAAACTTTTCTTAATGCAGATTTCCACTCTTCACTCCCCTCCCGGATGACCCCGCTGACCTGACGTGCATGAAAACAAAAGCACGCCTGAATATAACGCTCAGTGAACGGAATAAAAGATAAGAAAAGTAAACAGACATGATGATAATCAGAGAATATAACGATATAAGATATATATCAGATAGAACATAACCCGAGCTAATAATCATATCATATAATAACTGAAAGACGTTTTAAAATCTTTTTCTACTAGTTTTAAAAACGTCACGTAATATATTTTTGAAAGACGTTATAAAATCTTCAACTTCAGGAACGCCAAGACCATCTTGCACAACTAAATTAATAATATGTGCAACACATTAATAATATGTGCAACACATTTTGAATGAAAAAATACGCCGTCACAAACCGGTTTATATTTTATTTTTAATTTTTTAACGGCGGATGTGTTGTTCGAGACGTTATCAAATGACATTGAAAAAATTTTATTTTCTAATTTATATGTTTTGATTACAAAGTCTAAAATTTGAAATAAATTATCACCGGTATGCGGATATCCAAATAATTCAAACGCAATCGTACGTTTCATCATTTGCCACGAACGTGGATCTATCCAATGGGCGGTGACGCAAAGGTACGATTCCGGTAAACAGTGTGGGGCGGACCAAACGTCGGTAGTTAAGTTGACATTGGTTTGTAAATTTTCAAACAAAACCTTTAAATCATTTTTTTGCTTGTTTCCAAAGATTTAAACAATCACGTCTAAGAGTGGTACGACTTACGTGAGTGTAGCGTGGTTGAAGAGTTTCTTGAATCAATTTTGTTAACCGAGGGTTGTCGAAATGATCGAACGGTAATCCTTCTTGAATTACAAACTTTGTCATTCTATCTCAAACCATATCGACGCTGAAGTTCCATAAACCACCATCGTTTCCGATTGATGTTTGGCCTTGACTCGGTGTACTTTTCAAAGACTTGCACCATTTGGTCATATGGTATCTCAAAGTCGAGTTAGAATCCGACTTGAAAAACGAACCACAAGCCTTGCATCAAGCTTTATTTTGACCATTCGACATTTCGCATAAGTCGAAATTACACCAAATCTCTTGGTTTCTCGTTGTTGGTAAAATTCTAACAACGGTAACGACACTTGAGAATCCACCGGTTGGGACGGATGATTCAGAAGCCATTATATAAAATTCAAAAAAATGAGAGAATAGAAAGTTGAGAGTGAGTGAGCGTTTTTGCATTTTTAAGCACGTTTTTAAGCTTTTGAGTATTGTGACTAAACCATTACACCCACTACCTACTATCATATAAGGGCAAAATGGTCAAAGAAAGTTGAAAAAAATGGTCAAATTCGACTTCAAACGGCTATATGACCGTTTGAAAAAAAAATTTCCAACGGTTCGAACCGGGTCCAAACCGGTTTTTTTGAACCGGTTCCAAAACCGGGTTGGACAAAAACCGGTTCCAAACCGGTTTCACCCAAGAAACACCCAAATCGGTCCCAAACCGCCGGTTTTTTCCGGGTTTGAACCGGTTTGGCTTATAGCCGGTTCCAAACCGGTTCGGGTTCGGGCCGGTTCACCGGGTCGGGTCGCCAAACCGGTTTTTTTGTGCAACTCTAAGTCCGACAGGTCCGACCAGCGGCCCGTTAATACGACCAATTCGCTATTCGGGCCGGTTTTAAAAACGTGTAAAATCAAAGTTTGGGCCCGGTCTAATTTCTTTAAACCAATTCTTTCACTAATGGGCCTCTCCTCCGGATGTTCAAAGTAGAGGTGCACACCAAACCCGGTTCCCCGACCCGACCAGACGACCCGACCCGGAACCGAACCGGTTCGGACTCGGTATACCCCCAACCCGGTTCCAACCCGAAAAAACCCAAAGGTTCGGGACCGGTTTTGAATTTTCTAGCCCAAACCGGTTTGGACCCGGTTTTTTACCCGACCCTGTTTCGAAACCGGTCCAAAAAACCGGTTTGGAACCGGTTTTTGACCGTTTTTTTTTTGAACGTTAGAAAACGGCTATATGGCCATTGGGGGCTAGTTTTTGACCGTTTTTTTCCACTTTTTTTTGACCATTTTGCCCTTATATGATAGTATAAATAGGTAGTGGGTGTAATGGTTTAGTCACAGCACTCAAAACTTTAAAAACGCTCAAAAACGTGCTTAAAAATGCAAAAACGCTCCTCACTCTCAACTTTCTATTCTCTCGATCTCTTGAATTATGGCTTCTGAAACTTCCGTTCCAACCGGTGGATCCTCAAGTGCCGCTACCGTTGTTAGAATTCTTTCAACAACGCGAAAGCAAGAGATTTGGTGTAATTTTGACTTATGCGAAATGTCGAATGGTCAACATAAAGCTCGATGCAAGGCTTGTGGTTCGTTTTTCAAGTCGGATTCAAACTCGACTTTGAGAAATCATATGATCAAATGGTGCAAGTCTTTGAAAAATACACCGAGTCAAGGGCAAACATCAATCGGAAACGATAGTGGTTTATGGAACATCAACGTCGATATGGTTCGAGATAGAATGGTAAAGTTTGTAATTCAAGAAGGATTACCGTTCGATCACTTCGACAACCCTCGGTTAACAAAATTGATTCAAGAAACTCTTCAACCACGCTACACTCACGTAAGTCGCTACACTCACGTAAGTCGCACCACTCTTAGACGTGATTGTTTAAATCTTTGGAAACAAGCAAAAAATGATTTAAAGGTTTTATTTGAAAATTTACAAACCGGTGTGAACTTAACTACCGACGTTTGGTCCGCCCCACACAGTTTACCGGAATCGTACCTTTGCGTCACCGCCTATTGGATAGATCCAAGTTCGTGGAAAATGATGAAACGTACGATTGTGTTTGAATTATTTGGATATCCGCATACCGGTGATAATCTTTTTCAAAATTTAGACTATGTAATCAAAACGTATAAATTAGAAAACAAAATTTTTTCAATGTCATTTGATAACGCCTCGAACAACATATCCGCCGTTGAAAAATTAAAAATAAAATATAAACCGGTTTGTGACGGCGTATTTTTTCATTCAAGATGTGTTGCACATATTATTAATTTAGTTGTGCAAGATGGTCTTGGCGTTCCTGAAGTTGAAGATTTTAAAACGTCTTTCAAAAACATGTTACGTGACGTTTTTAAAACTTGTAGAAAAAGGTATGTTAATTATAGAAAAATGTGTCACGATACGAATTCCATTTGTTTAGGACCAAATTGGGATGTCCCGACTAGATGGAATTCTACTTGGAAAATATTTAATAGTGTTTTGCGACAAAAAGAAACGCTTCATGTTTTTCACGATAGTCTTGCGATGCGGGGTCGGGTTGTTCCGTTTCCGTTAGAGGGTTGGGAATATATTCAAGAAATAACTCAATTTTTAGAGCTTTTTAAAAACGCAACTACAAAATTGTCGGGGGTTTATTTTCCGACAAGTTGTCTAACACTTCATCAAATTTATTTAATGACCCATAAATTAAGTGAATATGAAGAAAGAAACGAAATGTTTTCAGCAATGGTTGCGTCGATAAAAGAAAAATTTAAAAAACATTTCATTGAACTACCCCCGGTTTTTACGTGTTCCGCCGCACTAGACCCGTGTTTAAATGTTTCGGGGGTAGAAACTTTAATAGATGAGATAACTTATGATTTAGATTTACATGATTTAGATCCATTTTTTAATGTTAATACAAAACAAACATTTAATGAAATTTTTAAAAAATTGTTTAATGTTTATGTTGAAAAATATGGTGCAACATCAAACATCCACCGACCATCGAACGTGGAATCGAGTTCGTCGAGCTCAAGTAGAGACCCGATGATTAGTTTATATAATACTTTGAGAAATGAAAACAGTAAACGTCAGAGGGGTAACACCCCACGTAGCGAACTCGGAAGGTATATGGGAACCGATTTTTTAGCCACTATGTCTCCCGATGAATTCTTGAAATTTGATATTCTGACATGGTGGAAAGGAAAGGAATCACAATTTCCGGTCCTAGCCGCCATGGCACGTGATTTACTAACCATCCAAGCTTCCACGGTAGCATCGGAGTCTGCATTTTCTGTTAGTGGCAGGGTTTTATCGATTAGAAGAACAAGGCTAACTCCAACATCGCTAGAGATGTGTATTTGTTTAAAAGACCACTTAGATGCGGTCGAACGAAGACAACACATATCAAACCTTGAAGAAGAAACACCGATTGAAGAAGAAATACACGAACGCGAGGTACAAACCGGACGACCCTCACCGCTATCCGACGAAGAACTCGCTTATGATTTGTCTCAACGCATTGACACACAAACCGACGAAGACGATTAATTTAGAAAAACTTGTATTCGTATTAATTTTTACTTATTAATGTAATTTTTATTGTTTATTTTTCGTAATGAATTAATTGTTTACTTTTATGAATTAATGTAATTTTTATTGTTTTCTTTAGAAAAACTCGCTTATGATTTTTATTCGTATTAATTGTTTACTTATTAAAATGAAAATAAAAACGCGTACAATCGTATTAATGGAAATCTTAAAAATAGTGTTTAATTAATCTACTCTAATATTTTTTAATTAATCAAAATTTGTAATTAATTTGTATATAATTTAAATAGTAGGTAAAAAAAAAAAACGGGTTTTCCAAACCGGTTCTTAGACCCGACCCGGTTCGGTTCCAACCCGAACCGGTTCCAACCGGGTTGGGTTTGCCGGGCTTGAAAACTGGTTCCGATCCGAACCGGTTCTTGGTCAAAAACCGGGCGCGAATTCGTTGACCAAACCCGAACCGGGTTCAAAAAAAAAAACCGGTTTATGCACCTCTAGTTCAAAGTTCTAATTGACTTCTAAACCAACGTATCAATTATCAAAAAAAAACTTGTACGGTTGTTTATTTTTTCAAGCTACTTTAAATCTTTTCGATTATTCTAACATAAATGTATCTGTGCATGTATTATTATAAACATTTATATCAAATATAATCCATAACAGGTTTTTACCGTTATGTTGAGAATCAAGAACATATTTTGTATTTCCGTTTTATACTTTCTCACCCTCTTCTTACGAGTTTTCAATCCCTCGGATGATCGTTATTGCTTCACTGCCTCAAAATCTTCAAAACTGATGAGGTTACTTCATAACCTAGCCCGAATTCAGTCTTGAAAGTTTTAAGACGGTAAGGCAAACCAACAAAGAATGTCCATCGTAGGATTTGAGAACTCGACGAAAAGGATGAGACCGTACAATGTTACATCTATCCCCCTTATTTTTTATCACCTTACTTTTTGGTTCACCCATCATTTTAAAACCTGAAATCAATCAATGTTTAAAAAGAATGAATATCAAGAATTTTAAAATAAAAAGATCGAAGTAATGATGGCATATCTTACAAGCACGCCAACAAGAACTGATATCAGTTATTAGTTCAAGCCATACAATGAAACGGACGTTTAGCTTGAGAGGACATGTGAGTGATAAATATTAAATGTGAAATATTTGTTTAGTATTTGTATAAAATGTATTAGATATATAGATAAGAGTTACTGTGATTATTTTTATTAATAGTTATGATTAGATTATGCTTCTTTTGTAATTATCCTTATCCTGTCACTTAATATTTTAATTACTAAGACTGTTCACAATGCTAAATCTCATATTTCCCACAAACACACATCAATTTTTCACTTAACTTTACCCATTCTTCCCACAAATATTTTTTCCCCCAACATTATCCTTCCTACAAACACCTTTATTTTTCTATCTTATATTTTCTGTTTTAATTTACTTTAATAAATATATTAAAATTATTGTAAATATATTTAATTAAAACTAATAATAGAATTAAATATCAAATGAGCAAGTAAATACTTAAATAATTCAAAAAAGATTTTAAAATATAAAAAATAAACTTTAATTAATTAGTTTAGTATTGTGATTTAAAAAATTATAAATTTTTTATTTAATTAACACATTTTAATTAAAATATTATATTTAAAAAGTTATTTTAATTAAACGATTTATATATTTTTAAATAAAAACATTTTAGTTTAAATCAATTAAAAATCATTTTATAAAGTGAGGCTCACCACTTTATTTATATTTTTAAATTAATTTTAAAGAGGTGAGGCTCACCACCACAATTTTTTAGCAGCCCTTGGGGACGGATGGATGCCCTCACGGTCGTCTCCTCCATCGCCACCCTTCCGGCGGACGCGGTCCACGTCAGCGACGGACCGGCCACGGACGCCGCGATGGAAACCGTCTAATACATAACACCTTAAGAGTTTTTATTATTTTATAATACCAGTAATTAGAATTGAATGGAATACTCAAACTTGACCCACTAGCGTTTTTAATTTTTGTTTTTTGGAAATCTTGCAGAAGAAATCGCTTACGCACATAAATAGATGAAGTAAAACATAAGTAGAATATCTGTACGTTCCAAGAGAAAAGTGAGAATTCAAAAAATAGAATGTACACATAATCTTTCTAAAGGATTTTATAGGTAAAGTTGTATATTTTATGTGATGGAAACACGTACATACCAGATGAACATAGATCGGGACGGTTGAGGAGATTATTTATTTTTCTTTTGAATGGATTAAACATAGATCGGGATTGAAAGAACTATTATGGCACAAGTGGTGTAACTTTTCTTTTTTTAATTTTCTGATCTCATCTGATTTTGGTGTGAATGTTTGAGCATCTTGTTAGCATCCGTTTTATTTTTTAATAAAGTTTGCCGTTAAAAAAAACAAAACAGATGAACAAATTTAAGTTTCAAATGCTTATATTGGATAGTTATCTGAACCAAATTTGAATTCGGTTTTGGAATCTACGAACTTAACCGACCCAATTATTCGAATTTGAATTTTGCATTTTTTCCATAAAAGATATTGTAAAGTATTTTTCTGAATAAAAATAAATAAATATTTTAAATGTTTTTTTAGTACGCACACCATATTATTAAATATATGTTCAAAACACCACGAAAAAAATACACATTTAAGAATTTTTTATTGCTAACTCACGCACTCGTAAACTAATCTGCACCAATGTCACAGCTGCCGTGTTAAGACTTAAACCCTCAGTTATGTAGGGAGACAAGGAGTAACACCTTTATATTTATGACACCGTGATGTATTTCTAATCAAGTAAACTTACATTATAAAATCTGTCAACACAACGTAAGTTCATGTCATATTCCTAACATAAGGTGACTTATGGACTTGTAAATTTATTGATGACAAGGTAGGTATAATTGGTCATAATCAAATAATGTATGAAAAATCCAAATGCCAAAATATCATACGCCACCGGATATTGTCCTATTAGAAGACACAATTGAAACGTTCATGTGCCAACTATAGGAGATGTACCCCTCTCTTTGCCCCAATTTAAATCATGTCCAAATAGTTGAAACTTGTTTATCTTAATTTAGAACGATATTTTGATAGAGTTAAAAGTTAGAAAAATAAAAATACAGAAAAAATGTGATGGTCAAAAGATTTCTAAGAAAGTTAGAGAATTTGAGTAGATGCGTATCTTATAAAATTATATCATTAAAATAACAACCAATAACTAAAAAAAGACTACTATGTCCATTTAACTTTAGTCTCTCATCCACCTCCATTATCACCATAGGCATGTATTCTGTTGACCATCGATCACCATCATCCATTTTTGTACAATTATCTTATATGCGATCATATAAAAAATAGAACAATTTCACTTTATAAATGTAATTATAAAAAATATGAATCAAACTACTTTTTAAATAATAACATATCTTCAGCTATTTCATTGTAATCTTATGAACACCCAATTTATCATATTAGGACAAACTAGAGCAAACCAGAAGGTCCTGATGGCAATTTGAATCAAACTTTAAAAAATAAATGCAAGTCTAGCTATTTGATTTGTTTCTTCATCTCTGATCAGTGGAACCGACAATTGATATGAGGTGGAGACGATGGTGTGCAAGCGAACAAGGGTTGACAGTTTTTTATTATTTGTTTCTTAAAGAAGTTACTTAGAATTAAATAATAAAAAAGAGTACAACTAAAACTAGATTATAATAAAAAAGAATACAACTAAAACTAGATTTTCTTAGATACTTTTATAGTTTTATGTTTATCCTAAAACCACATTCTAATTACTAATCTTCAACATTAGTTGATCATTGCCAAACTATTTGTTAGGATTTCGTATTATAACAACTAGTTCTACAACACAACACAAATTAACACCTCATTAGTCATTAATATGTTTAAACTGTTTTTATTGTTGAAGGTTTGTTGTGTTATGGTTCATTCCTCATGAGTGCAAAAGATGTGAATGGGATAAGGGTCACTTTTTTAGGTAGCAACATCAAAATATTACATGCATATTGACATAGGCATGAGAAAAGGGCACAAGCTCACAAGTTACTTTAAAATATGACTTGTCACATGAATACTACATGACCGTACCAGTGTTTGGGATTGGTCCTCGTGGACACGTGTTAACCTCTGTGTGGGTTTTTGGTTGCTAATAATGTACCCAACTCTATATATATCGACAATCCTTAACTATATCATATAATCACAACTAAACTTGATTGTTTTATCCATCAGTTGCTCGGACCAGTGTGATCATATTTAATTAAAAACAATTTACACAGGCATAAGTGCATAACTGACAAGTTAGGCATCTGGTTCTCGGTTCGACCGGCCAGTCTGATCTGATTGTGAAAACATTGATCAGACTCCACATGTCTTTTTTATCCAACTAGTTGCGAACTCTTTTTAATGATAAGAACTTATTTAAAGTCTTAAATTAATAGATCTTCTTAGTACCCTCTTAACTAACACTTTAAGGTTTAAATTTTAACATTTCTTGTGCATCCCCTTATCGGTGATCTATGATTTATGTTTTATGGTGCATGTAATGTATAAAGAAAACTCTTGTTTAGTCTTTACAAGCATATTATACAAACATCATGTAGATTATATTGATGTAAGGTCAAACTCAGTTTACATACAAAATCTCATTAAATTTAAATTGCCAATAACTCATTAAGGTCCAATCGCATTTAAAAAAGACCAAACCACAACGTTTAGGACCACCTTGTATTTTCAATCATTTTACCTCTAACGTGTATACATGCATTTGTATCTAATATATAATATGGTTGGTGAAATATAACACCAATGTACTTTTACAAGTGTATCATTTATGTGATGTACTTTCTTTGTTCATGTTTATGTAAAAATTAATTTTCACATTTATGGAATGTGCTTATAAAAGTGTTTTAATTGGATAGCGATAATTGGACATCATTTTATGCACATTTTTTTAATGCAATGCATTTAATTAACAGAAATGTATGTTCTATAAATCAAAACACTAGTTACACGTAATTCTATATAAAAGATTCTATGAATATATGTGATTATTACATGTTATTAACCTTTAATATGTTTATCAAACTCTTTGTATGGACATGTTTGCCTGAATAAATCTGGATATAGTGGTATATTTATAATCTTAATACATATAATATATATCATATTAAAGTTATTAGAAGTTATAAAATATTATAGGAGCTATTTGAATATTTTATGATTGAGTTTTACATGATGAACATCTTGCCACTTATGTTGATAGAGAGTCAAATTAAGAACCTTTACGGACAACAGAAATTCAAACATTATCAAAAATAGCTTGGAATGCCCTAAAAATAGAGTATTACTATTCAAAAGAAAAAGATAACGAACATCTTGACTACTAATCTAACCATATAGATGTCATGGGTGTAGCGAACCTTTGGTAATGTATAATGAATACCCAACGAATATATAAAACATAATTTAACTAATTATGAAACTAAAATTATTAAAAACCTAACCATCATCCCTAGAGATGTATTGTACACATTCTTTTTTGTTACACAACAACAACATACCTAGTATATCCCACTATAAGTAGGGTTTGGGAGAGGTTGGATGGTGACAAATCTTACCTCTATTTTTTAGGATAGAGAAACCGTTTCCAATGAGACACCCGGCTCGAAATGAAAAAACCACAAGATTACAGACACATTTCGTATATTTCAAATAATAGTTTAGCAAAACACAACGACATATAAACCCACATACACATCTCAGACAATGAACAAAAGGCTGCAAAATTTTTTAAAATAAAAAGCGCACATTTCATAACAGCACTCGTAATTACTATGCTCTATGATTTTCCTAAAAGCCCTTATTCTTAATCTTGTATTAGCACTTCACATATAAAGAAAAATAAGAGTCTACCTATGTCACAAGCATGCAATATCTCAACCGATTCCCACTAACAGTCTGTAACCTTAATTCTACGCCTTTAGTCACTCCTATCATCGATCATGTGCTTGGAGAGGTGCAACTCTAACATGTCCCGTCTAATCAACTCCGCTCACGTTAACTTTGGTCTTCCTCTACCTCTCCTACCATCTAAGACAATGTTATTTACACTTATAACCGGTGTTGTAATCTGTCTCCTCTTCACATTCTTTTTGTTATATTAGTACTTTTTGTTGAGTGTGTATGAAATTTAAAATAATATGAAAATAAAATAAACGTTTTTGCTATACATATATAACCAATACGTTATTCACAAAACAATCAAACGTAACTGGATTTATTAATACTTATGTTCTTTTTCCATATAACCTGTTTGGATTTATTAAGGATTGGGTTAAATGGACACCCCATTATTTTAAATCAGCACCCCAAAATTTCTATACGGGTCGTATAGCCCCATACGCGTCGTATAGGGAGGTCGTATAGCCCTATACGGGGCGTATAACCCCCCTGACAGCCCCCTGAATTTTTCCTCGTAGTCAGTGTCGAAATTAGCTATACGCGTCGTATAGCCCTATATGTGTCTTATAGGGGGGTCGTATAGGGCTATATGGGGCGTATAGCTCTCTGACACCCCCCTGAATTTTTCTCGTTTTCAGTGCATTCGATCTTATACGTCGCGTATGGACCCATCGCGACGTATAGGAGGGTGTCGATTTATCTGAGTGAGTATCTAGATATTAGGACCCTTTATTAATCGAAATGGTCTTCAATTGACCAATACCTAGAAGTCTAGAACCTATGGTTACCGAATCACCTTATGATATAAAAACCCGAAACCTGTAGCCTAACCATTCAATAATAATAACATCTGAAAATGTTAAAATTAGTGGTATATAGTTAGTATCAATTCAATTCTAATAGATTTGGTTGTTTATTGTGTTTAAGATTAGGTTTGTTATTCTTTAAAGTCTCAAGGGTGTTTTTGGACTTTCTTGGAAGCTCAAGGACTGTTCCTGCCTTTCTTGATTCTTGGAGGGTTAAAGTTGAGTTGTGATAATTGTTGCTGGCTATATAAAGGCTGGAAGGATCCAGAGAGTTGCAGTTGTCATCTTGTCATCTTCAAATCCCTGAATTAGGGTTTCATACGTACGCCTGCAACTCCTTCGTCTTGTTCACCTTAGTCTCTTGTGTTCATACTCGCTGTGTATAATCTTGTCCTGCAACTCATCGTTGCAAGTCTAGGTTGCGAGTAGTTTGATTCTTAAGAGTTGGTGTATTTGTTTTCTGTGGTTAAACGATTGTAGTTCATCTTTGTTCATAATCAAGATCTTGTTCATATTGCAAAAGTTTACATGGTATCAGAGCGCAAGGCTCGATATCGTTACGAAAAGATTTGGATCTAGGGTTTTCTGTTGGTAACAATCATTTCGTTAGACGACGCTCTCGGATCTGTGGTGCTCTGAAGAGGTGAAGATTCAACTCACGTGCTGAATCGGTTAGTCCTCTCGTTGTTCAAACAAAGGGCTTCTCCACCAAAAATCACTGTAAGTACTCTCAAACCCCCTTTGCTGCTGGAGTACTCTGTAAGAATCTCTCATCCTTATTCTTTAGTTCTTGCAAAGCTTATCTTCTTGTCGATGTTTGACTGGGGGTGTGGTCTTCAGTGTTGATCCATTTCTTGTTGTGTTGTGTGTTTCCGCTGTGCTTGTGTGCTGATACTCTGTCTGCTCCCTCTCTTCATACCTGGCCAGTCATCTTATTGACCGGGTATCTGGTTCTTGGGGAGGTTTGCAGTGTGTATGCTTGAAATCTTGCTTGAGTGATCTATGTGCTTTATCTGTCTGATATAAAATGGCTGGTAAATAAGTTGTTGATACTAGTAACTTGATGAGTAATCTAGACTTTGGTAATCCCTTGTATCTGCATGCCTCAGATACTAATAATCTCACCATTGTTAGCATAAAATTGAAAGGTACTGAGAATTATAATGTCTGGTCTAATGCTATGGAGTTGTCTTTAAATGTCAAAAATAAATTTGGATTTGTAGATAGAAGTTGTACTAGACCTAAAGACAATGAAAATCTTGAAAGACAATGGGATAGATGTAATTCTGTGGTGTTGTCATGGATACTTAATTCTATATCTGAGGAATTGTTTGTTGGTCAAATCTTCTCAAAATGTGCTGCTGATGTTTGGGATGAACTTAAAGAAACGTACTCTAAAGTAGATGGGTCAGTTGTGTTTAGTCTACATCAGAAAATTGCCTCTATTAAACAAAATGGAACACTTATCTCTGACTACTATCATAAGCTCACATCTATGTGGAGACAGTTTGACTCCCTGGCCAAACTACCTCAGTGTACATGTGATGCAGCTAAGGCTGTTAGTAGCTTCAATCAAAACATTAGGTTAATGCAGTTCTTAATGGGTCTAGATGACATATACCACCCTGTGAGATCCTCCATTTTAACAAAGGATCCTTTACCATCAGTTAAGGCTGCCTTTGCAACCATTTCAAATGAAGAATCTCACAGAGGAATAACTGTATCTAATAAGGTTCAACCTGCAGCATTTGTGTCTAAAACCAATAATGCAAAGAGGGTTGGTAAAGGAGCTTCAATGAAGTGCATACATTGTAATAAAAATGGGCATACTGTTGATAGATGTTTTGAGATAATAGGTTACCCACCTAACTTCAAAGGAAAGATTAATAACTCTAAACCAACTAGTAATAATGTGAACTGTGATAACACCAAACCTGATGAGGTATCATGTCAGTTGACTGCAGATCAGTATTCAAAGCTTATGCTACTACTTAAAGAACCTGCTTCAACTGACTATGGTAGTTCTAATATGGCAGGTACATGTCATTCTGGGTTTAATGATATGATTTTTTCGTGTGTGTCTAACTCTGAACAAGAGTATAGGCGGGGTTGGGTAATAGACACAGGTGCTAACCAGCATATGGTGTCATCTGAGAAAAATATGTTTGACTTGATAAACGTGTCCGAGTATAAAATGACTGTGGGGCATCCAAATGGAACGAAAGCCTTAATAAAGTTCATAGGAAAACTTAATTTGGCGAGTAATATTGTTTTGTCTGATGTTCTTGTTGTGCCTGAGTATTGTGTTAACCTTCTATCTGTGTATAAGTTGGCTAAGGATAACCATCTTGGGTGTTGGTTTGATGAACACAAATCCTTGATTCAGGACCTGTCTCGTACCAAGACGTGGCTGATTGGTAAACAGGTCAATGGCCTGTATTACTTTGGAGACATTTCTCCAGGTACTTTTGTGTGTGATAGTAGTTCTAGTTATGGTCCTTCCAAAAATTCTGTGATGCTGTGGCACTCTAGGTTGGGTCATCCATCATTTCAAGTGTTAAAAGAGCTAAAAACTGAACTTGAATTAAAAGGGGAAAACTTATTCTTTCCATGTGAAGTGTGTCATAAGTCCAAGCAAACTAGGAACTCCTTTCCTATTAGTGATCATAAATCTTATCATGTAGGTGAACTGATTCACTTAGATGTATGGGGACCTTTTAAGATAAGGAGTAGAGAAGGATATAGATATTTTTTAACTATAGTGGATGACTTCTCTAGAGCTGTTTGGGTATACCTTCTGAAGGCAAAGGATGAGGTATTTTATAATGTTCAGTGTTTCTTAAAATTGTTGCAGAATCAATTTAATAAAACAGTTAAGTGTTTTAGAACTGATAATGGTTCTGAGTTTGTTAATTCTATGTTTGAAGGCTTTCTAAAAGATAATGGAATAAGTCATCAGACTTCATGTGTTTATACCCCACAGCAAAATGGTATAGTTGAAAGGAAGCATAGGCACTTATTAAATGTTGCTAGATCTCTGTTATTTCAAAGTGGTATTCCATTAAATATGTGGACTGAGTGTATTCTAACAGCTACATACCTTATTAACAGGACTCCTGCTTCTGTGTTAAATGGTAAATGTCCATATGAGTTGCTTGTAAATAGAAAACCTTCCCTGAATCATCTTAGATCTTTTGGTTGTCTATGTTTTGCTACAAATTTAAATCCAAAGGATAAGTTTGATTGTAGAGCTTCAAAGTGTATATTAATTGGGTATTCTTTTGACAAAAAGGGCTATAAAATGTATTCTCTTGATGATAAATCTGTTTTTATTCTAGAGATGTAAAGTTCTATGAAAATTGTTTTCCTTTAAGTCAATATGTTAAAGATGTTGTTTATGAAAATGGTGTTGATCATTCAAACTTATTTGATAATTTTTCTGAAATCATTGGATCTAAGTGTGAAAATGTTTTACCCGATGATGAAAGGGAAGGGTCTAAAGAGGGTGAAAGAGTGGGTAAGAAGTCTGATGTTTCTGATTATGGACCTAAGTTTGATTCTAGTTATCCAAATTCAGTTAGTAGACCTGGAACTGTGCTTAATGATGGTTCTGGTCTCACTGATTTGGCTGATCATAATATCAGTGTTCAAACCCCTCAGGTTGCAACCAGGAACAGATGTATGTCTGAGGCTGGTAAGGCACCTGTGAGAGAGTCAGAACTTGACTCTGAGTCACTTGCGGATGATAATCAGAAAACAGACACGCTTAACTCCAGTTTCCCTTCTGATGAGGACACAGCAGTTGCTGATTTCCCTGAGGGTACATCCGATAATCCTGAACCTAGTTCACTAAGGTCTGGTCGTGTTAGTGCTTTTCCTAGAAAATATTCAGATTATGTTGTTGATAGCAAAGTTAAATATGGGATTGAGAAATATGTGAATTACTCACAGTTGAGCTCTGATACCATGTAAACTTTTGCAATATGAACAAGATCTTGATTATGAACAAAGATGAACTACAATCGTTTAACCACAGAAAACAAGTACACCAACTCTTAAGAATCAAACTACTCGCAACCTAGACTTGCAACGATGAGTTGCAGGACAAGATTATACACAGCGAGTATGAACACAAGAGACTAAGGTGAACAAGACGAAGGAGTTGCAGGCGTACGTATGAAACCCTAATTCAGGGATTTGAAGATGACAAGATGACAACTGCAACTCTCTGGATCCTTCCAGCCTTTATATAGCCAGCAACAATTATCACAACTCAACTTTAACCCTCCAAGAATCAAGAAAGGCAGGAACAGTCCTTGAGCTTCCAAGAAAGTCCAAAAACACCTTGAGACTTTAAAGAATAACAAACCTAATCTTAAAGGTCAGATCAGTTTACAGTTAGGGCTTTTTCTGATTCAGACTGGGGCAGATGTTTGAGTACTCGTAGGTGTGTAACTGGATATTGTGTGTTTTTGGGTGATTGCTTAGTTTCTTGGAAAAGTAAAAGGCAAGCAACTGTGTCACGGTCCTCTGCTGAGGCTGAGTATCGTGCAATGAATATGGCAGGGTGTGAGGTAATATGGATTCTTAAATTGTTAGAAGATTTGAAGGTTAGTCATTCTCTTCCAGTATCAATATATTGTGATAATAGTGCTGCTATTCTTATATCAGCGAATCCTATTTTCCATGAAAGAACTAAACATTTTGAAATAGATTTGTTTTTTTTTACGAGAAAAGGTAATGGCTGGTGTTTTTAAGATAGAAAAAATAGGTACTGTTGATCAACCAGCAGATTTGTTAACCAAAGGTCTTGGTATTGCACAACATGGTTATTTGTGTGAAAAGCTAGGGCTGTTTGATGTTTTTGGGAATTGAATTGGGAGGGGGTGTTAAAATTAGTGGTATATAGTTAGTATCAATTCAATTCTAATAGATTTGGTTGTTTATTGTGTTTAAGATTAGGTTTGTTATTCTTTAAAGTCTCAAGGGTGTTTTTGGACTTTCTTGGAAGCTCAAGGACTGTTCCTGCCTTTCTTGATTCTTGGAGGGTTAAAGTTGAGTTGTGATAATTGTTGCTGGCTATATAAAGGCTGGAAGGATCCAGAGAGTTGCAGTTGTCATCTTGTCATCTTCAAATCCCTGAATTAGGGTTTCATACGTACGCCTGCAACTCCTTCGTCTTGTTCACCTTAGTCTCTTGTGTTCATACTCGCTGTGTATAATCTTGTCCTGCAACTCATCGTTGCAAGTCTAGGTTGCGAGTAGTTTGATTCTTAAGAGTTGGTGTACTTGTTTTCTGTGGTTAAACGATTGTAGTTCATCTTTGTTCATAATCAAGATCTTGTTCATATTGCAAAAGTTTACAGAAAATCAAAATAACAACCTAAAATATAGAACAAAAGGAGACTCACAACATGAACATGTCTCTCTAATTTAGTGTGCAGAAAATGAAGTCTCTAGCAAACAAGGGACCAAATTGCAGATAATACTAAGCTTGTTATTGAAGCCAAATAGCCAATTCATCTTTCTTTTTCTCACTTTAACCACCAAACAACATCCTTTTTCTTAAAAGTAGCAGGGAAATTGTGAAAAGTAAAAGAAACTAATTCACTTTAGAAATATTCGGGAAAATCCACCGAAGATTAATCATATATGATGTGAAAACTTGTACCATTTATCCACAGATGCAAAATTTCTTACTTTTATATGTATAAAGCAAAGTTTTATGACCAAATATGATGTCTTACTCTATGTCTCATTTAAACATATTGTAAAATATAATACCATATTACATGTAAAAAGGATATCGTTAAACGTATCACCCCTCACACACTTGATGAGTTACTTTTCTATTAAAAAAATAATATCTCTCTCGCAATGGATTTAGTTACGATGTATGTTTATTCATTTCCTATAAAAAATGATGCTTCATTCACCAAGCATATATTCAATATTGATGTTTTCTTTGTTTATTCATTAAAGATATATACAATTCAATGTGCTATTATCTATTAATAATTAATTCTGGTCCCAATAAAAAAAATTACTCGTTGAGTTTATTATTTGTATTTTTAAAGGTTGACACAACTTCTAAAATCAAATCATCACAACTTGTATATATTACATTATTACATGATCAAAACTTATAACCTTTTACATATTACATACACAAAAATATAATTTTAGACAGTTGAGTTTATTTAATATATTTGTAACCTTACACACAAATGGACCCAAATATACATAGGACCGTCACACAAATGGACTTAAATAAACCGAAATAAAAATCATGATCGTGGTCTCAAGTTATTGAAAACATTAGTTTTTCCTTCCTTCTTGACCCTTTCTCTTTTCTTACTAATTCAATGAAATAAAACTTAAAAAAAAAGTAAATTATCAATCAATAACAATGTACAACTTTCACCGCACCAATTACAACCCATCGCAGCATTATCAGTCTTGAAAAAATGATTTATATTTAACAAAATTCACAAGAAAAAAAGATGAAATCTACAAGAATATTAAGATTTATGAAAACTTAACCTTTGGTAGCATAAACTAAAAATGAAAACCCTTTCTTCTGATCATCATCACTCTTCACAATCATCTTCTCCTCCAACCATAACCTGCTATCCAATCCACTTCTTGTTCTGAACATAAACACAGCCCGACCCGACCCGGACCCGGATCCGGATTCTGGATTGAAGAACCACTCGTAAACATCCCACATCAAATCCACCAATAACCCATCTAAAAATATGGTTTGATTCCCTCTGAAGTTCCACTGCAACCTCTTGACCCGAATCACGACCCGTTTGTCGATGGATACCTGCAAAACCGGATACTTCAACCCATCGTTTTCTCCGGTGCACCGGATCAGAATATCGTGAGAATCTCCGGCGTCGGAGAATTGTGCCTTTGTGGAGTACAAAGTGTTGCCGGAAAAGTGTTCTCGTCGGGAAATCAGCGAGAATTTTCCGATCTGTTTGTGGGTTTTGAGCTTCTTCACGGTGGGTTCCTCCGTCATGTCTCCGATCAACAATCCGACATCGGAATCGATTATTATTATAACGTAATACCCTTCAACGGGCTCTGCTCCGGTGCCGTACTGAACCGATGAGAGATCGTAGTGAATTTCGAATTTGGAACCGTTGATTTCGAGCGATTTGGTGCCCTTTTTCTTACGGAAGAGGCCGGAGTGGGTGTTTAGGCGGAGGAGGGCGGTGGAATCGTCGCCGGAGGTGATGTGGAGGCCCTGGGTGGTGGCGGTGCGGTGCCATGTGACGGTGGTGTAGCGGTGGTCGCCGGTGGAGAGGGTGGTTTTGTAGAGGCAATCGACGGTGGTTTGGGTGGAGGGGATCAAATTGGGGGAAACTATACATGAAGATGCAGGGGTGTAGCTTGAGCATGATGAAGATTCAGAGACTTGAACGGCGTATTGACTGTAACATGAGATCAAATCCATCATCGTTTGTGGGTTTTTGTGATCTAAAGGGGGGTGTTCATGAGGAGGAAGAAGGGGGAATATGAATGTGAATATGATGAAGATGAAGAAGAAGGTGAATATGATTCTCTGTCATACTTGGGTCTCGTATCCCTTTTTGTTAATGCAAATTATGTAATAAACTAGAAGAAATGTCTTTTTCTTGATTTTAGAAAATTTCAACTATAGTTTATCTGAGATTCTCTTAATATAATGTGACTTATTTTTTTCTATTTGGATTAAAATAATTCAGAATATAATCATAAAGGTGAACTAATTCTCTGTGTATTGATTTTCGGTTAATAGGTTAAGGCCCTGTTTGATGTCACTGACCAAGCGTCTGATCACTGACTGGCTGACTCGGTCAGCTAGTCAGTGCGTTTGTTGTGGTTGACCGAGTCGGCTGACCCGAAAAATCGCTGACCCAGTCCCTGACCAAGTCCTCCCCTTTGACATCGCTGACCCAGTCCCTTCCCCCTCTTCTCCACATCGCCGACCTCCCCCTCCCCCTGCGCTCTCGATCGGCCACCTCCCCCTCCCCCTGCGCTCTCGATCGGCGGCCTCCCCTCCCCTGCGCGAGCCCTAATCGACCTACGCGAGCCCTAATCGACCTGCGCGAGCCCTATGTAAAAGTGGTATGATGATGATGGTCGGTGGTGTTGATGGCCGCTGGTGAGCCATGGTGTTTCCCAGTGGCGGTGAGTGGTAGTGGTGGCGTTGATGGGTGCTACTGGTGGTGGTCGATGGTGGTAGTCGTGGTGACTGGTAGAGATTGGTGGTGGCAAATGGTAGTTGTCGGTGGTGGTGGTGATGGTTGTGGTGTTAGTGGTGGCTGATGGTGGCGGCGACCGATGGTGGTGGTAGCAGCAGCGACCGGTGTTGGCGGTTGTGATGGCCTGTGGTGGTGGTCATGGTGACTGGTTGAGATTGGTGGTGGCAAATGGTAGTATGTAGATGTGTATGTAGATGTATGTGTATGTAGATGTATGTGTATGTAGATGTATGTGTATGTAGATGTGTATGTAGATGTGTATGTAGATGTGTATGTAGATGTGTATGTATATGGGTATGTAGATGTGTATGTATATGTGTATGTGCATGTAGATGTGTATGTTGATGTATATGTGTATGTAGATGTGTGTGTAGATGTATGTGTATGTAGATGTGTATGTATATGTATATGTTGCTTATGGTATGTATGTATATAAGGTTATTTTTATCATTAAGCAGAGTCAGTCAGATACTAAATCAAATAGTCAAGTTTCAGTCAGATGCAGACTCAGTCAGAACTTCTTACTGGGTCAGCTTCTGACTCAGTCAGATCTTACTCAGTCAGCACAATCAAACAGCCCCTAAGTTAGTTTGAAATTAGCCCGAAATCAACATCTACAAATCAACTAATTTTACATGTTGAACATCATGTTCGGGTGTCAAAAGTTAAAATTAATAATTGTGTTCAGTTGTTGGCACTGATAATAAGTTTTACACGTAGTTTAGTAAAATGTTATAATAAGTATATTTTAATAGCAATTTTTGTTATAAAAAGTAATCAACAAGCCTATATAATGTGGTATTTAAACTCATAAGGACAACCGCTTAGGAGTATCTCAATACCATCAAGATTTCTAAATAAATATGTATTTAGAGGTTTGTTCTAATAGCTTGTGTAAGTTTTAAAGTGTAGTTGTTTTCATATTTAGATAAGTTTTGATTTTATAAAACTGGAAAAAGATTATGAGGTGTTTTATGAGAGTGAGAGTTGGTCCCAATGAAATTTAAAACGGAACTGTTGACCCACCAACTCCACACCTATGATTAAAAGCAGAGGAATAATGTGACCTTCATACACTTTTTTTTACGTTCTTTGTTTATTTTACAACTTCTTTTTAATCAATAAATGTTAATTTGATTATTTAAATGCCCAAATATTTTATTAGAGTTTTTATAAAATATAATTAGGCAGGGTGGATGATCATTACAATTTGTCTAAAGTAGTTGAGACTTTCTGTCATGTTAAATGAAGGTCATATGTGAAAATTTTAATTTTAATAATAAAGAACGTTGCAATTACGTATATAAAATTAAACCAAACCAATTTCTTGTCTTTTCTTTTTTCTTTAACTTTTACAACAAATTAACATACATATTCTTTATTTTACTTATAAATCACCACAATTACTTCAACAGGAATTAAAAACACAACTTTTAATAAAAGAGTATATCATTTTACTAGCAAGATGTATCTCATACAGACTACGGCTTTTTAATATAGGTAATAATAAAGATGAAAAGGCCATGGACCCCTAGATGGTTTGGTTCGTATTGCATGTTTCTTCATTATGTGTGCCCAACTACTTGATTGTATTATAATCAATATATTTGTAATTGGACAAGGGTGATCAGATCCGGTTCCTTTGCGGTCCAACCCATGGTTGTCAATTTGGGTTAGCATGGCTCCATTATGGTTCAACATGGTTTCACCATTTTAGTTCACCCCTAGGGACCAAATGTATTTATTATGTAAGTTGTACTGTTGATGCAACCACTTCATGAAAATTGTCTCATTTTGTTGTTATTCACAACAATCCACTCATCTTAAGTTGTTAGATTTGGCTTCAAGATTCTTATGTTTTCTTTAGCTAATCTTAGTACTAAATAAATTGAGATAGACTGAATATATATGTAGGTTGTGCCATAAGCAATATTCAAGTCAACTGTAGATGGATTGTCATTTTCAAAAAATTCTGAAACTCTTTTTTAATTGCAAGTGCTAAATGGCCTAACTAACTTTTGATCATCATGATTCTTTAGACCTTTCATGCTTCCATCATCTATACTTGGGTCAATCAATACCAAATCAAAATATATTTTGATGGATGATGCAATTTGGCAGAGGCAAGCACGGCAAACCCCTCTAAGGTTTCAAGTTCACATACTGTCTTTTTTAGCTTTTCTACCTTTTACCTCGTTAAAGGTCGCATAATGCAAAGACGAGGATTGATAGGCGTCATAAACTTACGCAATACATGTGAATTGTGATAATGTTATAAACACTCTCGCATGACATGTAGATATATTTTTACATGACTCGGGTATTGTTTGTTGCCCATGGATACGAAAGTCATGGAACAACTTTATCACTTTCGAATAGTACAACGTTTGTTCTTCATTTTTATTTTATGTCTAGTATTAAACTTTATATGTCAGGTGGTGTTTCGGATTAATCTTTAAAACAGTTTATCTTATTATTGCACTTTGATACAACAATACATTGTTTCGAATTTGTATGTGTATTTGGGATTGTTAATTATACAAAAGTGAAATAAGTAGTTTTGAATATCCAGTTGCTTATTTCAAAATACAATAAACCAAAAAACAACTTTAGTAATCAACCCTAAACACCCAAGGCACACTAATGCACATATGCATCAAACCAAAATGAAAATACGCCCTTTGGGGTTTATAAAACTGGCGTTGAAAACACAAAAGAGCCTAGTGGTTAATTAATATAGCTTTGCTTTAGTCAAAGATATTATAAAGCAACATATGCATGAATGTTGTTGCTTCCAGGAAGTTATTAGCAGACAATTGGTTAATAAAAATGAAAACATATCCAAATGAAGCATAAAAGTAAGCTTAGAAAGAGACTTTTAAATTCTATATCCCTAGTACTGCAGGCTGGAACCATTATTATGCAGATCCTAAATAGTTTTTCTAATCTTTAATCATATCATTATGCAATACTTTATAAAAGACAAGTATATCTTAAATAAATAATACGTCAAAAAGTAAACTGAGATTTTGGACAAATTCATGTGCTACATAAAAGCAGTTGGTACAAACAGTACACCCATTTTTTAAGATGCATAAAGTATTTATCAATTTTTTATGTAGCAAGAAGACGCTTTTCTTCCTCGTCAAGTCTTTTTAGCCATCTAAATACGAGATCATTTCCTAGTTTTGCATTGTTCTCAAATTATTCTTATGCCAATTGGATCGCGTTAGATTTGAGTTCACCTGATTTCTTCCTTAATTTCCTACTAGACAATGTGTGTTTTCAATTGATTTTTTTGTTAAGAGATATGGGAAGTTCATAGCCTGGTAGAAAGAATCAAGAAAAATACATATTATTTAGCCAAGGGACAGAAAGAGTCCAAGAAATGGGACCCGCTATCATATCTTAATGTCTGGATTAAAAAAAATGGGACCCGCTATCATATCTTAATGTTAACAAGTTTAATCCGGATGACAGCGATAAAATATAAGTTTGATTTTTGGACATGAGTAAAGATAATGACATATGAAAGAAAACAGATTAAGTAAAGTCCTTTTTCTATTGGAAGGTAAAATATTAGACTATAAAGTTTGTAATCACTAGTGTTGAAGGTAAAATATTAGACTATAAAGTTTGTCAGCTTATCAAACCAAAAGAGTATGGTGGCCTTGGCATCGGTTCGTTAAAGGAATCGAATATATCGATGCTCGCTAAATGGTGGTGGAGATTTAAAGAAGAAAAGAATGGGCTTTGGAGAAAAGTTATTTGGTCCATCCACCAACTAGAAAATACATAAAAGTCAGCGTTGCTGATTGAGTTCTAGTTTTATAGTTAAAATACTTTACTTTTCGTTCAAAAACCGTTCCTCATTTTCACAGGTGATCATACATCGTACGTACACATAGGTAATACTTTCATTATCTTCATCATCGTTCAATTCGTACTTTTATCATTCCTCTATAATTAAGCTGTGAGTCTGTTGCGACACCAAGTCGCTCACCTCTAAGTCAATCACAAAGATTGACCTACATACTGTGAGTCTGTTGTGACACCAAGTCACTCACCTCTAAGCCAATCACGAAGATTGACCTACATTCCTGTGAGTCTGTTGTGACACCAAGTCACTCACCTCTATATCAATCTCAAGGATTGATCCTGTGTGCATCCTTCGGGGTAGCGAACCCGCATCACAGTTGAGCTAACACCTGCCAGGGGTGTGCACCTCCATTCATTTGCTTGCAAGACTTTCGTTCATTCGTTCACGTTCCATTCCTCTTTATCATTAATCTTTCACTTTATTAATGATAATAATTCTTGATCATGATCATTCCACATAGAAACATACAGTATTATTATTAATAAGCATATTATAATACTAATACTAATAATATTATAAATAATATTATTCATACTCTTGATAATATCCCTAATCGTAATATTAATTATAATATTAAGGAAAGGATATTATTACATTCAAACATCATCATTCACATTCAATAATGTCCTAGTCAACATTCAGGTGAAACCCTACTGCACAAACTCCAAGGGAAATATGTTAAAAGTCTAAGTATTTTGGGCGTATGAGCCCTGTTCTAGGCGTTTCACCACTGTCGGACTCATCAGCTACACTTAAAAAAAATTTCAGGTTCTGGGCGTATGAGCACTGCTGGGCGTATGACCCCTGTTGGTCGTATTAGCCCTGTTGGTCGTACCATCCCATACTTAGAAAATATTTGCTGGTCATACGACCAGAATTCAGACTTTTCACCCTTTACTTAGTTTCTCAGACTCATAGGTACTGTGGGACTCATGAGTCCTGTTGGACTTATAAGTCCCCATACTTAGCAAATTTTCAGACTTATGAGTCTGGTCGTTTTAGAACTATTGGACACATTACCTGCTTAGACTCATGACCATACTTAGAATATTTCTAAGGCATGTCCCTGGGCGTATAAGCACTATTAGACTCATTAGTTTGTACTTAGTTATTCTAAGTCCAAATTTCAGGCATATTACTACTATTTGGGCTTGTTAGTCGTTTTAGTAACCTGCTCATGTGACTAATTCATATTTCAAATTCCCAAACATCAGAATGCCTGGTACTAAACATATACACATGATTCTAGGCATAAATCTAACATAAACATAAACATACATACATTCATATCATACGGGTATTATACCCAAACTTATAAAAACATACTTACATGCATTTCCAGCCCCAAAACATTTAAAAACAGGTAAGAAGGGGTCTAGAACTCACCTTAGTTTGTCTGCGGTTTTGATATCCCTTCCTTGAACTTCTCAGTTGTTTCTAACACCTAAAACACACACACACATACCACCGAACACACAAGACACATTTATAAGCACACATACGGTTCTAGAATCATCTAAAACTTCAAAAACTCGAGATTTCTTACCAAAAACTTCTAGTTTCCAGATTTCTCTTCAAAAATCCCGAGAATTCTCTGCTTTTGTGCTTTCTCTCTCTAAAAATATCAAATTCTGCTCTCTTTCTCTGAATTTTCCAAATGAGAGGATATGCAGGCATTATGGGCGGCCATGCCTCCCTTTTTGTACAAAATAAATGTGAACTTGGCCCATTTGGCACTTTTGGTCCCTCCTTTTTAGTTGACTTTTATTTTCTCTCCCTTTCTTTCTTTTTCTTTTATTCTTTTATTTCTTGCTAAAAATACGGGTGTTACAAGTCCACCCCCCTTATATAGGTTTCGTCCCTGAAACCTGTTATTCCTCAAACAGATGTGGGTAGTGTTTTCTCATCTCTTCTTCAGTCTCCCACGTAGACTCGGATCCCTTCCTGTGCTTCCACTGTACACGCACAAGAGGAACCACTTTATTCCTTAACCTCTTTTCTTTACGATCAATGATTGCCACTGGTTGCTCCACGTAGTTGAGCCTCTCATCCACCTCAATATCCTCCAGTGGTACAACCATGTCTTCATCAGCTAAGCACTTTCTTAGATGGGATACATGGAATGTGGGATGAATTCCACTTAACTCATCTGGCAATTCAAGTCGATAGGCCACCTCTCCTACTCGTGCGATAATTCGGAAAGGTCCTATATTATCTCGGGCTTAGCTTACCTCGTTTCCTAAATCTAATGATTCCCTTCCAGGGCGAGACCTTCAACATGACTCGGTCACCAACCTTGAACTCTATCGGTCTTCGCCTCTTGTCAGCATACGACTTTTGTCTATCTTTCGCCGCCTTCATGAAGGCTTTGATCTTTTCTAATTTCTCAGTCGTAGCTTCGGCCACCTCAACACCTCCTAACTCTTTTGCCCAATGTCTCCCCAGCATACGGGCGTCCTACATCTCCTACCGTATAGCATCTCGTAAGGTGGCATGCCAATGCTGGCATGATAACTGTTGTTGTACGAGAATTCTGCTAACGGCAGGTGGTTGTCCCAACTTCCTCCAAAGTCGATCACGCACGCCCGAAGCATGTCTTCGAGGGTTTGGATCGTCCTCTCAGACTGACCGTCTGTCTGAGGGTGATATGCTGTACTAATGTGTAGTCTCGTCCCCATCGCATCATGAAATCTTTTCCAAAACTTGGAGGTAAACCGGGTGTCACGATCAGACACAATAGACACCGGCACACCATGACGAGCTACAATTTCTTTGATGAACAGATCCGCCAATCTTTCAGATGAGTACGTCTCGCGGATCGGTAGGAAGTGGGCACTCTTGGTCAAGCGGTCAACTATCACCCATATGGCATCATACCCTTTTGGGGTACGTGGTAATTTCGTGATGAAGTCCATGGTGATGTGTTCCCACTTCCACTCGGGTATATCCAACGGTCGGATCTTCCCGTAGGGCTTCTGGTGTTCCGCCTTCACTTGTAAGCAAGTCAGACACTTACTTACGTACTCCACTACGTCGCGTTTCATTCCCGGCCACCAATAGTCTTTCTTCATATCGTGGTACATTTTGGTAGCACCGGGGTGAATGGAGTATCGGGTCTTATGGGCCTCGTCCATAATTCTTCCACGTAGATCCCCGTATCGAGGAATCCACATTCGCCCAAATCGGGTCCTAACACCAAGAGTGTTCTCACCCAATTCCGTAACTAGACCTCTCATCCTTTCGGAGTTAAGACGATCCTCTTTCAAAGCCTCGTCTTGGAACTCCTTAACCTGTGTCATCACCTCGGGGGTCATGATCAGCTGATAAGCCTTTACCCGCATCGGCTCAGGCCGTTCCTTTCGGCTAAGGGCATCGGCCACCACGTTGGCCTTGCCCGGATGGTAATGGATTTCGCAGTCATAATCCTTTATGAGCTCCAACCATCGCCTTTGCCTCATGTTTAAATCTTTCTGCTCGAAGAAATACTTCAAGCTTTTGTGGTCTGTGAAGATAGTGCACTTCGTCCCGTATAGATAGTGCCGCCATATCTTCAACGCAAAAACCACCGCAGCTAGTTCTAGATCGTGTGTGGGATAGTTGACTTCGTGGGTTTTCAGTTGTCGAGACGCATAGGCTATTACCCTTCCACGTTGCATCAACACACAACCTAGCCCAGAATAAGATGCATCCGAATAGACCACCAAATCTTCATTTCCCTCGGGCAATGTCAAGACAGGAGCTTGTGTCAGTCTCGTTTTCAATTCCTCGAAAGCATCCTCCTGTTCTCGACCCCACACGAACTTTACATCCTTGCGAGTCAATTTTGTCAAAGGTGAGGCTATCTTGGAGAAGTCTTGAATAAATCTCCTATAGTAGCCCGCCAACCCCAAGAAGCTACGAATCTCGGATGGCGTCTTTGGTGATTTCCATTGCATCACAGCCTCAACCTTTGTTGGGTCCACCATGATTCCCTCTGCATTTACCACGTGACCCAGAAATTGCACCTCGCGTAGCCAGAAGGCACATTTGGAGAACTTAGCATACAGTTTCTCCCTTCTCAAAGTCTCCAACACTTCCCGAATGTGACCTGCATGCTCTTCTTCGCTCCTCGAATAAATCAGGATATCATCGATGAACACAATCACTGATTTATCTAACATTGGCCGGCACACTCGGTTCATCAAATCCATAAAAGCAGCTGGCGCGTTGGTCAAACCAAATGACATAACGAGAAACTCATAGTGCCCATAACGCGTACGAAAAGCTGTTTTAGGAATGTCCTGCTCCTTCACCTTCAACTGGTGGTAGCCAGATCGAAGATCTATCCTCGAGAACCAACTGGCACCCTGGAGCTGGTCGAACAAGTCGTCAATCCTCGGTAACGGATACCGATTCTTTACCGTTAGCTTGTTCAACTCACGGTAGTCGATACACATTCTCATGCTACCGTCCTTCTTCTTCACAAACAAGACCGGAGCACCCCAGGGAGAGATACTCGGTCTAATAAAGCCCTTGTCAAGCAACTCTTGCAGTTGCTCCATCAACTCCTTCATCTCAGTCGGAGCCAATCGATACGGTGCTTTAGCAACGGGTTGGGCACCGGGTATCAGATCGATTTGAAACTCAATTTCACGGTCAGGTGGCAATCCCGATAAGTCTTCCGGGAACACATCTGGAAACTCACGCACAACCGGAACATCGGATAGTTGTGGTGTTGGCGTCTCTACATTCTTTACATAACATAAGTAGGCGTTGCACCCACACCTCATGCACTTCCCCGCCACCGCCATCGAAATCATCTTCGGAATCACCGTTACCCGATCACCGTATATTGTCACCAGACTTCCGTCAGATGCCGTCAATCTAATCATCTTCTTTCGACATACGGTATTCGCTTCATAGGTTGCCAACCAATCCATCCCTAGTACTACATCAAATCCACCTAGGGGCATCACATGTAATCTAGCATCAAACCTATGACCTTCTAATTCTATGGCACAGTCCTCTATCACAGCAGTAACTCTAGTGGACTTACCAATAGCGGTTTCTACTTCAAAGGGCTCATCAATGCATTTACTACTAATAGGCAATTTAGCACAGAAAGTAGCAGAAATAAAACTCCTACTAGCACCAGAATCAAATAACACAGTAGCCAGAGTTTGATTTACTAGAAACGTACCTGACACAACATCGGGGTCCGTCCTAGCCTCCTCTCTGGTTATGGTGAAAGCTCTGGCACTCGCCCTCTGCCCTTTAGTCCCGGCCGTCTTCTTTGCCCCGTAACTCTCCATCCTCCGCTTCCTGCAGTCTCTGCTCATATGGCCCGCCTCACCGCAGTTATAACACCTCAGATCCTTACAATCCTTCAGAATGTGACCCGGCTTCCCGCACTTGAAACACACGTTGAGCCCCGATTTGCACTCACCCGTATGCTCCTTCCCGGACTTTCCACACCTTTTGGGCCCCGAGCTTGATGACCCCACCCTTCGGTCATCCATTTTCATCCTTTTGTTGTTCGGAGTAAAACCACCACGCCCGAACCGTTTCCCATTCCAGTTCCGATCACCACCACCAGCCTTCTTCACCTCCGCATCTGCTACCTCCCTCTCATCATAGAGCCTCCCAGCCAAATCTACGGCCGACCTAAAAGTGCTTGGTCGTGCAGCAATCAAATGCCTACGAATGTCGGCTGGCAGCCCCTGTACATACCGGTTAATCTTGCGAGATACCGGTGTCACCTGATCTGGCACCAGCCTCGCCATCTCATTGAACTTGGCAGTGTATTGCTGGTGGTTCATGGTTCCCGCCTCGAGTTGCAGGAACTCTCTCTCAATCTTGTCAAGTTCTCGGTGAGGACAGAATTCCTCAACTACCAACTTCTTCAACTCGGGCCACTTCATCTTGCCTATAGCCCTGCTGCCCTCAGCTTGGACAATATTGTCCCACCAACATAGTGCTGAGTCGGTAAAAGAGTGGGTGGCAAATTTCACCTTCTGATCTTCCCGACACTCACTGATCTCGAGTACCGTCTCCATCTCCCTTACCCAACGGTGGGCAGCAGCAGCATTGCTATTTCCGTCAAAAGTCGGGGGCCTGCACCTCTGGAATGCCCCGTAATTGCATCCCTTAGTCGTCACCCCTACCACATCATCTTCCTCTTCATCAGATACTACTATCTCTGGATCTGGTCGTTCCTCTCCTCCCTTGCTTTCCTTCCCAGTTGACCCTCTCCTATCCTCCTTCTCCTTCCTTTCCTCATTCCTCACAGCACGAATAACATCAGTCACCACAGATGGCATAACTGCCTGCAGGACTTGATGTACCTCATCAGCAATCGCCTACCTAGCTGAGGCATTCAGGCTCGCATTCTCGGTTTCTTCATTCCGGTTAGGAACCTCAGGGTTCACAGGAGCCGTCTCAGGAGCTTTAGTGCTGTTCCTAGTCGTACGCGGACGACCTCTACCTCTAGCAGCCTTAGAAGGTTTCTTTCCAGCCATTTTCCTATGCACTATAAGATTCAAACACTAAAACAGTCATTCAAGGAAGCAGCTCAGTTTATGTCAAGTATAGTAAGTCCCTAATTACAGTGGCCAGTTGTGATTAGCCACTTACTTTACTTTTCACACCCCAAGCATTCCCTATCCTGACTACATCAGTACCTGAATCTACTAAGAACACATAGTCCATATAGCACACACACATAAGTCTGGTTAACTTTTAAGAAAACAATACCTGATGGCACATGGCTACTCGGGCTGACATCCCTCTTTCCGTCCCATTCTCAGTTTAAGTTGAGGTTTATTTTTGAAAAATTTTACCCAATTCACTTAAACCTGGCTCTGATACCAACTTGTAAGGCCCCGATCCCGGGCACCTCACAGTTGGACATTCACAGCATAAAACGTACTTATTATAAATTTAAGCAGCGGAATTAATTTAAACAAAAGACATTCATTTCATTAAAAACACTGTTGTTAAGCAATACATTTTAGTTCACAAGTCACAAAATATTTAATTGAATGGATTACAAAACAACAGTATCGTCAAAACATAATGGATGTCAGTCTTGCCCACCAAGTAGCCACCCCTGTATGCCATCCTCAGCAATCTGTCACCTGCCAACTGGAAAATACATAAAAGTCAGCGTTGCTGAGTGAGTTCTAGTTTTATAGTTAAAATACTTTACTTTTCGTTCAAAAACCGTTCCTCATTTTCACAGGTGATCATACATCGTACGTACACATAGGTAATACTTTCATTATCTTCATCATCGTTCAATTCGTACTTTTATCATTCCTCTTTAATTAAGCTGTGAGTCTGTTGCGACACCAAGTCGCTCACCTCTAAGTCAATCACAAAGATTGACCTACATACTGTGAGTCTGTTGTGACACCAAGTCACTCACCTCTAAGCCAATCACGAAGATTGACCTACATTCCTGTGAGTCTGTTGTGACACCAAGTCACTCACCTCTATATTAATCTCAAGGATTGATCCTGTGTGCATCCTTCGGGGTAGCGAACCCGCATCACAGTTGAGCTAACACCTGCCAGGGGTGTGCACCTCCATTCATTTGCTTGCAAGACTTTCGTTCATTCGTTCACGTTCCATTCCTCTTTATCATTAATCTTTCACTTTATTAATGATAATAATTCTTGATCATGATCATTCCACATAGAAACATACAGTATTATTATTAATAAGCATATTAATAATACTAATACTAATAATATTATAAATAATATTTATTCATACTCTTGATAATATCCCTAATCGTAATATTAATTATAATATTAAGGAAATGATATTATTACATTCAAACATCATCATTCACATTCAATAATGTCCTAGTCAACATTCAGGTGAAACCCTACTGCACAAACTCCAAGGGAAATATGTTAAAAGTCTAAGTATTTTGGGCGTATGAGCCCTGTTCTAGGCGTTTCACCACTGTCGGACTCATCAGCTACACTTAAAAAAATTTCAGGTTCTGGGCGTATGAGCACTGCTGGGCGTATGACCCCTGTTGGTCGTATTAGCCCTGTTGGTCGTACCATCCCATACTTAGAAAATATTTGCTGGTCATACGACCAGAATTCAGACTTTTCACCCTTTACTTAGTTTCTCAGACTCATAGGTACTGTGGGACTCATGAGTCCTGTTGGACTTATAAGTCCCCATACTTAGCAAATTTTCAGACTTATGAGTCTGGTCGTTTTAGAACTATTGGACACATTACCTGCTTAGACTCATGACCATACTTAGAATATTTCTAAGGCATGTCCCTGGGCGTATAAGCACTATTAGACTCATTAGTTTGTACTTAGTTATTCTAAGTCCAAATTTCAGGCATATTACTACTATTTGGGCTTGTTAGTCGTTTTAGTAACCTGCTCATGTGACTAATTCATATTTCAAATTCCCAAACATCAGAATGCCTGGTACTAAACATATACACATGATTCTAGGCATAAATCTAACATAAACATAAACATACATACATTCATATCATACGGGTATTATACCCAAACTTATAAAAACATACTTACATGCATTTCCAGCCCCAAAACATTTAAAAACAGGTAAGAAGGGGTCTAGAACTCACCTTAGTTTGTCTGCGGGTTTTGATATCCCTTCCTTGAACTTCTCAGTTGTTTCTAACACCTAAAACACACACACACATACCACCGAACACACAAGACACATTTATAAGCACACATACGGTTCTAGAATCATCTAAAACTTCAAAAACTCGAGATTTCTTACCAAAAACTTCTAGTTTCCAGATTTCTCTTCAAAAATCCCGAGAATTCTCTGCTTTTGTGCTTTCTCTCTCTAAAAATATCAAATTCTGCTCTCTTTCTCTGAATTTTCCAAATGAGAGGATATGCAGGCATTATGGGCGGCCATGCCTCCCTTTTTGTACAAAATAAATGTGAACTTGGCCCATTTGGCACTTTTGGTCCCTCCTTTTTAGTTGACTTTTATTTTCTCTCCTTTTCTTTCTTTTTCTTTTATTCCTTTATTTCTTGCTAAAAATACGGGTGTTACAAGTGACAATTAATTCTAAACCGGATGTTGTATTTCTATGGAATAACTGGGTCCCGATCAAAGTAAATTTTCTGGCATGGCGTGCAAATCTGGATCGCCTCCCGACTACAGTTTCATTGGTGGCTAGAAAGGTACATGTTTCATCCTCTACCTGCAGTTTTTGTGGTGAATGTCCTGAAACCTCGGACCATCTTTTCATTGGTTGTGGATTCATCCAATCTTGTTGGGACTATCTTGCTCACTGGTGTGGTATACCAAACATGATCATATTTGCGGTGAAAGATGCAATTTTCCTTCATAAGTATACTCGTGGATCCAAGTCAAGAAAGAAGACTATTCATTCTATTGTGCTAGTGGCTATGTGGAGTATCTGGAAAGCTCGGAATGACCTTATTTTCAATCACAAACGGATTTCTTCCAGCAGCCTTATTGAAGAAATCAAAGTGATGGGGTTTCTTTGGGTAAAAAATAGGTCACATATGAAATCCTTAACATGGGACCAATGGTGTAATCTAGATATACAATAATGTTTCTTTATTGGTTCATGTATCTTTTCCTTGTATCTTTGCTAACTATTGTTAGCTGTTTAATTTAAAAGCTTTGCTGGTCGTTCAAAAAAAACTAGTGTTTTGATATCAATAATTATAAGAAAATAGATTTTACTATTAGCAGAAGTTGTATCATAAATCAAATACCATACCTCTTATAAGAAGAGATCCACATGCTATTGCTGCACTCATAGAAAATACAAGTTTCAAGGTTCTTTGATCTTAGCTACATGGTATGTTCTAATTTTCATCAACTTTTTAACTTATAATAACTTGCTCGCTAAATAGAAAAAAAAATATGAGTTTGAGTTTTGAGGTAAAAAGGATACATTTTTAATGATCTAGTTTTTCAAATATGAATATAATATATATGGAAGTTATACTAAAATTTCTTGCAGCATTAAGTAGGTGTTGAGATTGTTGAAATGTTGAATATACTTCTTACAATGAACAATAAAACTACGAGCAATTATACCTTCTCTAAAGCTCGATGAAAACACCATGTAATATCTTTCTCAACACAATCACCGGTCAAATAAACAGCTCCCAGAAGGTAGAGAGCATCAGGTTGCGACTAAAACATATAAATTGTCAAGCCCGAATAAAAATAAAATTTAACAAACTCTGAGCAGAAATATATAAACACAACCGGTAGTTATGTCTATTACTGACATACTTGGTCAGCTGCCTTCATTCTAAGCATAACACCCTCATTCTAAGCATAACAACAATATTAATTCATTAAACTATTAACTGTTTCACATAATGTTCACTAATTATTTAGTTAAAACGGAAGTCATGTATAAAGACCTTGATTCTTACATTACGACCCAATTCGTGTTGAGCATTTGCATCACCCATATCTACAACTTCCACCAATAAATCAGCTCCTCTGTCGCAGAAACAAGAAAAATGAAAATGTATTTAAGACAATAATTAAATGTTGAGACACATTAAACTCTTACAGAGCTTTACATTTTCCAGGCACATGATATTTCATGTGCAATCTGGATAACCAATATCTAGCATGTGTGTTTGAATTATCAAGTTCTAGAGCCAGTTCAAAATTATCCTTTGCAGTCTAAGGTAGATAACATAACCCAATAAGTTAACAAGTACAAATTCAAAGAACGATATCCAAATAAATATATACACATTGATGTATTTATCTGTTCTTTTACTTATGGTGAGCAATGAGGCGTTTATCTTTGGGTTTTGCAATAATCAATCACCCTGTCAACTTCCTTCAATGCATTCCACCCTAGTGGCGGAACCAAGAATTTTCCCAAATGGGGTCACTATTTTTCGGTGATTCGTTTTGTAACAAGATAATATAAAATTTTTCGGGTTTCCGGTTCGGCCGGGTCAGGTCGGGTTGGTTCGGCGTTCCTAAAATACCCAAATTATATCAAACAAAATATAGATTCTAGATTTCTAAACACCTAAATTAACAAACAAATTATAAATTCTAGATTTCTAAATTCTAAATACACAAATTAACAAACAAATTAAGCAAAATAAGTTAAGTCTAACAATTAAAACGTTATAGATTTTGAACTTTGAATAAACAATTAAGAAAAGTAACCTTTTTCAAGAATCAATGGTCGATGGAGGCGGCAGCAGTCGAGCAACCGAGGCACCGAGCAGCAGCAGGCCGGCAGCCGAAGTGAACAGGCAACCGGCGACTGACGACGACCGACGAGGGGGGGGGCAGCACCGCAACAGTCTTCACTCAACATGGAGGCAGGGTCGCAGGGTCGATTGATGGGGGAAACAGAAAAGTCGATAGGGTTTTATTTTATGTTATTAAAATAGTGGTAGTTTAGTAATTTTACTTAAATATAAAAGGGGAAAAAGCCTGCAACAGCTTGCAAGTTTCGAACTCACAACCTCAATTTTGAAGAAGGCGCGCATATACCTGTGAACTAGCAATTTGTTTGTGTTATTTCTTAATTTTAATATACTAATGGGTTCACTTTCTGTAAAACTATGGGTTCACTAAAACATTCGGCATTATACGTTACACTACGGGTTCAAAAATCAATAGGGTCACTTGACCCCGTACCCGACACCCTAGTTCCGCCCTTATGACCACCCTATTTGCAATGTATTCCATCGCTATCTTATTTCTACAGTGCAATCTGCGCTGCAGTAAAAGTAAACCAATCAACAAAAACTTCAAAAAAAAAGATATAATGTTTAATATATTTTGATTTGTCCCGTGAAACTTGTTAGGAAAAGAAATTTGAACTTAGATACACGAGTTCCCTCTTATTGCTTCTTTGTTAAAGGTTGTTTTAGATGATGTATCAATGGTTAAAGATTTTCATTAAATTGTCTATAAAGCCAAATGCTACATATTTTGAGACAAATGTGTATGTGATTGTACCTGTTGATTGAACTGAGCAAGACTAGAAATTTTTTGAGTATAACTAGCTTTCAAAACCAACGACTTCAACATTTTCACAGAGGACGCAATGACCAGATCATAATATTGTTGGCAGTATATAAGATAAAACTTCCAACTGTGATAGGTTTAAAAGATACACAAACAACAAAGTTCCCATTTCCTTTCATAGAAAACACAATTTTTACAAACAAAATACCACAATACGACCCAGTTCTTTTAGAGTTACTATGTACAAATAACGTAAAGTCAATTGTCATTACTTTCAGTAAGAAGCCAGTTTCACTTTGTTGGCTTTAAGGTAATATTCTGATGACTTACTTCATAGTTCAGTATTTGAATTTCAGTTAAAGTTCATATCTTGCCAAGACACTTCCATTGTATAACTGTATCTAACTTCCCTTATAAAATTATAAAAGCCCACTTGGTAAACTTAATTGGTTATTGTTTGTGTTTTTTTTCCCTCGCAAACCTATCGTTTAGGACTTCAAAAATATAAAAAGTGTATCGTAGTTTAACTTGATCTTACAAGTAATTATGATGAGGTATCAGAAATCAAAATTTTAAGCAGATGAGTGACAATCCTTAGAAGATGCATACGGATTCTTGAAGGCATATTTACAAACACATATGTGCACTATGTAACAAACATGAATAACAAGTGCAATTGAAATTCATAGAATCAATAGAAACCCAACAAAAAGTATAACTAAATACCTAATAAATTCGAGTCGGGGTCTCTTTGGAAGCGGTCTCTCTACCTAACAAGATAGAGGAAAGACTCGCCTACACCTACCCTCCCCAGACCCTGCTCTTGAGTGGAATATACTGGGTTTGTTTGTTTGTTTGTTTGTTTAAATACCTAATAAATCTTCAATGGTAGTGGCTCAAATTACCTGATTGACTAACAAAACACCTAAATAATCTTCAATTCTCCTGATTAAAGCTTGCAAATAACACTATGCACCATTGCACCTATACGCATGTCAACCAACAAAATATAGTGCCATGTGGTTAATCCACCACTCCCAATGCATTTTTTTCTCACAACTGAAAACAGAGTCTTTGGAAACCTACAACTAACCCATATCATTAAATAGCAACTGAATCATCAAACCTGGAGAACATTTAACCAACCTTCTATATCACTAAACAAAAGGAAAACCCTAATACAATCGATCGCTTTAGAGTTGAAACAACCAGGGGCGGCCTTGAGGGGAGCCAGGTAGGCAACCGCCTAGGGCCCGATCTTGTCAGGGGTACGAAATTTTTTTGAAAAAAATTATATTATATATGTATTTGTATTTTTTTAAATAAAAAACTATAATCTATTAATTAATCCATTAACAAACCCAACAATATTATTATTATTCTAGCCCATTAAACTTTATCTAATAGCCCATTAACATTTTAAATAATTTAGATCAATAAAGAATTAACGGATTAGTGATGATAACTATTAAAAGGGATGTATTGGAGAACATGAATTATAAAGACTTGATCGAGAACTTTGATTTCAAAAATGTTAGGAAAGCCTCCTGGTTCGCTTAAATAAGTAAATTAAATCATTTTGCTACTATACTTTGGTTTTGTTTATTATCATAAAATTATCATCGTATTGTAATTTTTATAAACAAGTTATGGCTTAGAATTTTTTATATCTCGTAGTATAGGGGCTCGTTTTTTTTTCTCGCCCCCAACCCAAAATCCCTTGAGAATTCTCGGGACCGGCACTGGAAACAACGATGATGGAAATTTAATGGGCACTGATAAAGAATAAGATAAAAGACAAACCTAGATGCCAACCGAATAAAAAAAATGGATTTGTTAGAAACGGTTTATAGAAGTTGAGGTGTTTACCACAGCGTTTGAGTATTCACAAACTCATCATCCATCTCGAACTATAATTTAACTAAAACATACTATTATTTAGATTTTATCTTATTATTCTTTAATAACCTTTACATTTGGTTCTTATGCATGCATATCTTTATTCAATTAAATAATATATTTTTTTACTTATTTTTCTTTTCTCTTACTCACATCTAATCGCAAAAAAGTACAAAAAAATTTAAGGTGGACTCGTTGAGATATGAGAATAAAGGATTGGATGAAGTAAATTATTAGATGATTTTGCTTAAACATGAGGATATGGTTAAAGACGAAGGATGAGTTGAGAATAATCTAACGGTAAACGAATATTAGATTAAGCCATCTTGATTATGAATTTTTTGGTTTGATGCTCGGGTGAGATGGCATAGTGCAAGGAAGAAGACAGGGTGAGAGATGTTTATTATTTGAATTTGAAATGCCTAAATTTAAATTGAATCTGAATAAAGAACTAACATTCAGATTTTAAATAATTATATCGGTTTCGAATAAACCAAATTATCGAATTCAGATTTAAAATCCCTAAACTGGACCGAATAAACCAAACTGAAGTAAGATATACATATTTTTATTGTTTTACTTTTGCATATGATACTTGTTTTTTTAATATATGATACTTTTTATCCTATATATGTATGTATATAACTTACTGTAAAAGTTCAATCAACTCGATTCGATAAACATGACTAAAATAATATTTGTACATTTCTTTTATTTTTTTTCATAAATTCAACTGAATCTAAACAAATGCGAACATGAGCTTACAAAAATTCGATTTAGTTTTGATTTAATTGAGTTGGAATTGATTTGAATTTAAATTTAGTTTTACAAATGTTAAAACTGAATACACCAAAGCTGATTTGTTGAACACCCTTGAGGCCTTGATCGAATCAACAAAACTGATGAGTTTGCAACCTATTGGTGTACATTTGCATCCGCCATGCTGTAGCGTGTCTAGGACGATGGAGTAGGTGTTTGTTGATGAAGGCATAGAGGGTACGTGTTCGTTTTCACAACCTACTAATGGGTACGAGGTTCCTTTAAAACGTACTAACTCATTCAATTTTTAGTGAATACATATTCTATTTTTTTATCACACTAGTCATTTTATGTTTCAATTCACTCAGTCATCACTCGTGTTGTATTTATATACTATGTTAGAGCCCGTGTGATACACGGGTGATTTAAACAGACAGACTTTCATTAAACATTGATTACATAATAAACATTATGAAAAATTCAAATTATGAAAATATAATTAAAATAGCATTCATACTCTCAAAACTTTCTCATAGATGTCTAAACACCTGTTTGTATACAACGTTTTGTGTGTCTTGCTGGTAATGTTACCAATTTTATCTAAAATGAGTACTTTTACACCGTCTGTAATCTTCACATTTGACAAAGCCACATATAATTGTCCATGAGTGAAACTGATATTTTTAATACAAACCAACTTTTGACAATAATTATCCCTAACTCTTGTTAATCGTCATTGCAAAATAAAAAGTTAGGAAAAATTGTCTTCTTTTGAATTTGAAAGGGATTATTTTGTGTGTCTTGCTGGTAATATTACCAATTTTATCTAAAATGAGTAATTTTACACCGTCTGTAATCTTCACATTTGACAAAGCCACATATAACTCTTCATGTGTCACACCCTCAATTTCCACGAACGGGGTTTTACCGTTAGGCGTGTGACATACCAGGATCTCAGACACAGTCATATCGAACGACACTATATGAATTTAAAATAAACATTTGACTTCATTCAACAGAACATAAACAAAGTTTACAATAGTGCGGAAGCATGTACAAAAGTTGTAAATCCATTACAATACTATTACAACAATCGTGTTTAGACAAAATGTTCAATGCTGAAAATAAACTAGATGAATGCATGTCCTGAGTGCATTTCCTGAAGCGTGCCTCAAAAGCTTATGCGTTCCTGTGACCTGAGAAAACATGCTAAAATGTGTCAACATAAAGTTGGTGAGTTCACAGGTTTAATCTACAAGAAATGTATTCGTAAGCGTTTCCATATTTTGCGTTTCAATGGTTTAGTACATAAAGCATATCGTTAGGTAGCTAGCCTATGTTCTTGTTACTTAGCGTTTCGAACCGAAGCTGACTGTTTACGTCCTATTGTGTATCCTCCACGTCTTAACCGACCGTGGCAATCGTATGTACCGTCATGTCTCATCAGACCATGACGATATGTTTCCTCCACGTCTTGACCGACCGTGGCAATCGTATGTTCCGTCATGTCTCATCAGACCATGACAATGTGTTTCCTCCACGTCTTAACCGACCGTGGCAATCGTATGTTAGGTCAATTGTGCGCCTGTTTGACCTCCAGTCAAGCTAGCGCGACTAGCCCGGGCGGGGTTTGTCAGACCCAGTAGTACTACTCAAAATTACCTCGCTAATCCCATTACTAACGGTTCGAGTGTGTCAGGACATGTTGTGTGTTGTGCACCAACGTAACAAGCGATATCAATATTACTACAACCATTTAAGTAAATGTAAATCTGTTTGCATGTTTTCTCCCCCAAAAGGAAAGAGATGTAAAATAGGGGCCGTGAAACTCACAGATGATGTAGCAAGTGTGTAGGATGCAAGTCTCCCAAGTGTTGTTTTACGATGCGCTGTCAAACACCTATTTACCCTGCTCTTGAGTGGGATATACTGGGTTTGTTTGTTTGTTTGTTTGTTTGTCAAACACCTATTGACAGTTGTGTTACGCGTTAATGTTGTGTTTAGCGTTAATAGACATGTTTAGTCGGGTCGGGTCGCATGGGTTCGGTCGTGGGTATCACACACACAAGCAGTCATAGACGTATTAGACTTCATGTAGATTTCAAATGGGTTGTTGATATTTGTAAACAGTTAGGTTGTTTCGAGTTGAAAAGCATATGTCTGTTGATTGCGTTGACTTTAATCTTTATGATCAAGAAATGACATTTTTATTGATGTTAACTTATCGTCACACGATAGCCACTTCGCACACCAGAAGGATTCACTCCAAATGACTCCAATCGCATAACAAGGCTAGACGCACGACTGGACACTTCATTCGCACGAATGGACCTTCAATCGTACGAATAAGCTTCCCTCGTACGATTGAACCCTCATTCATGCGACTCAGCCTTCAGTCGTACCACACATTCCCCAATCACCCGAATCAACTACCAATCGCACGTATGAACCTTCATTCGTGCGGTTGGGCCTTCAGTCGGGTGTCACTCAGTCGCACACATTCATTCGGCTGACTCAATCGCACACATTCATTCGGCTGACTCAATCGCACACATTCATTCGGCTGACTCAATCGCACCATTCATTCGTACGTCTCGCCCCAGTCGCCCCGATCAATCGCTCGAAGGAACCAGTCGCACGACTCAGTCGCACGGTTGGCCCAGTCGCGGACTGCAGCAGGTCGCGACTGCTGGGCAGGTCGAACGGCCTTCGGCTGTTTCGTGCTCGGTTTTCTCACAATCAAGACTTCCAGAAACACTCTCCTAACATGTCTAAGGGCAATTCACACGCTGATTGGCCTCACACGCACCCCCACGACCATATGCATTCGGGTTGAACCCGAACACCCGAATCCCATACTTGCAGCAGTGAAACGGGTGATAAAACGGATGAAAATGGTCGCCTACCTGCTGGGATCGTGATTCTTCAACTGTTGCGTGGTTTAGCCGGTGAAAACGAGCTCAATCGGGGTGGTTTTGGGTGCTAGGATGAACAATCGGAGGTGAAGAGAGTGTAGGAGAGAAAGAGCAGAATGTGAGTTGTTTAGGGCTGGTGGATGGGTATTTATACCCAGCCCCAGTTTGGCAATTGTCAGGTTTGGTCCCTGCACTTAGGTACCGAGTTCCCGAATTTGTTTCGGTTGATAACGACGTAGACGAGCGAGCTCTATTAATTAATAGGATTTCTTAGGTAATCTCGTTTATGTGAATCCTCTACAAACACCCACGTTAGTATTTTATCATAATTCGTTTAACGATTTCTGTGGTGGTGTTTGTATACGTTTCGAGTATTTGCGAGTACGGGTAAATGTTAACGACAAAAATTTTGAAAAATGTTAATCTGAAATTACGGGGTGTCACATCATGAGTGAAAACTGGTATTTTTAATACAAACCAACTTTTGACAATAATTATCCCTAACTCTTGTTAATCGTCATTGCAAAATAAACAGTTAGGAAAAACTGTCTTCTTTTGAATTTGAAAGGGATTATTTTGTGTGTCTTGCTGGTAATGTTACCAATTTTATCTAAAATGAGTAATTTTACACCGTCTGTAATCTTTACATTTGACAAAGCCACATATAACTGTCCATGAGTGAAAACTTGTATTTTTAATACAAACCAACTTTTGACAATAATTATCCCTAACTCTTGTTAATCGTCATTGCAAAATAAACAGTTAGGAAAAATTGTCTTCTTTTGAATTTGAAAGGGATTATTTATCGGATGACACAAGATTAATTCTTGCAATAAATGTTAGGCATCCAATATTACTTCCAGATATTATCTCAACTTCAATAACCCATTTCCCAAATAGAAATTTGTAGGCGAGTACCATTGCAAAGACCATTTTGTTAGTCGATGCTACGTAGAAGCATAACAGGAACTCCAACTTTCAATACTAACTTGTGATTTGACAATCCGGATATTTTAAGGCCATTTAGAAAATAAGAAGAGTGCATATTTTCCTGTAACGGGATATTAAAATGTTTCATTTGACATATGTTATTCGAAGTAGATACTTTATCTTATCACCAGGGAAAAGTGAAAGCATATGATCGTTAATTTAATGAACGACCTCATTTTTTGGTGTAAAAATTGCTCTCTCATGAAAGTACTTTTTGTTTTTGTAGTTCTCTAACATGGATGAGTAAACAAATTGAATTAAACTTGCTAAAGGATTGATCGATTCGTTGATGAGGAGTTCATGTGGTATGGTAATAGTTGTCTCACTATCGTTATAACCACCAACATTATTTTCTCCGATATCAAGAAGCCATGTAGCAAATTGTTCAATTCATTTAGTGTCAAGATCTTGTCCATTGGCTTTGATAATTTAATAAATATATTATAATTGGATCAATTAATTAGACAGTAAGAAATCAAAATTGGTGAATAAAAAAATTCATAAAATAAAAATCTACTAAATTAAAGGAGTTTATTTTAGAAAACAATACAGAAATAGAGAAAAATTTATAGATTCTTAACACATAATATATAATGTTAAATGGAATTTGATAAATAATGCCATAGAAGTTGAATTAATATATGGTTAAATGGAATTTTTATGACATAATATAAAAAAATTAAATGGAAGCCATAAATTGTAATTTAAATCAGTATGTAAGTATGATAATATATTTAAATTAGAGTAAATTGTCATTTTCGTCCATGTGGTTTAGTGAAAATTGCCTCTTTCATCCAATAGTTTATTTTTTCGCATCTGGGTCCCTGTGGTTTACAAATCTTGTCATATTCATCCAGTTCGTTAACTCCATCCAACATTCTCCGTTAAATGAAGGGTATATTGGTCATTTTAAATATATGTTTTATTTTTCTATTTTTTTAAACCTCATTTAATATATTCCCTTTAAATAAATTGCTATTTTAGTCCCTGTGGTTTTGACATGTTTGCCAATTCAGTCCAAAAATCCCACCACCTTGGCATAAAACACCATATCACCATCACCCGTGATGGAACCACCATGTAGACGTAGGGTAAAAATAACCCACACAAGACTGGGTACCCGAACCCGAAAGCCCGACCCATGCGGGCGGAACGGGTAAGCCAGCAGGACACGTGCCCCATATTTAATTACATCGGAATCACCCCAATCATAACCGATAATTCAGTAACGGTCGGAGAACATAAAAGGTAATGGATTTGCCGGGGAATAATCCCTGTAAATCAGCACACGATTACAGCAGACAAACACTATAAATACCACGTAAGGAGGATCGAGATCCTCACAAAAGAACACACACAAAAGCTCCCCCTTAATTCTCCCTATCACATATATCTATTCAATCAATACTTACTCTCACGCCGGAGGGTCATTCTAGGGATATCTCCCCCTTGGAATGCCTTAACTGGTGTTGTTTTCATTGTGCGTAGGTGTGAAGCTTCAGAGAGCATCGGTGGATCGAAGTTCAACAAGACCGGAACCATCCAGAGTTGGACCTCGTATTTGCACACCACACCACCACCACGCCACAAAAACCACCACCACTCTATCGGAACCACCAAATCATCACCACCACCCTATTATAAAACCACCACCACCACACCAGACGTGCACCACCACCACACATTAGATCTCCACCACCACACATTAGATCTCCGCCGTCACACACTAGATCACCACCACCATGTGGACCCTAGAAACTAACCGTTAATCTTGAACTTATAACAAACCCCTTCGAAAACGTATATGAAACCCTTGAAAATAAGTATTGTAGAGGTATTAGTAGGGTTTGATATGCATTTTTGAAGTGGTATGTTACACGTCCAATATTGATTGTCGATTTTTAGGGTTTATATGGTAGCGACGATCCGATGTGCGTGGTGGTGGTAAGCGCTCTGGTGTGGTGTTGGTGGCTTTGTGTTGGGGTGGTGGCGATGGTTCGGTGGTTCCTGTGACTGGTAGTGGTGTGGTGGTTATTTTTGGACTAAATTGGCAAATACGCTCAGACCACAGGGACTAAAATAGCAATGTATTTAAAGAGAATATATTAAATCAGGTTTAAAAAAAGAAAAATAAAAACATATGTGTAAAATGACCAATATACTCCTCATTTAACGGAAATTTTGGAAGGAGTTAAGGGACTGGATGAATATGACAAGATTTGTAAACCACAGGGACTCAGATGCGAAAAAACAAACTATTAGATTAAAGTGACAATTTTCACCAAACCACATGGACGAAAATGACAATTTACTCTTTAAATTAAATGTCTAGTATGGTAAGCATTTAATATATCAAAAAACTAAAAATAAAAATAGTGTAAGAGTGTGCCACGTGTCAAATTGGTGGTTTAAAAGAATGACACGTGACTCTAAAAACCTTGTTTTATTAGAGTCTATAGATTATATGTCTTTGTACATACGCTACCCACCCTTGTATGCTTTAACGACAAGATGCATACGTTACCCACCCTTGTATGCATTTAATATATGTTTCATTTAACGTATCTTGTCATATTAATAGAGATGCATAACAATCACATGAGATATACATTTAACGAACTTTTAAAGCATACAAGTTAACTAACACCTGGGTAATTTGAAACTTCATAGTTTAATATTCACCGTACATATAATATAAAGTGTTAATTTATAAGGATGGTTGTAGATTATGTTGTGGTATTGCTACCAATTTTTAAATCTACAATTCTAGTCTTGATTGTTTTATCAACTGTTACACTTTTGGTCTTTCATACCGATATTAAATACTCTTTTAAAATTTATAAATCTAATAACATAAATAACTTATTAAAAAAAATTTAAAAAAAAAATTAAAACCCTATTTATCATTCGCTGTACATATAATATAAAGTGTTAATTTATAAGAATGGTTGTAGATTATGTTGTGGTATTGCTACCAATTTTTAAATCTACAATTCTAGTCTTGATTGTTTGATCAACCGTTACACTTTTGGTCTTTCATACCGATATTAGATATTCTCTTAAAATTTATAAATCTAATAACATATATAATTTATTAAAAAAAATTTAAAAAAATTAAAACCCTATTTATCATTCACCACTTGTCTCCTCTCTAATGTATCGCTTCTAACAAAAACCAATTTACTCTTAGTGCCTTAACAAAAAGATAAAACAAGGCGAACATGTTTGATTTGAAGTACATGTTAACCTAGATGTCATGATTTTCCACAACCAAACCTAATAAACGTGAATTCTTCGATGATATCAATCCATATATGTTGCATTTGAAATAAAATCCTTCGGCATGTTATATACATTGCGTGCCCAAGCTTCAACTAGTTGTTCTGGTGCTTGAAAACAAGCTTACTGATATTTGGAATTTATATGAACAAGTATCAACTATGACAAATGTGGTTTATACATATTGAACACGACAAGATACAACTCGAGAAAATCAAATACAGAAATTGAAATAAGGAGCTGGTCACTTAGCAGCTAAGAGGTTACAAATGAAAACACACATTATAGTTATATTCACAAAATATTTGGGACTTCTAGTTGTTTTCTTGTGTATTTATTATTGAGATGCTTGGGTATATCGAATAATCTAGTGTCGTTAGAGTGTTTAGTTGCTATAGGGGTTACAAATGTATTATAGGAGGCCATTTGAAGGAAAGATTAGAGCATTGTAAATAATATTGCGATAAAAGTTAAGAGTTAACAACTTTAAATCACTTTAAGACAATATAAAAATCTTTCGTGAAGAACCTGACATTAAAATGGTTAATATGTACGACAATTACCTTAGCCCGAAAAGTTAAAGATAGTAGACTAACACCTATTGTGATTATTACGAATTTAATTGTTTTAAGACGATGATAGACATGCTAGACGAGGAGCTTGACGATCACTCCAACGAGATAAGCTCTAAACTACTTACTTGTATGATTATTTAAGTCCATATGATAATTTTGTGTATTTGATATACCAAATATACTAAGTTGGTCAATACGTATGGTCAATACGTATCCAAACGATATTAATTATAACAATAAGAATTAACTTAAGTTTGAACCCCGAACTACATTAATCATTTGAAAGCACACAAAAAATTTAAACCAGTTGTCTATCGTTTATTGGATTTATCACTTTATCGATTACAACTATAATCGTTGAAAGATTATATTATTTAATATGTATGTGTGGCCGGAATCACGTGATGGGATTGGTGATGTATTTATTAGTATCCACGTTCAAAAACTTATCGATCCGTCGTTAAATATATACAGATGCTAAAATGAACAAGTGAATAATATTACATGTTACAGAAAAACACACACCAACGAACATGAATGATAGATTACAAGTAGAACATGCGACATAGCACACATATGACGACCGACGTTAAAGTTCGGTCATGTAGCACACACACATACATAACACATGACTCATTTAATATAAAATCAATTGTACCATACGCGTTAAAGTGTTACACAAAGGTATTGATGATGGCCGCAACATGTATCAACAACTCACGAAGTTTATGGTAAGCTTAGAATGTCCAAGTTCAAACAAAGTTGGAGTGTTAGAATAGTCAATTCGAATATTTAGGAGTTCGTTATAGTTAAAAACGAGATTTTTTCTCCATAATTTAAAACACCGGATATTCATATAATAATATAATTATTAATCAAACGCGGTTTTCCGTTCACTCATTCACGCTCCATACACACCCTTCTTCTCTCTCCGTAATCACCTGTTAATAACACACACTCACACACGCTCAACTTAACTATTACACACAAATCTTCATCTCTCTGTTTGGGATCTTCAACTTCATCAACAACAATGGCGACAATCTGCTGTATTGTCTGGTACTTCTATTAGGTTACTCCTTTTGTGGACGATTTTCTGTGTTTTTGTGTCGAAACCCTAGCTCCAGATCTACAAGTATCATGAATTGACAAGAGATACATCGACGAAGCTAGTATGGCGCAAAGCTCCGACGCGAACAAGCGTGATTCTAACGAAGCACCTGCGATACCTCCGTCTTCATGGGCGAAACGCACAGGTTTTCGCCCTAGGTTCTCCGGCGAGACCAATGCCAGTGATTCCGGTCAAATTACGAGGACTCCGGTGGATCTAGAAGCTGGAGGCGTTCGTCCGACGCCTGCAGTGAACGGTACGGCTGCCGCTCCGGCTCCGGCTCAGCAGCGGCAGCCGGCTAATGCGCAGGTGCAGGTCCAGGCGGATAAGGATCAGTCGGTGAAGAAGAGGACGGAGGCTGAGGGCGGTGCCGGACGGCTACCGCCGAAGCCGGGGGTAATAGGCAGGCGAATAATGGTGGTGCGGTGGAGACGCCGGCGGCGACTCAACCGAGCCAGAGAGTGGTTAGGAATGCGGATGTGGAAAATGCTTTGCCGCAAATGGTTGATGATGAGTTTGTGTCTCGTCATGCGCATATGAAGTATGAGCTTAGGGATGCTCCTGGATTTGGTAAATGTTATAATGCCTCTAATGTGTTACTGAATTTGGAATGTTGTTGTTTGTTGTTGAAGCTTGTTATGTGTTTGTAACATATCTTGTAAGTGCATTAGCAATTGTTCGTTCTCTAGGTTAGAAAACTTGTCACTCCTGAACAAGTGCAGCGTGAATTTGTGAGTGCATTTGATAAGAATCATTGCTTTGTATAATTTTACTATTTTTACATGATCATTTGTTGCTAAATGTATACATATGTGATATGTTTAATGATTTTGCTCTGTTTTATGTGTTTTGTCTTCAGTTCCCATTGGTTTCTATGGATTTCAACACTATTTGTCGATGATGGGTTCATTGGTTTTAATTCCGCTTGTGATTGTTCCAGCAATGGGCGGCGACCATGTAAGCAATTGGATTATATGTCAGGTTAAGTTATATTGGAAACTTTACACTTGAATTAGTCTGATGAGAATTAGTGGGTGTAGGAGGATACGTCAATGGTGGTCTCCACTGTGCTTTTTGTTTCTGGAATGACTACACTCCTACAAGCAAATTTTGGATCAAGGTTGCCCCTCATACAAGGTCCATCTTTTGTGTTTCTTGCTCCTGCACTTGCAATAATAAAATCCCCTGAGTTCCTTGGATTAAATGGAAATGTAAGCTCAACCTCCTCATTCAGTTTATTTCAAGCAAATGTTTTTATATACTTTTGTTATGTTATCTAACAGCTTGGTGATTTGCATAACCTTCTTTATTGGTAAATGTTATGAAAACGAGGATCTGATTATATAAGCTGATAGGATTAGATTATGGTAGAATCTTATTGCAAAACGTTAAAACCCACCTTAGCATCATAAAACACACATATATATTACCATTCATGGGGACATAGAAGAAGTTTTATGGTTTGTCTGTTTATGACCATGTGTTTTCTTCCGACTTTTTGCTTGTATTCCTATAAATGCTTTGAAGATGATATATATGACCTTAATCTATAAGAAACACCCAGGCCAAAAAGTTCTCAAGGGTGGGTGCTCTAGGTACTCTACAAAAGAGAGACACCAACTATACATCTAATATAACTAATAACGTATTTTAATGGTTGGTACCAACTAATTGACTTCTTATCTCAATTTCTTATTCCTTTCCATTAAGGCGTTAAATTTCTACACATGCCTCAAAGTTGGCAGTTCACTTCAACATTATCAAGTAGAAACACAAAAAGGACAATGTAACAACAAAAGCCCTTTTATTACTAAATTCAAGCTTGATCTTGAAGATGCACCCATATTTCATCAGGGTAAGGGGAATCCCAAAAAAGTAAAGGAAGTGTGCACCTCTTGTGCCCTTCACCTGGCAATGCATTTGCCAGGTGAACCCCCTACTTGGCCCAAGGCACAGATTGACTACAAAATGTATTTTTCCAATAGGTCCTTGTCTAGTTGTGCTAATTAGTACTTTTTCTTAGGTAATCTATACTCATCCCTCATATTCACATTTTTGGGGCAAATAACATCCTAGGAGTAAATGACATCAGTTACTGGTATCAGCAGAATAATAACAAGGTTTCTACATATTGGTCACATTTCAAGCTGCTATTAGCACCTTCTGATTATGTTTTGTCTTCTGTAGTACACTATAAGAATACTATTTTAAAACTCTGACCAAGTTTGTTAAATGGAATGAAATTTAAGAAACAAATCAAAGGAACAAGACACCGTAAAGGGTTCAGTCTCAAAATTACACTGTAACGTCCTGCTTGCCTTTTGCAAGTTCCATGCAAAAGCTTATAGTTTCGACTTTGATAAGGCCTTTGATCTATATGTATGCCTTAAATAGAAATTTCTTACCAGCATTATCATTATATGATGTAGACCATTCCATGATGTAGTATGAGCCACATGTTGTTCCTTAAGTTTCTCTACTTTTGCTCAGCTTAAAGTAAACTTTTTAATTTTCTTTTTTTCATACCACCCCCTGTCCTCAGTGTCTCAGTATGTAGAACTCTCTTGCCATGAAATTTCATGCTTCGGTAAAATGAATAATAAAAATCATGAACATTCACTTGATACTGCAGAATTTCAAGCATATAATGAAGGAACTACAGGGAGCTATAATTATTGCATCAGCTTTTCAAGCATTTCTTGGATACAGTGGACTAATGACACTACTCTTGAGGTGTGTGTCACATCTTTTTTTAATCGTTTGTTCTTCTTATGCTATAAATCTTGTAACACCGTACAAATGGACAAATGGTTGATTTTAATGTTTATTTTAGATAACAGATTGCCTGAAATGTCACATTTAAAAGTTTTCTATTAAGTTAACATATACTCAATAACTCAAATCACTACCCTTACTCATTGCGATTCATATCTACAACTTCTAAATATGTGTTACAAAGCTAACCACAACTTGTATCCTGCTTTTTCAGATTAATTAACCCAGTGGTCGTATCCCCAACTGTTGCTGCTGTTGGACTTTCATTCTACAGTTATGGTTTCCCACAGATGGGAGCATGTCTTGAAATTGGCATGGTGCAAATTCTGTTGGTTATTATGTTTTCTCTAGTAAGTTCTCTTTCATCATTTCCAATTTTCTTATCTTTGGTTTATCTTCTATGATTATGTTAAGGATTGGCATTTATTTTTTCTTACAATCATCTTTCAGTACCTCCGCAAAGTATCTGTTTTGGGCCATCGTGTATTTCTAATCTATGCTGTAAGCAAACGCAGTATTCTTTTTACGTCAAAGCTTTTGATTCAAGTGGCATTGTAATATATTATTATATTTCTTTAATATATGTTTTTAGGTCCCGCTGGGTCTGGCTATTACATGGGCTATGTCTTTCCTTCTGACTGAAGCAGGAGCTTACAAGTATGATGGCTGTGATGTAAATATACCAACTTCAAATATGATATCGGATCACTGTAGAAAACATGTGGCCAGGATGAAAAGTTGTAGAGCAGATACTTCTCATGCACTAAAAGCTTCCCCATGGTTTAGATTTCCGTATCCACTACAATGGGGCATACCCGTTTTTAACTGGAAAATGGCTCTTGTAATGTGCATGGTGTCTATTATTTCATCAGTTGACTCAGTGAGTTGCAAGATTCTTTTACTGACCTAATAAGTATATATTGGTGAATAGTGAATTTATGAAAGTTTTTGGTTCTTAATTCTTAGGTTGGGTCATATCATGCATCATCTTTATTGGTGGCTTCCAGGCCTCCTACACCTGGCGTTGTGAGCCGTGGGATTGGTCTTGAAGGTCTTTGTAGCATCTTGGCTGGCTTGTGGGGCACTGGGACTGGTTCAACTTCTCTGACTGAGAATGTGCACACAATTGCCGTCACTAAAATGGGGAGTCGCAAAGCAGTTGAGTTGGGAGCTTTTGTTTTAATCATATTATCCCTAGTAGGTACGTCTTTCTTAATTCCGAGTTTCGATCTCAATAGTCTTTATAAGTATTTGTTTGATATTAACATTGACCCTAATATCATATATTTTAGGGAGAATTTATCAATTTTGTTATGTTTTTAGGCTAAAAACTTTACACAAAAAGTTTCCTAATCCTAGAAACATGCGGGTGTTTGACCAGAATTGGCATACACCAAATTGTTTGTTTGTATGTTATGTTGACGCCTTATTAAGGGCATTTTAGTCTCTTTGAATTTTTGAGGGCATTTTCATCTTGCGGGTGTTTGACCAGAATTGGCATACACCAAATTGTTATCCCCTAACCAAGAAATGATGGTGTGCGTCCATCCTTTCCTCTCTCTTCATCTCCTCTCTTTATTTTGCCATGTGTCAAATCACATAGTCTGGAGGATAATTAGGCACAAAATTAGGATACCATTTTTCTTTTAATATAAGACATAATTCCACCAAAAAAAGAAATAACATTTTAATTCACTGTTTAATTCTCCATGCATTGACAGGTAAAGTAGGAGGGTTTATTGCATCAATACCTCAAGTAATGGTTGCGGGCTTGCTATGCATTATGTGGGGCATGCTTGCAGCATTGGGCTTATCAAATCTGCGTTACAGTGAGGCTGGAAGCTCACGGAACATCACCATCATTGGGCTTTCTTTCTTTTTCTCACTATCTGTTCCAGCCTATTTTCAGCAATACGGTGTCTCCCCAAATTCCAACTCACCTGTTCCCACTTACTTTCAACCTTACATTGTTGCTTCACATGGTCCCGTTCGCTCACAATATGGAGGGGTATGTTTTCCACCTTCATATAATTTATTGAAACAGTATCTACAACATCTATTTGTTATGAGATTTCACCAATTTCTTTTATATCTTGACCAAATTCTCTTGATTTATTGATTTGACCAAATTCTCACGCTTTATTTGTTTTCTCATGAAACTGTTATTCTGTGATGATAGTTAAATTATGTAATGAACACATTGCTGTCCTTCCACATGGTGATAGCATTCCTGGTAGCTGTAGTTTTGGACAACACGGTGCCTGGGAGTAAGCAAGAACGAGGGGTGTATGTATGGTCTGACCCAGATGCAGCTCGAAGGGAACCTGCTGTTGTTAAAGACTACGGGTTACCATTCAGAGTTGGAAGATTATTCAGATGGGTGAGATGGGTCGGGCTCTAGAGACAATATTATGAACCATTAAAGTTTTGGCATGAAAAGAAAATGGTTTTTTTCGAGCTACATTGTAAAACGGTGACACACGCATTGTAATTGTGAATCGAGCAATCTTGCAGGTGGGGAACAGTGAAGAAGTAGGTGGATTTTGTACATTGGAGAGAGGATCTGTGTTGTAATGTTTAAACCTTTTATGCTTTTGTATGTAGTTTGTAATTGGAAATTTCTTGGTTTTATTTATTAGACATTTTTCTTATTTATATTTTCGTGACGGTTTGTTTATGGTAACGTTTAATGTCAATATTTAAGTTATTTGCCAAATGTCTTCGACTGTCAAAGTTCATTGTTACCCAGCATTGAACATCTTAAGCGACAAGAGCCGACCATTCTTTGCCCACTTTGCCCGCTCAGGTTATCTCACACTTCTCTACATTCTAGCAATGCTTGAACTTGGGTGTGCTTGATGTTTTGTGAACGAGATTTTTAGATTATCTAAGATCTAATTTTCTAGATAGAACACCTTCATCTCTTGAAAAAACACATTGAATATAAATTTTTTTGTACACTTATATGTTTAGTCTTATCATGATTATATACAAGGCTTATAACAAATGCATAAAGTTTGGTATAACATAAAAATTATTAAGGCAACATTGAATATGCGGGTTATGGGACATGGGGCATGCTAAGTGCATGTCATTAAGTCAAGCTTGTTGATCCATTTTGAGCTTATAGTGGTACTGTAATAACCTATATCCAAGACAATCACCAATCCATTTTAACACTGATTCGCTGACGGGTGCTTATGTTGACACATTGATCGACGTTCAAGCTACACAATGAACAAACTGACCAACTCATGTCTACGCTTGTCGGACTTAAAATATTGATTTAGAATGAACTTTGATCCAATCATCCAAAGCCGTAAACCCTACCAAGTATTTGCAATGTTTAAACATTTAAATTGTTCTTACTAATATCTGTTGGATTAAAAACTGAAAACTTGAATTATGAAATTCACGATTGTTGTTTGACATGTGCGCTTTTTAAGAGAATAGCAATAATGTAGTTAAAGTTTTTTCTAAAAAAACGATATAGTTTAAATTTATATTTTGAACATAAAATATAAACCAAGCATACATGTGACAGATCATGCAGAAATCTTTTTTATTCTTTTGGTGATTTATTGTATAAAGAACAAGGGGAGGCAGATGATGTAGAACGTGATATCATTAAAATAATATTATAGTTATATGTATTTGATTTGATTCCTTTAAAATTTTTGTTTCTCAAGTATCTATGGGTATATTAAAAGCTACTTCATTACAACGTGATATAATAAAAGCAATATAATAAATGTATGTAATGGAAGCTTATTTCAATACAAAGAGTTTTTATAAAAGTTATTAAGTTCCATTTTTCTCCTGTGGTTTGACATTTATTTACCGATTTGATCCTTGCATTGTCTTATGGTTTGATTCTAAAAAAAAATATCTTATCTATTAGGTGCATTAAAGTTGGAAGAAATACATGTTTTACCCTTATGAAAATCACATCTTAACATCTTGAACTTGTAAAAATTTCTACCGTATTTAACGTTTGGTAAAACAAAATCTGTTCTTCAATTATCAGTTCTCAAAATATTACAACTTGATGTTTGGCCATTGGTTACTAATCCCTAACACTTAGTGTACCTTATTCCTTCATGATTATACATGTGTGTTATATATCACATAAACAGAAATTCAGTTGGAGACAATCGTTCTACATAATTGAGTTGAAAATGCATTCATCTTTATAGAAGGTTCATAGATTCTATACTTTCGTGCAGAACAATCATTAACTCATGAGTTGACGAAAAACACAACTAGATTGATGCTTTAGTGTAGCCTATACATAAGAAAATTTTGTATAGGTTATAGTGCAAGAAGACCAATGACAAAATTGGATACTTAACTGATCAAATCAACGTTGTAAAGCACTTTTAAATAAAAAAAATGCTCATATAGGCTTGACTTATAAAAGTCACGATCCATGAACCAAATCTTTGCTTTGGTTCATGGACCAAAACTTAATCTACTCTAAAAGTTATGATCAAAAATATATTTCACTTTAAAAGTTAAAAATTAGTTTTGAATTAATCAATGAAGATATGTATCTATAATATATAACATATAATAAAAAATATTTTTAAGACATTTGTTATTATTTTAATATATTAAAGAACAAGTGTCATCATTATAACATATCAAAAAATTATTTTTCCTTCTCTCTCAATAAATATGAAAATTATAAAAACTATCAATTTAACTTTCATTTTTTACTAAAATTTGTTAAAACATATATATATCTATATTTGTGTTTCTTGTCTATCTAATATTAAATGATAATTATTTTATCTAAATAAACTAAACTATTAAACATCTAAAATATAAATATTTTTATTTTAATAATTTATTAATACATACTAAATTATGTGATTTCAGATATATTTTATCTTTAAATATATTAGTAATAATTTTTAATTTTATTATTTATTATAACTTTTAAATATGAGTAAATTACGCTTTTAGTCCCCGTGGTTTGATAGTTATAACCCTTTTCATCCAATAGTTTAAAAACGCCCTATTTAGCCACTGTGGTTTGAAATTTGTCACAATTAAGTCCAAACCGTTAACTCCATCCAACTTTGCTGTTAACTTTAAAAGAGAAAGACAATAATACCCCTGGATTGAAATAGTTACTATATATAAAAAAATACATTTATAATTCTATACACAGTTACAAACCAAGCACACGACCACCAGCATCGACCAACTCCGACGACCCAGATACACAAACTCCCTTAATCAAAATCAAACTTCTGTTGAGCACACAAAAACCACCACAACCCCCAAGCTGTGATTTGCCCCAAATCAAAGATAATAAGTAGGGGTGGAGGCCGAAATCAATCGGATTAGGGGTGAAATCATCCAACTACTCGGAGAAGGAGAAGGAGAAGGCGAAGGCGAAGGAGAAGAAGCCTCCGATGACTGTTCTGAAGGAGCACGTCTCCAAGGACAACATAGAAGACAAGTACATGGTGGACAGGGAGCTAGGGCGCGGCGAATTCGGAGTGACGTACCTGTGCATAGATCGGAGCTCCAGGGAGCTGCTTGCCTGCAAGTCCATCTCCAAGAGGAAGCTGCGGACGCCTGTCGACGTGGAGGACGTGCGCAGGGAAGTGGCCATCATGAAGCACCTGCCTCGGGACTCCAGCATCGTCTCGCTCAGAGAGGCCTGTGAGAATGACAATGCCGTGCATCTCATCATGGAGTTGTGTGAGCGCGGGGAACTCTTCGACCGGATCGTTGCCCGGGGCCATTACACCGAGCAGGCCACCGCTGCTGTTGCCAGGACCATGCTGGAGGTCATGCAGCTCTGCCATAAACATGGAGTCATTCATAGAGACTTGAAGCCTGAGAACTTTTTGTTTGCCAATAAGAAGGAAAATTCCCCTCTTAAAGCTATTGATTTCGGCCTCTCTATCTTCTTTAAGCCAGGTAATTTATCTATAACACCACCACAACCATCACCGCCTCATTTGGGAGAAATAAAAACGCCATCGTCGCTGTGAAGAAAAAACACATCTCAACGTGTTGATCGAAGAGATAACTGTAACTAAAGAATACCCACATGAAAATCTATGCTAAAATCTTGTTTTCCGTATAAAAACTTCAAAATCTCACCCTGCATTTCAATATCATTCAAGTGGGATTTGTAAATTGATTTTTGGGGGAAATGGGATTTTTGCTCTGTCTCTTTTGTGTTCTTTGTTTTTGTGAGAGTTGTTTGACAGGAAGAAAAGCAGAAGATGAAGAATGAGGGTTGTGCGGTAGTTTTAAGATTTTTGCTCTAAATCGATTTAGGGTCTTGAACCAGATACATACCTCTCTCATCCTTGTGATGGTCTTGAGTTGAAAATTGCAGGTGGTGATGGTGGGAGGCTGTAGTGGTCGGTGTTTGTTGGTGGTAGTGGGAAAGGAAAGATGAAATGGCAGGTTGTGGGGTTGGAGGTAGTGGTGGTGGTGGTGGTGGTGGTGGGGGTGGGGGTGGGGGTGCGGGTGGGGGTGGGGTTGGGGGTGGGGGTGGGTTATTTATTTATTTATCTAAATGTTTAAACAATTATTTGAATGGGTCATATATTTATAATAATATTTTTAATCCAAGGGTATTTTTGTTATTTAATAAAAAACTAACAGAAAAAATAGACGACGTTAGTTGACCGTAGTTGATTGTGACAAATTTCAAACCACAGTGGCTAAATATGACGTTTTTAAACTATTGGATGAAAAGGGTTATAACCATCAAACCACAGGGACTAAAAGCGTAATTTACTCTTTAAATATTTATTATTTTTTTATTTCACTAATGACTAATAATATCTACAAAATAAAATATTTATAAAACTAATACTTTTGATATGTTTTATTGATTCCACGATGTAATACATTGGCCTTAACCAAAGAAGGCTTCCTGGAGTGGTAACATACACGTATGACATATTCCAAGGAGTATTCCCGAGTTCGAGTCCCTCTTCTAGCCATTTGTTAGATTATTTAATCGTTTTTAATTTTAAATTTCTAATAAAAAATTTTCTAAGTAAATATCTTCATTTTTAGTCAAAGTAATGATTACCAGCGTAGTGTGATGAGACACTTCTAGTTGATTAATCCTATAAGATATTACTAATTTACATCTAATGAAGTTGGAAGGTCATACGCTGTGGAAATTGAGACAAATTATCTAGACGTGTGGTGACACCCTGTAATTTTTTTCCTCGGACGAGAATACCATCCCCGGACTTGATAAAAAGAAAAAGAATCTTTGGACCAAAGAATTTTCATTGTTTTTTGCAGTTGAATTTATAATATAAAATTTCTAGTGATGTTCGAAAATTTAACCTGAAAAAACGTAAAACACCGCTCCACTATTTTCAAGTAAAACAGAGAAAACTCGAGAGTCAGGACGAATCCATGTCTCCAAACTACCAAAAGGATAAAGAAATCCAAATAATAAATTTCAGTATCGAGTAGGTGGAGTTACATTTTCAAAAGAACTTTGATTTATTTTATGACAAGAACTGATGTTTAATGGTCATTTTCAACCAATTATTACAATGTTTGAATTCACAAACTACAAATATATTCCTCTTGCACTTCATAATTACTACATAATTCCATTTTGAGAGGTTCTAATTGAGACCTAGGTTTAGCACATTAGTTTCACCGGTTAAAACGACAATGTATAGTTATAAACTTAGTTTACCCTGCAAACGGTAGTTTATATTTAAATAATTTTTTTACCTTTACTTATACTAATTGAATTTATATTAATTAAACATGTATTTAATATTAGTGTATACAAAGTAAATATAAAATATTCAATTAATATTAAATAAAATAAAATAGAAGTTCAAACTGAAAATAATATATTTATATAAAATATATAAATCTTTAATAATTATAAAATGGGAATATCGCTTACGTCATCGTGTGTCTATTTGTGGGTACATATGTTAGCCACTAGGCTTGAGCTTTAAAAACCCTACATCCGTAGAACTTTCACATAATATTTCACTATATACACGTATGTTATCCACGATCATGTAATTTGTGCCTCGCCGGCCGCCGCCTCACCGGTCACCTCTCCCCCTCCATCGACCGTTGTTCCTGCGCCTCACCGGTCACCGCTCCTCCGCCTCGTTAGTCGACGGTCGCCAGCATACAATCGCCAGCCTCCATCGTCGCCTCGTTGTATTTTTGACGGTTGTAAAAACCTAATGTCGGGGGATCAGCGGCGGCAGCAAGATCCGAAGGAATGGGAAGAAGTACAACGCAGGAAAGGAAGAGATCGTCACGGTGAAGGTACGAGCAAGGTTTTATCCAAATTCTTTGTGTCTAATCTTCCGCCGAAGTGTTCTTCACAAGATCTCAAGGAGGCTTTGGGAGGTTTTGGTAGATTCGAAGGGTCGTATATTGCTAGAAAACTGGACAAGTGGGGTAAACGTTTTGCTTTTGTGTCGTTCTCGGAGGTTGGTGACGGTAAAAGAATGGCGGAAGAGATGAAGGATGTGTGGATCAGATCGTATAAGGTATTCATTACCATTGCTAGGTTTGTGGACGGTGGAAAGGTGCAGCAGCCGGTCACAGATAACGATCGGAAGACGTCTACGCTCAATCAACAAACTAATCAACAAACTTAGGCAAAACCTAACACCGAGGTGCCGAAAGGAGGGGGGGTTAGTTCCTACACTAAGGGTTTGAATGACTCGACAGTTGGGAATGGACGCTCTTTCGTGGATTCGCTGTTGAACAGAAACAGGATTGACGTGATTAAGGTGGACGATATTATGGAGGATTCTCACACTGGAATGGGGTGGCACTTGTTGGTAGGGTTGTTGGGTTTAACATTTTGTGCAGGTTGAATGTGTTGCTACGTAAGATGGAGTACCGTACCGTGGAGATCAAGTATCTTGGAGGTTTCAATGTTGCTTTAATATTTCAAGAATCTGATATGATGGAAGAGTTTCTTGTTAATGAGGCAATGTGGTCTGCATGGTTTGAAAAGTTAGTAAAGTGGGATGATAAAGTGCTTAACGAAGAGGAGCTTATTGCATGGGTTCAAGTGCATGGCGTTCCGGCTCAGCTAGCACTTGATCAGGTATTCGACTTGATTGGTAGTAGGTATGGGAGGGTGATCAAATCGGCTGGTTTGTCGAGTAATGATAACAACTTTTCTTATGCGCTTATCGGAGTGTTGAGCAAAATCCGGAAAAGTATCGTGGATCGGGTGGATATTAGTTGGAGAGACAACACGTTTAATGTTTGGGTTCATGAAGATACTGCAGAGTGGATTCCGGATGGCGTAGCTGAGATCGATGAAGAGGACATATCGGTGAACAAAGACGATGAAGGAATGGGTGATAATGTACAACAAACTGTTGATATGAATAATCCTTGTGAGGATGGTGAATTCATGATGAATGAGGCTAGCGAGGGGGTCGAGATTAATGGTAATGGGTCTCAGGGAGTTGGTGTCGAAAGTATTGCGGCTGAGGCTTTGGAAGTTAATACGGATACAGTTACAAGCAGGAAGAAATTTCGAAGACGGTCTTTATTCAAGAACAGGACTGGAAGCAATGGGTCTCATGAGTGTCCTAAGAAGAGGCAAAGGGAGAATAATGACTTGTTCGGGCTGGACAAGTTAATTGGCATTTTGTCCGATGCTGAGAAATCGTTTAGTAATAATGATGACGTGGGAGATGACGTATTCGTTACTCCGGATTTGAACAGAAGTGCGACAGGTACGGGTGATAATGGGTCGCATGGGTTGAATGGCATTGAGGGGAGTGGTAGAGGGCCGCTTGAAAATGTTATGACCAACGTACATCAGCTCATCGATTTGGAAGCAAGTGATACAGTGGTGTTAAGTAAAGCCTTGGGGGTGGAAAACTTGGGCGATTTTGTTTCGTCTGTCAAAGAGGTGCTATGCAATAAAGGTTATCAAGAAGGTGATCAATTTGGTTTGGGGAACCCGGGTAAGGGTGACTGGGTTCGTAGTTTAAGGGTGAAACATGAGGTCAATTTTCTTTTGCTTCAAGAGACGCATTTTGATTCTATAGATGTGGTTAACTTGTGTAGGTATTGGGGTTTTGGGGACTTTGGTTTTGACTGGGTTCCGGCTTCGGGCAGATCAGGTGGTTTGTTGTCTATGTGGGATCCTAAAGTCTTCACTGTCGACAGGGTTATCAAGAATTCTAACTGGTTGATGGTTTCCGGTTTGGTCAAAGGTAATGGGTGTCATTTTCACATTCTTAATGCTTATTTACCACAAAATATTGTAGCTAAGCGTAGAGTGTGGGCAGAGATTAATGGTATGGTTGGTGACGGTGATGGTAAATGGGTTGTGGCGGGGGATTTCAATTCGGTCAGGAGCGAAGAAGATCGTCGGAATTCTATTTTCAATTTGGTTGAGACTAATCAATTTAATTATTTTATTGACGAATCGGATTTACATGAGTACTCCTTGAAAGGGAGGCGCTTTACTTTTGTTTCAGGTGACAAGATGAGCCGTATTGATAGGATTTTCGTCAATTGGGATTTCTTTTTGGAATGGCCTAATGTTGATTACATTGCATTGGAGAGGAACAAGTCTGACCATAGTCCTCTGTTACTAAAGACGAGCTCGAGGAATTTTGGCCCGAAACCTTTCAAATTCTATAATTCATGGCTCAATCGGGAGGACTTCGGGGCGGTGGTCAGAAGGACTCTTGAAGCGGAGTTGTTTACGGGTTCCCCGGATACTATCCTATTGTCCAAGTTCAAGTCGCTGTGCAACAACATTTCAACATGGGCTGTGGATACTAAAGCAAAAGAAATGGAAGAGAAGCGGGTTCTTGAAAGTGAGTTTAATGTGCTCGATCAAGCCTTGGAGAATATAGAGATTTGACAGAGGATGAGTCGTGGTCTTTGTGTGAGATCAAGAGGAGGCTTACTGAACTTGATGAATATTATTATAGAGACTTGAAACAGAAGGCTCGATGCAAATGGGCTTCTCATGGGGACGACAATACAAGGTATTTTCACGGTTTCATCAATAAACGCAAGAACTCTAATTATATTCTGGGTCTGGAGGTTTGTGGGAGATGGGAAACTAAACCTGAGATTATCAAAAGGGAGGTTATGGGTTTTTTCCGAGATAAATTTAAGGAGAGTATGTCTACCCGGCCGAATCTAGTGTGTCATGGTTTGTCGGTATTGTCTAGGGGGGAGGCCGATGGCCTAGTGGCGGATTTTAGTGTCCAGGAGATCAAGAGGGCGGTTTTTGATTGCGGTGCCGATAAAGCCCCGGGGCCTGATGGTTTTAACTTTCGTTTCATTAGGCACTTTTGGGATTTATTTGAGAATGATTTTGTCGCCATCCTGGATCATTATCAAGAAGTTGGCCGGTTTAGCTCGGGGGTTGGTTCAGCTTTTATCTCGTTGATTCCCAAGGTCAGCGATCCATCGAAATTAGGGGATTTTAGACCTATCAGTCTTATCGGGAGTATTATTAAGTTGTGTCGAAAATTCTGGCGACCCGGTTGAAGAAGTTTTTGGGCAGAATTGTGTCGGAATCTCAGTCGGCTTTCTTATCTGGTAGATATATCCTTGACGGGCCATTGATGGCCAACGAGGTGATCGCTTGGGCTAAAAAGAGAAACATAAATATTTTCTTGTTCAAGATCGACTTTGATAAGGCGTATGATAACGTCAATTGGGATTTTCTATTGTCGGTATTGTCTCAGATGGGTTTTTGTTCTCTTTGGTATGAGCGGATTCGGGGTATTCTGGTTTCGTCTAGAGCTTCAGTGTTAGTAAATGGCTCCCCTACGTTCGAATTTGGGTGTCAAAAAGGGATCCGTCAAGGAGACCCTCCTTCTCCTTTTTTGTTCATCTTAATTATGGAGGCGTTTTTTGGGATGATGAACCAGGCTAGTGACATCGGGGCTTTTCATGGCGTCAAGCTTCCTAATGAGGGTCCGGTTTTGTCTCATTTACTTTACGCGGATGATGCCATGATTATGGGAGAATGGTCTCAATTTAATTTTACTAACATAAGGCGCATTCTTCGTATTTTCTATTTATGTTCCGGGCTTAAAATTAATATCCATAAATCGGTGCTGTATGGTGTGGGTGTGGAGGCAGGTGAAGTTAAGCCGATGGCCGACTCCTTGGGGTGTAAACCGGGTAATTTACCATTCTCGTATTTAGGTATCAAGGTGGGGGCAAATATGAATAGGGTGGTTAATTGGGAACCAGTGGTGACTACGTTTAAACGGAGGTTATCAAAGTGGAAAGCCAATACTCTTTTGATAGCTGGTCGCTTAACTTTTATAAAGTCGGTCTTGAATAGTTTACAACGTATTATTTCTCTTCATTCAAGGCCCCGAAGAAAATGATTGGGGTTTTAGAGGGCTTGATGCGTCGATTTCTATGGGGTGGGTCGGAGGAGGCTAGGAAGATGAGTTGGGTCCCTTGGGAGGTTGTTACTAAAAGCATTAAGGATGGTGGGTTGGGGATAGCTTCTCTCGAAATTAATAATAATGCCTTGTTAATTAAGTGGCTTTGGAGGTTTTTAAACGAGCCGAATGCTATATGGAGAAGAGTTGTGGCCTCTATACATGGGTCTTCTAGGTGGTGGGGTATCGCTCCAGTTAATAACGCCATCACGGGTGTTTGGAAGAACTACGTTTTATTTTGGAACAAGCTCAAGGTTGAGGGGGTTGGCCTTAATGGTGTCATTCGTGGCAGGCTCGGTAATGGAGATAACCTTAGATTTTGGTTGGATACGTGGTTGGGGAATCAACCGTTAAAAGACTTACCCGGCTTTATTCTCTATTGAAAAATCGAAGCGGGTTTTGATCGCTGATCGTATTCAGGTTACAGGTAGCGCTCGGATTTTCAGGTGGGAATGGATTCGGACTCCATCTTCTGCAGCCGAGATTATGGATAAACAGCGGTTGGAGGTTCAGGTTCTTAATGTGATGCCGGGTGACAGAATCGACACTTGGGTCTGGTCGCATGGTACGGAAGCTGTCTTCAGCGTGGCTTTTGCGAAGAAGTGGCTACGTGGTCAGGTCAGTATTGATGCAGGTGCTATTTTCAAGTGAAGTTCTTGGGTCCCAAACAAGTGTAATATCTTTATGTGGCGCGCTTTCTTGGATCGCCTTCCGACGAAGATGGCGTTAGCTAGAAGGCACATTAACATTGAGGATACCTCGTGTGTTTGGTTGAGGCTGCGGACGAAGACTTAGAGCATGTTCTAACAGGTTGCGCTATCGCTTTGGGATTATGGAACGCTATTGCTACTTGGTGCAAAATTCCTAGACCGTTTGTTTTTCATGTCAAAGATTTGGCCGACCTTTATGATAACAGCGGGGTGACGGGTGTAAAGAAGTTGGTCCTTCAAGGGATTATCATCATTGCGTGTTGGCGTCTGTGGAGAGCTAGGAACGATAAGGTGTTTGATAGAAAAGAGCCTAATGTGACGAAGATGAAGGCGGATATTAAATCTTTGGGTTTCCTTTGGTACAAATATAGGTTCAAAAAGGGGGTTGTGGATTGGGATAGATGGTGTGCTTTTTGTCACACCCCAACCTTGACGGCGGAAACGTCGAGGTGCGAGGGTTAAGATTGTTCACAGCCACATAACGCTATGTTAAAGTATAAAATGCCATTAATCAATTGTTTTCAATCACCACATACATCAATGTCTCAAAATAAATTAAACAAAAACAAGAATTCAATCGTCTTTATTAAACCTAGGTCCATGATCTAGGTTTATGCATTCCTTCAATCATCGCTAAGCTTGCACATTACCTGAAACATGTTGAAAATAAAGTCAACTAACTAGTTGGCGAGTTCTCATGGTTTTAAATACAATAAGTATACAAAATGTGGCAATTCTAGTCAATGGTCACAAGATAGCAAGTATATAGAACATGCATAGTTACAATCAAGCCTCGACTGAATAATATGAATAAGCATGATTAGCTAAGTATATTTGGTTCCCTAGTGCACAAGCATACGGCTCCTAGGAGTCGGCAATACATCGACTTTAGCACCAAATAGGCTTGTCAGGCCCAAAGATCTAAGACTTCGCTAGGCTAGCAATAGTTAATGATTGCACACGTATGTCACATCTCATATATTACTAAACATATCCAAACAACCACGACTATGTAGGAATTGCACGTGTGTAATAAGTATCAAAACGTGTATGTGTAAGTTTGTATAAGCAACATGTTTCACCCCGAAAGATGTGAAATAATCGTAAAGCGGGGCATAAGAACTCACATGTTTAATAAAGGAGACTTGTAGATGTAATAAGAATAACCACGAATAAGATTTCCAACACAAACGTCACAACACACCTAAACGAAATAAAGTAGCGCGTTATAATTTGTTTGATGATTAATTGTAAGTCTAATATGATTTAATAATTATTCGTATTTATTACATGTTAATAACGTGATCGGTTTAATGGAACGAATGGATTATACTTGGTATAATCAATTGTTAGCGCGTAAGAGAATTAATAAATAAAACTTGATTAACTTGTACGTTAAACCGGTTTATAAGGATTGTATATAATAGTGATTTAGCTATTATAAGGAACTATATAAATTTTTATATATTTATAGGTATAAGTAATTAAACAATTTAATTGTTTGAATATACATATAAATATATATACTAAACAATTATGATATTGTGTATAATAATCAATATAAATGATTTAGCTATTAAAAGGACTATGTATAAATATATATATATATATATATATATATATAAGTAACTAAACAATTAAATTGTTTGAATATATATATATAAATATATATACTAAACAATTATAACATTAATCATAATAAGTGATTTAATTACTAAAAGAAATATATATATATATATATAGGTATAAGTAACTTAAATAATTTAACTATTTAAAAATATAATTTACATATTCAAGTATTATATTTACTCATTTATTTTGTATTTTAAAGATACAAAAATGTATTTATAATTACCAAAGTAATTTATAAAAATTTAATTTAGTCATAAAATTAATTAAACAAAAGAAAGAAAATAATCTGCATTTTATAAAATTAATTTTAGAAATTTTCAGAATTTAAAAAGGTGTAATAATTAAAAGAAATAAAGAAAAGAAGAAAAAATCGAAAAAAAGAAAACAGGGGAGGGGGCTGCCCGGGGTCGAACCCGGGTCTCCCCCGTGAGATGGGGTGCGGGAACCAGTGAACCAGGGTCGTGGCCTTGGTTTCACTTTGGTTTGTTTTGGTTTTATGCATTGCCTCCCCGGGTTCCCCAATTGATGAACCCTAGTTTCGTTCAAACCCAAAATCAACCCTCGATTCGGTGTTAATCACCTAAATCATCATAGGGCTTTTGATCCTTGGACGAAACCGAGTAGGATGAAGGTCTTAATTACCTGATTGATGTGGTATTGAAGGGGTTACGGGTTCGATTAGGTTCGGGTGTTCTTGAATTTGGGGGTTTGCGTTTGAGAGATTTTCTTGTGCAATTGAGGGTTCAGGGAGTTTAGGAACTTCAAAATGATTCCGAAACCTTCAATATATAGCTTTGATTACACGGTTTTGGCTCTAACTTGTTCGATTGAAACCGCGTTCGAAGTTTACCCAAATTAATCGATTATGAGCTGTTAATTTGCACTTCTGATTGATTGATTGATTGATATAGCCGCGTATTAAGATTTAAGATAGTTAATTTGATTGAAATTGTAATTTTTGACAGGATTTGATTTCGTATTTTTGTTAAGAGATCACGGGTTTGATTTGGCAAGTGGTACGAGCGGGAACTCGAATTTGGACTGAGGCTCGGGTTCGAAACATGAGGCCGAGGGGTTTTGGGGGTTTAATGTGGGTCAAATTGGTTGGAAATGGGGTTTTTGAGGCTTGTCGGAGCTCGGCCGGAGCTCCGGCCGATTGTCACCGGAAAAACGGGGGTAACAGGGGGGGTGGTTTGGGAAATTACACAATTGGCCCCTCACCTTTCGAATGTTTATTATTTCGGGTTTTAAACTTTTATTCAAAGTTTTCAAAATGGCAAAACAACCCCCTGTACTTTAAATTCTAAGTTTTATTATTATTATTATTATTTATTATTATTATTATTATTATTATTATTATTATTATTATTATCATTATTATTATTATTATTATTATTATTATTATTATTATCTATTATTATTATTGTTATTTTTTTTATATATATATATTTTTTTTATATATATCTAAAAATTTACTAATAATGCTTTAAAATGGCATAAATAAACCGATCAAAAATACAGGATGTTACAGTCTCCCCAACTTAAAAGAATTTCGTCCCGAAATTAAGAATCAAAAAGGGTTACAAGAATAAGTAAGGGTAAGTCTTCTTCATATGTTCTTCACGCTCCCAAGTGAATTCCGCTCCTCGTTTATTCTCCCATCGAACCTTTACGATTGGGGTCGTAGAGGTCCTAGTCTTCTTCATAATGCGATCCATGATTTCTACGGGTTTTTCAACGAAGTGTAGTGACTCGTCGATCTGAATGTCTTCCAATGGCACATGCAAATTATCGTCGGCCAGACACTTCCTCAGATTCGAGACGTGGAAGACAGGGTGAATTCCACTAAGGTCGGAGGGTAGTTCTAGTTTGTAGGCCACTTTCCCGATCCTTTTCAGAACCTTGAAAGGCCCTACAAACCTTGGAGCTAACTTGCCTTTCCTTCCAAAGCGAACCACACCCTTCCACGGTGAGACCTTGAGAAGGACCATCTCCCCAACTTGGAATTCCAGTGGCTTGCGACGTTTATCAGCGTAGCTTTTCTGTCGACTCCTTGCCACTTCCAGGTTCTTGTGGATGATAGCGACTTTATCGGTCGTCTCTTGTATGAGCTCGGGACCGGTAATAAGATTTTCGCCAACGTCGGTCCAGCAGATTGGTGAACGACACTTACGACCGTAAAGTGCTTCGAACGGTGCCATTTGGATGCTTGAGTGGTAACTGTTGTTGTAGGAGAATTCTGCGAGCGGTAGGTGCGTATCCCAGTCGCCCCAAAATCAAGGACACAGAGACGTAACAGGTCTTCCAGGGTTTGGATCGTCCGCTCGGTTTGGCCATCGGTTTGGGGATGGTAAGCCGTGCTTAAATCCAATTGTGTACCCAGAAGTTCTTGCATAGTAGACCAAAAGTGAGAAGTGAATCGAGCGTCTCGGTTGGATATAATGTGAAGAGGCACACCATGACGGCTTACGATCTCGTCGATGTAAATCCGGGCTAACCTTGATGTCTTATATGTGTCGCGTATGGGTATGAAATGTGCCGACTTAGTCAATCGGTCGACGATTACCCATATGCTATCGTGCCCGCGAGATGTCCGAGGTAACTTGGTTATGAAGTCCATGGATATATGTTCCCACTTCCACATGGGAATTTCGGGTTGTTCAAGTAATCCACTTGGACGTTGATGCTCCGCTTTAACCTTCGTGCACGTAAGGCACTTAGCAACATAGGTTGCTATGTCTCGTTTCATTCCGGGCCACCAATATTGACTCCGTAAGTCCATGTACATCTTATCGGAGCCCGGGTGAATAGAATAACGAGTCCGATGTGCTTCGTTCATGATAGAAACCCGAAGGTTATTGCGTTTGGGGATCCAGATTCGGTTTGCGAAATACCTTAACCCATTGGCTCTTGTTTCCAATTGGGCTGAGAAGTTTGGCTCGAGCTCTTCCTTCATACTCCCTTCGGTTTGCACCGCTTGCTGTGCTTCTCGAATACTCGCCTCGATGTCACAATCGATCCTTAAGTTCTGCAATAACACCGTAGCATTGTTGACATCGAGTCAGACTTCAGTATCAAACTCTCCCAATGTATCGAACCATTGGCGTCGGTCGCGAATCTCTTGAACGGAAACCATCTTTTGATGCGACTTTCGACTCAATGCATCGGCTACGACATTTGCCTTGCCGGGATGGTAGCGGATGTCACAATCGTAGTCGCTAATTAGTTCCACCCAACGACGTTGCCTCATATTGAGGTCCTTTTGATTGAAGACGTGTTGGAGGCTCTTGTGGTCTGTGTAGACTATACATTGCGTGCCGTATAGATAGTGTCTCCAGATTTTTAAAGCAAAGACCACCGCTCCGAGCTCGAGATCGTGCGTCGTATAATTTACCTCGTGAACCTTCAATTGTCTCGAGGCATATGCGATGACCTTTCCCCGTTGCATGAGAACACAACCAAGGCCTTGCTTCGACGCGTCGCAGTATACCGTGAAGTCGTCATTTCCATCCGGTAGCGTCAGAATAGGAGCATTGCACAACTTGTGCTTCAATGTCTCAAACGCCTCTTCTTGCTCGGCTTTCCACTCGAAAGGCTTGTTCTTTTGAGTCAAGGACGTGAGTGGCTTTGCGATTTTTGAGAAGTTGGCAATAAATCGCCGGTAATACCCGGCTAGACCAAGAAACGATCGAACTTCCGTCGGAGTTGTGGGAGCACTCCAATTCTTTACTGCTTCAACCTTCGCAGGGTCGACGTGAATTCCTTGACTAGTCACAACGTGCCCTAAGAACTGTACTTCTTCAAGCCAAAACTCACATTTCGAGAATTTCGCGTACAGTTGTTCCTTCTTCAACAGTTCGAGGATTTGACGGAGATGAAGTTCATGATCGGAGCGAGACTTGGAATAAATAAGAATGTCGTCAATGAAAACGATGACGAACTTGTCTAGGTATGGCTTGCACACCCGATTCATAAGATCCATGAAGACCGCTGGAGCATTGGTTAAGCCGAAAGGCATAACCATGAACTCGTAATGCCCATACCGAGTGCGGAATGCAGTCTTTGGGATATCGTCGTCGTGGACTCGCAGTTGGTGATAACCCGAACGCAAGTCGATTTTTGAAAAGATTGCAGCTCCTTGAAGTTGGTCAAAAAGGTCGTCGATACGAGGAAGAGGATACCGGTTCTTGATGGTCAACTTGTTGAGCTCCCGGTAATCGATACACATGCGGAAAGACCCATCTTTCTTCTTCACAAATAAGACAGGTGCACCCCAAGGAGAAGAACTAGGGCGGATAAACCCCTTCTCGGATAATTCCTGGAGTTGGCTAGAGAGTTCTTGCATTTCCGATGGTGCGAGTCGGTAAGGTGATTTAGCCGCGGGGCTTGCTCCCGGAATCAAGTCGATTTTAAATTCTACTTCGCGTACGGGAGGTAACCCGCTAAGATCATCGGGAAAAACCTCAGGGAATTCTTGTACAACTGGAACATCTTTGAGTTCCTTCTCCTTGGTTTTGGTGTTGACTACATATGCCAAGAATGCCGGATAACTCTTACTTAGGCATTTCTGAGCCTTAGTACATGACATAAGCTTGAGTCCTTTGGAGGACCGTTCACCGAACACCTTCAACGTGTCCCCGGAGGGTAAGGGCATGCGAATGCACTTCTCGAAACAAATGATCTCGGCATGGTTCTTAGATAACCAATCCATGCCAATAATGACGTCGAAACTCCCGAGTTTCATAGGAATAAGGTCGATAAGAAACTTATGGTCATCGAGACACAATAGACAATCGCGGATAACCACGTCGACGGTGATGGGTTCTCCGTCAGCAACTTCGACGGTGAGAGGTCTCTCAAGATTTGAGCGAGGTTTAGAAAGTGTCGGCTCGAACTCTAAGGAAATGAAACTTCTATCGGCGCCCGAATCAAATAATACGTATGCATAGGTGTCATTAATAAGAAACATACCTGTATAGGTTTTAAAGGCACTTAAGGACACAAGTAAGGAATTTTAAGAGAAATTCTATGGGGATAGGGTTGCAATTTTTTTTACGTACCGTTCACCACCTCGTTGTTCGCTTGCGCTTGGTTCGCGTTGATGTTGAAAGCACGTCCACGAGCTTGTGGAACATTGCCCACAAGACGAGGGCACTGGGGTCGGTAGTGACCTGGTTCTCCACAGTTGTAGCAGACCCGATTTGGTTCCGTCATTGCGTTTCCCAATGCTCGGCGACACGTTGCCACAAGGTGCCCGTACTTGCCACATAGTGTGCAGATGCGACACGGAAGGTTTCCCGGATGGTGGTACCTACACGTGTTGCACATAGGTAGAGGGCCTGCATAAGCCCTTGCCACGGGCACTTGTGCGGCCGGTGTAGCCCCGGTAGTACACTGTCTTTGGGGCGGTTTAGGAGCAGCCACGGCGTAGTTCCGTGCCGGTACAAACTTCCGTTTCTTGTTATCAGGCTTGACCTCCTTGACCTCCTCGGGGGTCGTCTTCTCAGTCTTCTTGGCACCCTTTGCAGACATAGTACCTGCTCGGATGTGGTTCTCCGTCAATTAGGCAGTGATGGTGATAGCTTCTTCCAAGGTTGCGGGCCGGCTACCCATAACGGCATCCTGAATCTGAGGCGGTACACCCTTAATAAATTTTTCCACGTTTCGGGAAACGGTATCCACCATGTGTGGCAGCAGTATGCTTAGTTCATGATGACGGGTAGAATATGCCAGATGGTTCCCGCCATCCTGTTTCAAATTCCAGAATTCCTCCTCCAGTTTCTGGATTTCACTCCTCGGGCAAAACTTGGCTATGGCTATGTTTTTGAATTCCTCCCAAGTTAAAGCCAAGATTGCATCGGGGCCACGGTTCCTCTTTTCACTGTTCCACCATGTTAAGGCCCGTTGCTGTAGCATACTGGTGGCATACCTCACTTTGAGTGCTTCGGGGCACTCACAGTAGACGAAGGTGTTCTCCATCCCTTCAAACCACTCTAAGAGACCGGTGGCACCTTCCTTGCCACTATAACTGGGAGGCTTGCATGAACTGAAATGCTTGAAGGTGCAAGACTGGGTGTTACGCCGTTGGTTTGCACTATTCTCCCCTTGACCATTGCTATTGTTCGTGACGTTTGCGATCATAGTGCTGCTGAGTTCAGCCACCATGGTCGGGATGACCGCAGCCATTTGCCGGGCAATCATGGCAGCAAGCTTACGGCCGGATCTTCCTCGGTTTCCGTGGAAACGAGACATGCTGGAAAAATACAAATTGGGTTAGGATCGGTTAAAAGGATAATAAGGATGGGCAATTAAGGTAAGAATCATGAATTATACAGAATGATTCCATTTGGTGACGCATCACCATTTGGAAACGTTGACACGTCAAGATGAATTGACCCATTCACCTCAGAAACTCGTGTATGTTGGTCATAGTTTATCACTCATCCCGGAAATCCCCAGGTAGCGTAACGGTTCCCTCAATGAGATTTGTACGTATACGCTTGCCTTAGCCCGAGGGCCTTTTGCCAGAAAATCCAGAATACAGGTGTCTATGTACCACACTAGTTCTTTGGTTTATGAAATCAAAAATCTTGATGGGATATTTACAAGATTAGACATAAAGTCTAAAGAATTCCTATCAATAGATTCTACTTGGAGACGAGAATAAGTTTAAGAAATAGTAACTGTCGGGGAGAATTAACGTTTAAGATAAGTCTAGGGGAGACGGGTAACAATATGTAATCATGTAGAAAGGCACCTATGCTAAGGCATCACATTGCACATAATGAGGCATAGCGTTAGGCAGCATGCAAACAATAAGTATGTATTCATAAGAATACTATTCTATAAGGATCATGCATAAACTATAGTCTAGGTCACCATTTCTAATAACCTAAATCCCTATAGTCATGGGCTCTGATACCAATCTGTCACACCCCAACCTTGACGGCGGAAACGTCGAGGTGCGAGGGTTAAGATTGTTCACAGCCACATAACGCTATGTTAAAGTATAAAATGCCATTAATCAATTGTTTTCAATCACCACATACATCAATGTCTCAAAATAAATTAAACAAAAACAAGAATTCAATCGTCTTTATTAAACCTAGGTCCATGATCTAGGTTTATGCATTCCTTCAATCATCGCTAAGCTTGCACATTACCTGAAACATGTTGAAAATAAAGTCAACTAACTAGTTAGCGAGTTCTCATGGTTTTAAATACAATAAGTATACAAAATGTGGCAATTCTAGTCAATGGTCACAAGATAGCAAGTATATAGAACATGCATAGTTACAATCAAGCCTCGACTGAATAATATGAATAAGCATGATTAGCTAAATATATTTGGTTCCCTAGTGCACAAGCATACGGCTCCTAGGAGTCGGCAATACATCGACTTTAGCACCAAATAGGCTTGTCAGGCCCAAAGATCTAAGACTTCGCTAGGCTAGCAATAGTTAATGATTGCACACGTATGTCACATCTCATATATTACTAAACATATCCAAACAACCACGACTATGTAGGAATTGCACGTGTGTAATAAGTATCAAAACGTGTATGTGTAAGTTTGTATAAACAACATGTTTCATCCCGAAAGATGTGAAATAATCGTAAAGCGGGGCATAAGAACTCACATGTTTAATAAAGGAGACTTGTAGTGTAATAAGAATAACCACGAATAAGATTTCCAACACAAACGTCACAACGCACCTAAACGAAATAAAGTAGCGCGTTATAATTTGTTTGATGATTAATTGTAAGTCTAATATGATTTAATAATTATTCGTATTTATTACATGTTAATAACGTGATCGGTTTAATGGAACGAATGGATTATACTTGGTATAATCAATTGTTAGCGCGTAAGAGAATTAATAAATAAAACTTGATTAACTTGTACGTTAAACCGGTTTATAAGGATTGTATATAATAGTGATTTAGCTATTATAAGGAACTATATAAATTTATATATATTTATAGGTATAAGTAATTAAACAATTTAATTGTTTGAATATACATATAAATATATATACTAAACAATTATGATATTGTGTATAATAATCAATATAAATGATTTAGCTATTAAAAGGACTATGTATAAATATATATATATATATATATATATATATATATAAGTAACTAAACAATTAAATTGTTTGAATATATATATATATATATATATACTAAACAATTATAACATTAATCATAATAAGTGATTTAATTACTAAAAGAAATATATATATATATATATAGGTATAAGTAACTTAAATAATTTAATTATTTAAAAATATAATTTACATATTCAAGTATTATATTTACTCATTTATTTTGTATTTTAAAGATACAAAAATGTATTTATAATTACCAAAGTAATTTATAAAAATTTAATTTATTCATAAAATTAATTAAACAAAAGAAAGAAAATAATCTGCATTTTATAAAATTAATTTTAGAAATTTTCAGAATTTAAAAGGTGTAATAATTAAAAAGAAATAAAGAAAAGAAGAAAAAATCGAAAAAAAGAAAACAGGGGAGGGGGGCTGCCCGGGGTCGAACCCGGGTCTCCCCCGTGAGATGGGGTGCGGGAACCAGTGAACCAGGGCCGTGGCCTTGGTTTCACTTTGGTTTGTTTTGGTTTTATGCATTGCCTCCCCGGGTTCCCCCAATTGATGAACCCTAGTTTCGTTCAAACCCAAAATCAACCCTCGATTCGGTGTTAATCACCTAAATCATCATAGGGCTTTTGATCCTTGGACGAAACCGAGTAGGATGAAGGTCTTAATTACCTGATTGATGTGGTATTGAAGGGGTTACGGGTTCGATTAGGTTCGGGTGTTCTTAAATTTGGGGGTTTGCGTTTGAGAGATTTTCTTGTGCAATTGAGGGTTCAGGGAGTTTAGGAACTTCAAAATGATTCCGAAACCTTCAATATATAGCTTTGATTACACGGTTTTGGCTCTAACTTGTTCGATTGAAACCGCGTTCGAAGTTTACCTAAATTAATCGATTATGAGCTGTGAATCCAAAGATCGCAATTCAGGAATTATCAGTATTAAAATAAATCAATTTAACGATCGCGGAATTATCATTAATTGACGTTTAATTGTTTGAATGATTAATTATGAACACAACCACAGAAACGCAGTAAACGCAAAATCAATAATTATTCAAAAGTATTTCATTAACTATAACGTAATGATTACAAACGAATAATAATGAATACTATAAACAATCGAATACAGTGTATCGAATAATGTTGATGTTGATGCGACGGCGATTAGGGTTGCACAATGGTGTAACTTGACAGCCGTAATATTGATTGATTGTGTTCACCGAGATGTGAAACCTAGGACTCATATTTATAGATGATTTGAGTCGGTTAAGGAAACACCGGATCTCTCGGGATTTGTTGTTGATCTTGTTGACTTGTTTGACTTCTTGGAATTAATAATCACACAAGTATAACGGTCTTCCGCAGGGGTCTTGCCTTCCGCAGAACTTCTGTTCTTCCGTAGGAGATTTGCTTTTCCGTAGGAATGTTGTTCTTCCGTAGATAATCTTCCTTCCGTAGGAGTCTTCACTTCATGAAACTTAATCATCCGTAGGAACTTACACTTGGTCATTTGGTCTTGTATGAAACATATCTACGGATTAACAAAATTGTTCATCCGTAGATGTTTCCTACACTTAGTCAGTTTTATCAAATCCATCCCAAGAATATTGTTTCTCCTGTCAAAGCACAAATCAACACACATACATATATGGGGTTAACCTATTGATTCAAATCACATATATATATATTTTGACTGTTACAAATGTTAATTACAAGACTTGATTTTCAAGTACTAAGCCTATACAAAATTGATCTAGTCCTATACAATCTAGACCTAACAATACTCCCCCTTAGGCTTAGCTCCTTGTAATCAGTCCATCAAAACTGCTAGCTCCTTGACTCTAACTATCATCTTATTGTAGAAGTAAGATACAGCAGATTTCTGATCATCATATTTGTACTTTATCTGCATCCTGCTGATCTTCTTCAGTGTGTCATAACTCAGTCCTAAGACATCTTCTTCCGTAGTGAGTGTTTCCACTACACTATCGTTATGCACAATCTCTAACTCATCTTCTTCAGATATCCTGAGCTCAGACACATCATCTATGTTTGTTCCTTTCAGTAATCCAGCCTCATGTTTTCTTCTCTTGTGTGCCTTTGCATGCAATTTATCTATCACTTGAATTATATGCACATACAAGCAGAGGTCATTCTGGGCTTTTTCATCTGTTAGCTTTGGGAAGAATTTATCATGTAGGTATGATGTGTAGCTTGGATGCAGCAATTTTAGTTCCATTGGATCAAAAATTCTTATCCTGTCACCCTTCTTCCCATCTACATTTCTCATCAGCACCATCTCTTTGTTCTTTTCAATGTATCCCCATTCCGAGATAGGACAAGTGAATTGGTTTCCTGAGATGCTTTTGATGGTGTGTGAGCTTCTGGTACATCCCACTCTTCTTAGCAGATCATCATCTACAAGGGATGAGACTTCAGCTGTCTTTCTTTTCTGATTTTGCTTCATTCTGTTGTGCTCCATATCATTTCTCTTTGCTTGCATGAGCACATCATCAGAAAAGCTTGTCTTCATGCCATTCACAGCTGCAGAGAAGTCTCTCCCCCTGAGATGGATTGGAAAGTTGAACATTGGGATGCTCTGAAGATCCCTGATGTCTTGCTCTGGGAGGCTGAGCATGGCTTCTACATCATGGAAGTATTCAATCCTTCCAGATGTTCTCTTGATTATTGCACAATCCCAGTCTGGATCATATTTCCAGGCCATAATCCTGTTTTCTTCCACAGAACTGGGAGTTGTGATATGATCATACAACTGTACAAGAGTTGATTTCTTCTCTGTAATTTCTCGTACAGTTGTACCCAGAGGCCATACCTTTCCGGGAATCACTGCCCGTGGCTCTCTGATAAGTGTTTCCTTTTCCTTGTGCTGATCCTTTGGGTCAACTGTTATTGGATCAGCAACAAGTTTACTTGATTGTTCTTTTGGATGTGGAGCAGTGGTTCTGAATTTTACACCAGTTTCCAGCTCCACCTTCATCACGTGCTCCATCATCCTCCGCAGTTCTCCAGTTGTTCTGCCCTTGAGCTCATGCGGTTTGTAATTGTGCCCCTGTAACCAGCAGGTCATATTGTACTTTGAGAGTTTTGCTGTGTCACAGTGGCCCAATTCTTTTCTTAATTTCTCCAATGATTGAAAAGTGGTAAAGCTTCATAATCACAATTTGGGATCATGAACCTTGCAAATTCAAAGTCTTTCAATGCATTGGCCATTTCTGTTCTGTTCATCCTCTCAACCATATCATACGGAAACCCATGGTTGATGAGGGTCATGAACATGCTGGAGTCAGGCCTCTCTTCTAAGATATCAGCAGTTGTTAGAAGGTCATCGGCCTTTCCACCCTTATCAGCAGTGGGGGAATCCATCCGTGTTAATTCCTCCCACTCTTTGTCACTATCATCTTCTTCTCCGGAAGATACCTTCACAGCAGTAACTTCTACTGAAGGTGTGTGATCAGGAGATGGAACTTTTGATTTCTTCGGGGAGCTTTCTTCTTCTTGTTTCTTTTGTGTGGCTCCGAAGTATTTTCTTTTTCGGGTGTAGGATATCAACGGCTTAGCAGCTCTACCCGATTGTTTTTCTGGTTCAGCACTTGACTCCACTTTTGTTTTCAAAACAGATAGCTTTCTCTTCAGGCTCTCTATCTCCATATCCTTTTGCTTAATTAGCTCGGCCTTTTCATTTTGTTCTTGTTTCAAAGTTGCCTCTAGTTCCCGTTTGGTTTTGAACAATGCATCAATGATTTCATTGTTGCATTGAGCATCTTCTCTCAGCCTTTTCAAACTGGCATCCTTCTTTGTTAGTTCTTCATCCTTTTCTTGGATGACTCCATATAGCTCCACAATTCTTTGTTTTCTTTGGTTGGATTTAAGCACCAACTTGTTATATTTTGCCACTAAAAAGCTCTTGCTCACAGGGATGTCGCTGTCACTTAAGTCATCTTCATTGTAAGCAGTGACATCCTGAGCAGAAGTTTGAGTCTCCCCGGGTTCATCAGCAGGTATTGGCTCGGTATGAGCTGATGAATGTTGTTCATCTGTCTGAGTTGGAGAGAAAGGAACAGTGCTGGCTTCAGATAGTAATTCGGTGTCTCCTGAGTGTACAGAGTGTACAGACTCAGTCACCTCAAGTGGTTCAGTCTCAGCACTTTCCGGTGATTGGGGTTTTGGGGATTCTGGTGGTGGTTGTATGGGAAAACAACCTTTTATAGGACTTAGTCAAAGAACATAATAAAACACCTTACGAACTCTTATTTAAAAGAAAACCTTTTATAGGATATCTTAGAGCTTTTGGGTGTCATGTGTGTGTTTTAAATACTAAAGAACAATTGGGAAAATTTTCTGAAAAAGCCTATGATGGTTTCTTTGTTGGATATTCATCCACTTCTAAATCATACAGGGTGTACATTCCAGAACATAACATAGTTGAAGAAACTCCCAATGTTTCTTTTGATGAATCCATGTTTACTACCAATGTAAAAGGATCATCTTGGTTATTTGATATAGATGCATTAACAGAATCATTTAACACTGGTTATTTGATCAATGCAGGTGCTGCGGATACATGTTATCCTTTTGTGCCACCAAGTGTGAATGAAGTGCCTTTAACAGCTGATCCACCAAGAGCACGTGTGCCACCTGAACCACAGCAAAGATCAAGTCAGCAGCATGAAGCTATTTCTGGAGAAGCTAACTCTTCATCCCCAGCACATGTAAATTCATCAGCAGATGTTCCCTCATCCGTAGATGTTACTACTGATGCTAGAAATGAAGAGGCAGTCATCCAACCACCATTACCAGCTGACCAACATTGTTCATCCGTGGATGATGCAACTCCTACGGAAGTACAAAATACTGCTTCCGTAGAACTTCCTGTGGAAGAACAAAATACTGCTTCCGTAGAACTTCCTGCGGAAGAACAAAATACTGCTTCCGTAGAACTTCCTGCGGAAGAAGACAAAGCGGCCAATCTAACACCAGCTGATCCTAACGACCATGAGTCTTTTGATTATTTCATCGACTCGACTTCTCAGCTGACACCATCTTCAATGGATTTCACTAACTTGGACTCCACAGTTCAAGTTGATGCTGTTTCAACAAGCAGAGTACACAAATCTCATCCAACAGACAACATCATTGGGGACCTACATGCCAGAACCACAAGGAGCAAAGGAGGTGTGGCAAACATTTGTTTGTTCACCTGCTTTTTATCTCAAACAGTCCCTGCAAACATCACAGCTGTACTGAAAGACAACAGCTGGATTGAGGCCATGCAAGAAGAGTTGCAACAATTTAGAAAACAGAAAGTGTGGACTCTTGTCGATTTGCCTTCAGGTCAACATCCAATTGGCACAAGATGGCTTTTCAAGAACAAGCTGGATGACAGAGGTATCATAGTAAGAAACAAGGCCAGACTCATTGCACAGGGATACACTCAGGAAGAAGGAATAGACTATGATGAAGTTTTTGCACCAGTTGCAAGGATTGAAGCTATAAGAGTCTTCCTCGCCTATGCAGCATTCAAGAAGTTCACAGTCTATCAGATGGATGTCAAGTGTGCTTTCCTTTATGGGAAAATTGATGAAGAAGTCTATGTGGCACAACCCCTGGTTTTGAAGACCCTGATTATCCACATAGAGTATACAAGCTTGACAAAGCCTTGTATGGTCTTCATCAAGCACCCAGAAAGTGGTATGATACACTATCATCCTTCTTGCTGAAGAATGGGTACAAGAGAGGAACTATTGATCAGACACTCTTCCTCAAACAAGAACATCAAGATCTTTTGGTTGTTCAAATATATGTTGATGACATCATATTTGGATCCACCAATAAGAAGCTGTGTCAAAACTTTGAAGACTTAATGAAATCTGAATTTCAGATGAGCTCCATGGGAGAATTGACTTTCTTCCTTGGCTTACAAGTTCATCAGAAATCAGATGGCATTTTCATCAATCAAGAGAAGTACATTCATCAAATTTTGAAGAAGTACAATCTTGCTGATTCCACTTCATGCAAGACACCAGCTTCAACAATAGACAAGATTGTGCCTGACCCTGCTGGCAAATCCGTAGATCAAAGATTGTACAGATCTATGATCGGTTCTTTAATGTACCTAACTGCCAGTAGACCTGACATAATGTTTGCTGTTTGTGTTTGTGCCAGGTATCAATCAGACCCAAAGGAGTCACATTTGAATGCTGTAAAGAGAATTTTCAGATATCTGAAAGGCAAACCTGCATTGGGACTTTGGTATCCCAAAGATGGAGACTTCAGCCTCTACTCATACTCAGATTAGTGGATTGGGTTGTGTGAACAACAACAAACGGACTGAGACTTGGGCTTGGAAATAAACAATTTGAGTTTGGTGCTTGGGCTATCAACAAAAACAAAAAAAAAAAAAAAAAAAAAAAAAAAAAAACACAAGTTCTCTAGTTTGTGTATGTGACTCGAGTTACAAAAAGAAAATTAGTTGTACCAAAGTTTTGAAGACATCGCTTCCGCATCAACAACAAATTCTTCGCTTTGAACAACTATTCAACAAAAACAAGATCAAGTTTCATTTCACATTGGAAATCTACAATTTAGGGGGAGTATTGTTGGGTATTCTACCTTGGAAGAAATTGAAGATTTCAATGTTATTAAAATTGAAGACTTGAAGCACAAAATCAATAAAAATATTAGTCTAGGGTTTATTTTGTAATTATTGTAATCTCTAGATTAGTATATATTGTAACCTATGTCATCTTTATTTGGGTGACTAATTCACCACATGTTAGGGTGAATTAGGGTTCCTCACCAACAACAATAAATCATCATCCATCATGGATGATGAATTCAACATTATATCATCATTCTTTTGAATGATGATTTCAACAATATATCAATAAACATCAAGCATTCATCATCGTTGTATGTGTTCTTCACGTTCATCATCATCATGATTTGTATATTTTAGCAACTATTCATTGTTTTCTTGTTATCATCAATATGAATCCTAAGATCCAAGCTCATGTTCACGTTCAAATCATGAACACACATGAGCTGTTAATTTGCACTTCTGATTGATTGATTGATTGATATAGCCGCGTATTAAGATTTAAGATAGTTAATTTGATTGAAATTGTAATTTTTGACAGGATTTGATTTCGTATTTTTGTTAAGAGATCACGGGTTTGATTTGGCAAGTGGTACGAGCGGGAACTCGAATTTGGACTGAGGCTCGGGTTCGAAACATGAGGCCGAGGGGTTTTGGGGGTTTAATTTGGGTCAAATTGGTTGGAAATGGGGTTTTTGAGGCTTGCCGGAGCTCGGCCGGAGCTCCGGCCGATTGTCACCGGAAAAACGGGGGTAACAGGGGGGTGGTTTGGGAAATTACACAATTGGCCCCTCACCTTTCGAATGTTTATTATTTCGGGTTTTAAACTTTTATTCAAAGTTTTCAAAATGGCAAAACAACCCCCTGTACTTTAAATTCTAAGTTTTATTATTATTATTATTATTTATATTATTATTATTATTATTATTATTATTATTATATTATTATTATTATCATTATTATTATATATTATTATTATTATTATTATTATTATTATTATTATCTATTATTATTATTGTTATTTTTTTTTTATATATATCTAAAAATTTACTAATAATGCTTTAAAATGGCATAAATAAACCGATCAAAAATACAGGATGTTACACTTTTGATATAACATGATTTGATTTTGGATTTGTTGTGGTTTTCGGCTTCTATCTCCGTCTTGGTGATAGTTGTCGGTTTTGGTGGTTTTAATGATGTTCTTTTTTCAAAAAAAAAAATGTAAGTAGTATTCTAAATTATAATTATCATAAAGTATACATTTAACATAAACATATTAATTTCTATTTGAACCCTTTATTTTAATTTCTAAATATAAAACTATATATTTAAATTTATTTATTTAATATACATTAATATTAATTGTATATTTGTTTTATATAACTAAAAGTAATGAAATTAGTGTTTTGGATAAATGTTTGTAAACTACAATTTGTAATGTGTAAGCTGCAGTTTACAGTACAGAGCAATTGACAGTTTACATATTGTAAAGTAAAGTTTATAGATGTTAGTGGTGTAAACTTTCAATTCAGTAATGTATCAATCCAAACAACGGTTCTAATTTCCACAACTTGTGGTTAGGATGAGAAAAATATGTACCACTATTGTTACCTTTTAGTTAGTAACTATTATTTCTTAACAAGAAGAGTCGAAAGGACATCCCAAAAAATAAGATTCGTTGAGGGACTATGATTTCTTTACATATTTCCATTAAATTTTACAAATAATTGACAAATACATATTAAACTAGGTTTTGGACAGAAAAAGAAAAGAACTACTATTGTTACCTTTTTAGTTAGTAACTATTATTATTATCGATTTGAAAAGAATATTATTTTCAAGAATATTTAAAAATAGTAACACAATAATATTATTTTCAAGAATATTTAAAAATAGTAACACAATGAAATAATTCAGTTCTATATTGAAAAATAAAAGACTAAAAGCAAAGCAAGAGAAACCTCAAGGAAAGAGGGGGTAGGTGCAAAATTTGACCCACCCATTCAAACACCATCACCTACACCAACTCACTCGTATAAAACACCACACCTTTCACCACTTATTTCTCAGCTTGCTACTTGCTAGTCTAGTTCGACCACAACTTTCTCTCCTTTTACACTTTCACCCCTCCATCTTTCTCCCTTTTTCCATTTCACATCTCCAAAATGCACTGTGTGGCTCCATCCAGCATCGCTTTCAAGTCCGTAACTGTAACGCCGTCGCACACCGTCGTCCACCGCCTATCTCCGCCGCAGATCGCCGTCAAATGCGTCGCTAGCCCCTTCGACGCCGCCGCATCCACCACCTCCACCACCACCAACAATAACAGCTTCACATCTGGTGGTATCGGTAAGAGCAGAGCCGATTGGCAGAGCTCGTGCGCCATACTCGCTAGCAAGGTGGAGTCACAGCAGCAGAACACTGATAAGCCCACCGGAGCTGATAAACTCACCGTCGTCAACGGTGTTAACGGCCACAGTAGTTTAGATCTGGTTCCGGTGAACAAGCTACCTAAACCGCTCACCATCGCCGATCTATCTCCGGCACCGTCGCACGGATCGACGCTACGAGTCGCGTATCAAGGCGTACCTGGTGCGTATAGCGAAGCTGCTGCCGGTAAAGCTTATCCGAACTGTGAAGCCATTCCTTGCGACCAATTCGAAGTTGCATTTCAAGCGGTGGAGCTTTGGATCGCAGATCGCGCTGTTTTACCGGTGGAAAACTCCCTCGGCGGAAGCATTCACCGGAATTACGACCTCCTGTTACGCCACCGCCTCCACATCGTCGGAGAAGTGCAGCTTCCGGTGCACCACTGCCTCCTAGCGCTACCAGGCGTCCGTAAGGAGTACCTAAACCGAGTCATCAGCCATCCACAAGCCCTAGCTCAGTGCGAGTTAACTCTAACGAAACTCGGTCTAAACGTCACTCGCGAGGCCGTCGACGACACCGCCGGAGCTGCGGAGTTCGTCGCGGCGAACAACCTCCGCGACACGGCGGCGATTGCCTCCGCACGCGCCGCCGAGCTCTACGGCCTGAACATCCTCGCCGACGGCATTCAGGACGACTCAAGCAACGTCACACGGTTCGTGATGCTCGCTCGTGAACCGATCATACCTCGCACCGACATCCGTTCAAAACAAGCATCGTTTTCGCTCACGATAAAGGCACATCGGTGCTGTTCAAAGTGCTATCGGCGTTTGCGTTTCGTAACATCAGCTTGACGAAGATCGAGAGCCGACCACACCGTAATCGTCCGATCAGGCTCGTCGGAGACGAGAATGTAGGTACGGCGAAGCACTTTGAGTACTTGTTCTACGTCGATTTCGAAGCTTCAATGGGGGATGTTAGGGCTCAGAATGCGTTGGCTGAGGTGCAGGAGTTCACATCGTTTTTGCGGGTGTTGGGTAGCTATCCCATGGACATGACCCCGTGGTCACCATCACGATGAGTTTCTTGTGTTCTGATGTTGTTTTAAACTTTTAATTCTTAAGTTGTGTATTTACTATTTAGTTTTGAGGTGAATTTGTCGATTTTTAATGTTTTTTATGGTTTAACACTTTAACTTTCTTTTTAAGGAAAAAAAAGAAAGGGGCATGTAGTTATGTGGTAATGTTTGGGTAAATATGGTGGTGGTGGTGATGGGTTTCAATGGAAAGAGTTTAATAATCCCAAATTGGAATATTAGTAAATCCTAGTTGTATCTCGATTCTCACATGGTTCCATATTCTAAGTTATTTTTATTACGTTTATGTGCATATGTTTGATTTCATCATGAGTTTAAACTGTTTTATAGGTAACTAGTGTTGTTCCATCCACGCGCGTTGCGCGTGTGGGATGTACGCTGGTATTAAATTTTGTAAGAACATAATTTGATGCAAATAAGAAATAAACACATTTGTTGTCTAAACTCGTTTTAGGCTCAGAATATGCTGCTCGTCGCGGCTGCAGGCAAGAAATGCTGCCACGCCAAATAACGAGCTATCATTTTGATTTCGTCACAGCCTTGATACAACGTAAATAACCATAACAACTTTCCGGACAATTACAACAATACAACCATAGTCTCAGGTGGGCGAAGGCCCGTCATCATCGACAATTGTCCCAACAACAGCAGCAAGTGGTACCAAACATACTCATCTCAAACATAACTAACCATTGACATAACGTGTTTTCCGATAGCAACAATATAATCAACCCAGCAGTAACATCGATATCAACAACATCAATATCAACAGTCTTAGATGCGGTTGGCGTCATCATCATCGACCCAAAGCAAATCGAGGTTTCTACCTGCTTTTATTGCCCAAAAAATCCCCAAAAAACCCGTCTTTCATTCTGTTCCGTCGGTGAAACCGACAGGAAAAAGATCATCGTGGCCAAAGATCTGGTGGCTACTATCCGTACAAAGGGGCGTTGGGATAACAACGACCACCACATCGCGGCTACGCAATCCACCTAGGGCCAACCAAAAAAACCACTTACCGATGGAGAAAGCAAGCGGTGACAACCGCATGAGGTGGCGGCAGAAAATCACCGCCAACCCTAAGCCATGGCCACCAGAACACTACCACCACCACACCACGGCCACCTGGGACCCGAAAAAGGGAATATGAAGCGACAACCCTCAGATCTGGGCAAATAAACCCTCACCACTGCCATGCATCTCCGGCGAACAGATCAGGGTGACCATGGGACCGGTGGTTACTATTCATACAAAGGGGTGTTAGAACAAATACGACCACCCATCAAACCGCGACTGCCACCGTGACCTTTGCCACCACAAACACCAAAGGGGAGACCGTTGCTAGCCTGCCCGACAGACGACGCCAAAGGTGGTCAATAGAGACCACCGACGGCGGCCATATCGAATCGACCAGGACCGTCGGTTCCTCCCATGGTTGCGCCGGTGCAGGCGGTCCACATCTGCCGGTAGTGGCGTCAAGCTAGCACTGTGCTGATGAATAACAGCGGTGGCGGAGCGACGGTGGTGGTGCGACGCTGGTGGCCCAACCGTGTATAAAATCCCTTGTATCTCTCATTTCTCTTTCTCTCTCTAATGGCTGAGAATGCAAACTAAGATGAAAAGGAATTTAAGAGGAGACAAAACTAAAAAGACCAAAATATCCTTAGCAGAATAACATAAATTACTGAACTACCCATTTTACTGTTCATTTCCTTCGTAAATTAACATATAGGTTAATGATAAATTAATAACAAATATATGATAGTATAAGTTTCTTAAGTTGTGCTTGGTCTAGAAGTGTGAAAATGTACTATTTAACTTGGCAATTGTCAATGTTGGGATAGCTCAATTGGTAGAGGCTTTACCTTTTAGATATGAGGTTTTGGGTTCAAACTCAGACATGATGTAACTTGGGCAAACCTAGACATGGTGTAACTTGGTGTAATTTAGGAGTACAAGCAGGATAGATTTACGTGTTAAATATTTAAATATTATATTCAGGTAAAGAGTTATATTAACATAATCCAAATAAAGGAAAAATTAGTATTTGTGACTTGTGTATTTTGAAACTTAGACAATGTAGTCTACTACTTATAAGTTATACAACATAAGAGGGGGGGTTAAGATCCGACCCGAATTAGAGTGGAATGATGAGATAAGTGGTGGAGCAATAGATGTTTATGATTAAAGATTGTAGTGTGTTTTCATAACCACTTGTTATATGGACCACCTTCTCTATTAGCTAACTACCCTTATGTCATATCCCTATCGAGCTAGTAATACTAATGCTTTAAAATTTTTAAATTTGACCACTAAGCCTTTTTTTTATAATATTACCTTATATATTATAGCCAAACTTGTACTTTATATACTAAAATACAAATTCGACTATAATAAAGTTTCAAGATTTTTAAATTTGGCCACTAAACTTCTCTCTTTTATATTATCTTATATATTTAAGGGCACGTTTGGCTAAACAATGCTTATTTCTTATTTATGAACGTAAATATTATTTCCAACAAAAAAAATGAATAAACCCAAGAAATATTAATATTATCATTAACTGACAATCATTTGGTTTTCTTTTTTAGGAAATGGGATGGATCTAAAGATTAATATACTTATGTTGCAAATCTTTTACTAAATAGTGAGCTAGTCCAACGTTTAGCATGTTGCCCCTCCTATGAGTGAGCGGGGATTTGGCCTAAACATAGAGGTGTATTTAGATATATAAATAAATAAATAAACAAGTTACTAATGTAAAATAAATTTATATTAGAAACTAAATATTATGTTAGAAAAGTTTCTAATGTTATATTTATGTGCAATTTAAAGCAGCTTTAAGTGTAACTAACGAATGTGGTATCACATCTGCTAGTTTCATTAGCATTCTAATTTCATGTCTAGAAACCATGCAAGAAGCAAAAAATATTAACTAATTCATAAAATATTACATTTTTGATTTTCTTTGTCTCATCTCTTGCACATATTTGTTCTTATACATATTCAAGGATATACATTCGAAATACATGACAATAACAACCGACTTAAGCGTCATATGGTGGTACCCGAGGCTTCAGCTTAGGCAAGTCTTCTAATGGTTTGTTTTCAATTTTTCATGTTGACAACCCAAGGTCCAGTTCGCTAATTTTAAATGGTCAAGATTGTAGTTGCTCTTGATGATTTATGCGTATATAATTCGTTTCTAAATGGCAAAAATGGGTTGTAATTCACAAAGAAAGTGCAATGTGGTTAATTAGTGTCAGAGTATCTTTAAAGATTACGTGAATTACATGCGATAAGAACATGCATGTGATTTTGAAGTTTTAATTTAAAATATTAAAATTATTATAAATAAAAACAAATCTATTTTGTTTTTAAATCTTTCCACCGTTAAATTTAGCAGTGATGTTTTATTGAAAATATGATAGTCATCAAAGGTCTAATAAATGCCAGTTTTTCATGTGTTAAGTAAATATATAATTGCTATTAGGTTGGTGAGAACTGAGAAGTGATCCAATTGGTAATGATGGTGATTAAATTAATTAATAATTAATTAGTAAACTAAAATGAAAAGGAGAAACGGAGCGTTAGGTGAGGATTGAAACATATTGAAAGGGAGGGATATTGATGGTGTGGTTGGTGGCGATGTGAGGTAAGGACAAAATGTATTACAACATGCTGTTTTCTAATTATTACTATTGTTAAATTGTTTTTTTAACTTTTTAACCATAAATTTATCTTACTTCTATTTATACGGTCATACTTCTAAACTAATTCAAATTCAATTTTAACTTTTAATTAAACGAAAAATAAAGCTATGAAAAAAGATGTCAAAGCGGTAGAGAAAGCCTACACTTCGTTAAAAATGTGAGTGTTTAGCAATCAGAGGCTGACATTAAAAAACTATTAAAATTACTATACATACTAGATTTAAACCTACAATAAATTAAACCTATAATAATTTGATTGGAAATATATCAATTTAACATCATAATATCTGTTTAGAGACAATTTTTATAATAGATATTTAACTATTTCAAACATTTTAAAACCAACCTTTAATATATCAAAATAAATTACAAGCTCATAGCACACACTATAAACTTTAAGAAACACTCCCAAACCTAACACAACCCTTAAACACCACACCCCTTTAAGAAAATTGTTGCCTCCACCTTAAGGTCCCCCTAACATAGTGACGTAGCGAGTATAGGCTTGTCATCGTCACCGGGTTGTCACACTATTGCTATCGTCGTCTAGGTTGTTTTTTTCGTCTTCATCTCTCAGCTTACTATTGTCTAAAAGACTGAAACAATCAGGGGTTGTGTTTGGTTACGAAAAAATTATATTGAGTTATTGATATATTTCTTTACTTTTGGCTTTAAAGATTTATTTGTTTAATCAATAACAACTTGTTTAATCCTTTTCAATACTTGGTCATTTCCAAATAAACCAAATACACATTTATAATGTCTTACTTTTTAAAACATATCTGAGGATTTTTTTTTCTCTGTATATAATATTGATAAAAACGATCTTTTATCTATATAGACTTTTCCTTATTTTGTAAAAAGTGTTTCAAAGCTTTATGAAAAATGTAAGTGAAAGTAAGTTCAACTTTAACACACGTTGTGTTGTTAGTGTCCTACGCACTCATGAACACAAACAAAGTAATAAATAAAAATGCATACAAGTATTTATAATAGTTCGATCGAGATAACAAAGGTAACCAACTCACATATGTCCACTATTCTACAACTAGATTTTATATTTTAGTAGGTGCTCAAAAGAGTTATAAGTACATATGATTAGTATGTGTAAGATGTCTTAACCAACAAGTTAAGCCCATATTATGAGGCTCTATAATCTACTTGTATTAGTGGGCTAGAACCGGCCCTTTTCAAGCCTCCGCCATTGACCATACTAGAAGTAGATGGTATCCTTAAATTGATATATGCCCAAAAATATGCAGGCTCGATGTTTACTCGAGTAAATGGTGTTTAATTTTTTTTTTATTTACTCAGACCCGATATGTTTCATTTTGCAGCCCGATTGTGTGTCCACTACTCCACCGTAAATCTTATATTTTTGCAAAATATTCAAATTTTTTATCTTTGCTTGTAGGGTCGTAAACGAACCGAACGAACACGAACAATGTCTTGTTCGTGTTCATTCATTAAAAAATAAACTTGTTCAATAAATTGTTCATGGACACTTACCAAACGAGTTTCCTTTTTCATTTCGTTCATTAAGAAATTGAACATGTTTATGAACTGGTCACGAACATTTATCGAACGTAGACGAACACAAACAAAATCAAACGAGAACAAACAAATGTTCATGAACATAATGAACATAGAGAAGTCCATGAACACAAACGAATACAAATGATCACATATTTATTTTAGAATAAAATCAGCATTCTCATCATAAAACTTACCAAAAATAAATAAACATGTAACATAAATATCCAAAAACAATTGATATACTTGTCATAAAAATAATGACACAAAAATGAAGAACATAATCGAACATAAATGAACGAACATATTAACGAACATAAACAAACACATTATCAAACGTTTAAAAACGGACATTAGCGAACATAAATGAACACATTAACGAACGTTCACGAACATAAATGAACAAACACGACTTGTGTTCATGTTCGTTTGTTTAACTAAACAAACGAAATTTTCTTGTTTGTGTTCTTTTATTTACTAAGTGAACGAACATAAACGAACTTCCAGTCAAACAATTCACGAACTTCCCGTTAAACAGTTCACGAACTGTTCGCTGAGCGTTCAGTTCGTTTGTAGCCCTATTTGCTTGAATCGAAGAGTCTTTGTTATGCGTTCTAATTCTTGACTGATTTGCATGTTTTATCGTTTACACATTTTTGCTAGTAATATAAATAAGTGTACTTAAATTTATCACATGTTTAGGTTATATTAAAATCAAAATAAAAATGCATTTTATAATCATGTATGATGTATAACCAGGCATATAGAAATGCACTTGTATCATATGTTGATATCATAAGCATGTATATAAAATGCAATTTTTATTTTTGAGTAAATTACCGTTTGCATCCCTGACGTTTTTCCATTTTAACCGTTTGCATCCCTATAGTTTCAAAATTGCCATCCACCCCCTGACGTTTTATGTTATCTTCATTTGAGTCTATATGTTTAATTTTTATCTCCATTTGAGTACTAACGACTAACACTGTTAATGTTTCTGTTAAAATTATTATTAAAAAGACGAAACTACCCCTAAAAATAAATAATAACATAAAACCTTGTGGGTCCCGTCCATAAGCATCATCTTTCTCAAATCACCACTACCACAACCACCCCCATCACCACCACCACATCCAACTTGTCATCACCATGAGCTCATGACAACCACCCAGCACCACCACCGCAGCCACCCATCACCACCACCGTAACCCCATCACTATCATCGCAGCCCCATCACCACCAACGTAGTTCCCATCACCACCAACGTAGTCCCCATCATCACCATCGTAGCCCCTATCACCATCACCGCAGCCACTATCACCACCACCACAGCCCTATCACTATCGCCGCAGCCCCATAACCACCACCATAGCCACCCATCACCACCACCGCAGCCCCTTACAAGCAGTCGGCTGTCTCTGCTTCTTTCTTCTTATAGTCGACATTTACAGATGCCCTAAAAAGGTGTCTTCTTGCAGTCGGCATTTACAGGTGCTTTCGGGTTTGCAAAAAAGTTTCGGTGGGCCGGAGATTAGAACCGGTGGTTAACAATCAGAAATCGGGGCTTTCAGGTTCGATCGATGTGCTTTCGTCTATGTCATAGTTGCATCAAGTGTTGTTGCAGGCTAATTTGTTCACCGGAGCGATCCTTGATCTGTCGAAATGCACTGAGGGATTATCAATTCACCGGATTAGTTCATCCATCTTTAACATTTCTCCCTAATTTAGCCAACATCACGTTGAATGACAACGAATTGCAGATGACTGCACCTCTTGAGGTTGAAGCTGATTTTGGTTTTGATTCTAATAGCTTCTGTTTACCGACCCTCGAACCTTGTGATCTGCAGGTGACTGCACTTCTTGAGCTCATCCGAAACCCTAATCTCATAATCATCTTCTTCAACAGTTTCCTTCGTCTCCAACATCGAAAGCCCTAAATTCATCGATTCAACCCTTGAACCACCATCTCCTGCTCTCTTCGTATCATCAACAACAAACAGATCCGACAGAGTACTACGAGCCCTAACATCACACGACTTTCTCCTCGAATCCACCACCAAATCGCGATGGATGGCCGGATAGTGACAACGATGTGCGTATAAGGTCGCACGTCGTTGAAACGTACTCCGGCCACCAACAAGAGGTTTGCCGGTTGAAGTGGTAGGCTTCGGGCCAACAGTTAGCTTCGGGTGGCAACGTATGGGACGGTCGATGGCTTCGGTGAACTCTCCGACCCAATGGCTTCATAGGCTCGAGGATCATACCGCAGCGGTAAATAATTTGGGTGATGGGTGGCGGTGGTGTTTATGATGGTGGGTATGAAGAGATGAGAGTGAGAGTGTGTGTATGTGTTTGGGGTGAGATAAGATGGGTGGTCCAACAAAGGAATTTACTCATTTTTTTATTATTAAGGGCAATTTTATCATTTCACACAAAGTTAACTGAACAGTTTAACGGAGTTAGTTATTTGGATTCAAACGGGAACAAAATTAAAACGTTAGGGAGCGAATCAAGACTTTGAAACTATAGGGATGCAAATGGTTAAAATGGAAAAACGTCAGGGATGCAAATGGTAATTTACTCTTTATTTTTTCTAAATGGTGTTACTTGTTCAGTCAAATTTAAAAACTAAATAAATTTAAAAAGTTAAGTAACGCCATTATATGCCCTCTATATTTCATTTGCGTAAGATTTGTATTCTAAAACTTACCGCTCCAATAAAAGAGTAATTATAGAGGACACGGGATAGCATCATATTTCTCCTCATTCAATTTTTCCTCATCCATCTCATGTTAAATAATTACCTTAATTACTAATAATATTATTTAAATTGTGTAGATTAAATATTATTTATTAATAAATTAAGAAATAGATCTTTTTATTATATTACTTATAAATAAACAAGTTTTTACATAATAAGAAATTTTTTTAAAACATCAAACTTTATATAAAAGTACAAAATATTTTAAATTAGTGTTTTTAGAAAATAAATATTTTATATACCAATAAAAGTAAAACTGAGAGTTGTAATAAGAAAATTTATAAAAATGACATTTTTATATGAATTGTTTTGAAACAAAATATTTAAAAAAAATTAAAAAAAATGTTTAAAAACAAAAGTTTAAGAAATTAATATTGTTGTTTTGTTACTTATAGTTTTACTCAATGTAATTTCAATCATATTATAATATATATTAAAGACTTTGGTCTGGTGGTGGTTTTTCCTTTTTTTTTTAGTCCTCCTTCAACCTCCGATTTACAAATCTGAACAAAACCCCATCATTATTCAGAGTGCCAATTGGTTCAAGAGAGACAATAGCAGCAAAACATTACACGATTTTACAATTATAGGGTTTAATTTGATGATGATGGTGTGATCGTAACGCATAAGGGTTGTTGAATCGATAGTTTATTCAGAGTTTTCAATTGGGTGGTTTGTGGGTCGATCGAAATTATGTCTACTGGGGTTAATTTGGTGATGACTGTAATTGGATCTACAGTGAGTACGATGTTCATCGTGTTCGTGTGTACGAGACTTATATGTGCTCGTATTCAGTATTTATCTTCAAGACGAGCTCTTCATATGTCTTCTAGATCTGATCTCAACGCTGTAAGTATCTCTGTTGTTTGATCTGTATAGCTGTTTCCTTTTTTTTTGGTCCTCCTTCAACCTCCGATTTACAAATCTGAACAAAACCCCATCATTATTCAGAGTGCCAATCGGTTCAAGAGAGACAATAGCAGCAAAACATTACACGATTTTACAATTATAGGGTTTAATTTGATGATGATGGTGTGATCGTAACGCACAAGGGTTGTTGAATCGATAGTTTATTCAGAGTTTTCAATTGGGTGGTTTGTGGGTCAATCGAAATTATGTCTACTGGGGTTAATTTGGTGATGACTGTAATTGGATCTACAGTGAGTACGATGTTCATCGTGTTCGTGTGTACGAGACTTTATATGTGCTCGTATTCAGTATTTATCTTCAAGACGAGCTCTTCGTATGTCTTCTAGATCTGATCTCAACGTTGTAAGTATCTCTGTTGTTTGATCTGTATAGCTGTTTGAAAGCTTAATTGTGTGGTTTGATCGTACATTTAACTCCATTGGTGAATCAAACATGTTATTATTCAATCCATTGGTGTATAAATTCCCCAAATTAAACACATATGCGTCTCCAAAAAGATAAACAGTATTGTCTTTGGCAATTTTGGTAAAGATATTGGTATAACAGGATTAACACTATTAGTTTAAGCATATAGTTTTATTTTCTTATCCATGTGTAGCAGCTTTAAAATGAAAAAAACTATACCAAAAGATTATCTTGTGTGGAGATGAGAATTATGTCGGGTTGGTGGGTTGATCATTGAACCAAAACACAGGTGGCAATCGGAAATTTTTGACCGGGTCGTTAATAAGTTTTCTTCTCAACCGGGGTCAAGTTCATGTTTTTTTAAAAGAACCTTAGAGTTATTACAAAAATCTTAACAAGTTCATGTTTTAAACAGCTTTATGGTCAAATTGTTTTATTAAGGGGATGTACAAGTTAACCCGAACATGACCTTTTATAAAATGCGTTAGATATGACAACCAAAATCTGATTATTTTAGAAATTACTACCCCTGCTCTGGTGTAGGGCTTATGAGTGTTTTCAATTATGTTTTTTTATTGATTCTTCTATTTCTTAGTTGATATAGGCTCAGATGATTATGTTTCATGGTGTTAACTTTTGACTATGGTTCACACTTTATCTTTGATAACTTTTTTGCTTTTTTGTGTTGAAGCGGGAGCGTGGCATACGTGGTGAGGCACCTTTTGATGTAGCAAGCTTCCCTACAAAGAAGTACAGCGACCCGTTCTTTTCTTGCGCTAAAGATGCTCAGTAAGTAGACTTTTTGAAGCTAACCGTTTTAACTGAATCAAAATTCGTAAAGAGACCAATGTTTCCTGGATGCTAGCCAAATTTGCATTTTTGCTTTGTGTTCTACATATGAATGTGTTTTAACTTGCAAGAATGTACTGCAGGAGATAATGAGTGAGATTGTATACTGGTGTTTAGGTTCTTGGTCTATTTAACTAGAGAAAATCAATTTTTATGGCTTATAAATACAATAGTACAAATCCTATTATGTTTTATCAAGATTTTATAATGCCATTTAATTTTCCTGTAAGAACTTATATCCCTCAACAATTTTGAAGTTGCAAAAAAAGATCAGTTTAACTTGGAAAGGTGAAAACTTTTATGAGTGAATCAATCTTTATGATTAATAAATACAAGCAATATACAAGTTCTATCTTATATTGTCAAGATTTTATACTTTCAACTTTCTTTTAATAACTTATATCCCACAAAAAACTCGTAGATGCGAAACAAAAAAGGGTCGGTCTGATTGAAAGGTCAAAACTTTTTTGAATGAAAGGTCAAAATCAGTCTTAATGATTTACAAAAACGAGCGAAACACAAATTGTATATTGTATTATGAAGATTTTGTAGTGTCATTGAACATTTTTGCAAGAACTTATTATTCCATTACAGTTTTGAAGTTGCAAAACAAAGAATGACTGGTTTGACTTGGAAAGGTCAATTTTTTTTAAATGAAATTGTTTTTCTCTAAATTGAAAGCTATGCTTTGTTCTTGACTATTTGGTTGCTTCAATGGATCAACTGTGTGAATTATATTGAAAGCAAAGTCAAAATGTCAAACTAATACTTAATTCTCTTTAACTAGAAGTTATCAACAGCGTATTATCCAACATATTATATTACATTATATTATATTATATTATAATATATATTAAAGACTTTGGTCGGTGGTGGTGGTTTTTCCCTTTTTTTTGTCCTCCTTCAACCTCCGATTTACAGATCTGAACAAAACCCCATCATTCCTCCACCTAAATGACAACACCCACTTCAATTCACTAAAAATGCAATCTTTCTTCGTCTTCTTCATCACTTTTCTCGCGATTTGGGGCAACAATTTCATCAAACACTGCTATGCAAGCGTCTTCACTCTGAAGATGCACCACCGCTTCTCCGACCCCGTGAAGAAGTGGTCGGAAGCCTTCAACAAGCTCCACGTGGCCGATTTTCCGACGAGAGGAAGCGTTGAGTATTATTCCCAGTTGGCCGACCACGATAGAATATTCCGGGGCCGGAGACTCTCAGATTCCGGCGAACAACGACTCACTTTCTCCGATGGGAACTCCAGTTTGCGAATCAAATCGTTGGGATAGTATGTATTCTGCTAATCGATTTCACTTGTACTTGTATTTCTTTCACTTCTTGATTAGGGTTTTTCTGCTCCATTTCAATTTGATCACAAAGTTGTTCCTTTTTTCACTTCAATTTTATATGCATTTGTCAAGAGGTTACTTTATGATCCGCCTCTCATGTAATTGTTAACAGGCTCTAATCACCACAATTAACAGCTATTTGTTGTAGTTCAGTTTATTTTGTTGTAAGTAAACACTGCAAAACTCTATTCTTGAATGCTGAATGTTTATATGATGTTGTTTTTGTTGTTCAATTAGTTTGCATTATACAATGGTATCTTTGGGGACACCGGGCCAGAAGTTTTTGGTGGCACTCGATACCGGGAGTGATCTATTTTGGGTGCCATGAGAGTGCAGCAGATGTGCCTCCATTGATAACACACCTTATAGCTTTGTATATGATATTTTTTTTAATTATTTCATGGCGGAAATGGATTATTTGAATAAAAGGTTACATCTTTGATCATAAGTTTTATATTTTTGTGCAGAAGTTTAATATGAGCATATATGATCCAATGGAATCAACAACAAGCAAAAAGGTTTCTTGCAACCACAGGATGTGTACTGCTAGCTGCCCTGGAAGTGGAACGATGGGCACGTGCCCTTATTCATCATCTTACATCTCATCTCAAACTTCAACTTCTGGTATTTTGATAGAGGATTTTCTGCACTTGGAAACAAATGATAGCGATGCAAAAGTTGTCAATGCATATGTCATGTTCGGGTAAATATCCAATGACAATATTATGTAATGCCAAAACTATTTTCAATTATCTTGATTATGTGTATTAGATGTGTATATTCTGTTTTTTAAATGTTGGTGCTTGATTAGAAACACAATATATCGAATTTACAGGTGTGGGCAGGTACAAAGTGGTTCGTTTCTACATGTTGCAGCCCCAAATGGTCTTTTTGGGTTGGGTATGGAGAAAATATCAGTTCCTAGCTTCTTAGCACGAGAAGGGTACATAGCAAATTCTTTCTCAATGTGTTTTGGACATGATGGAACGGGTAGGATTAGTTTTGGTGATAAAGGCAGCATCGATCAGGAAGAGACACCTTTTAGATTTGACGCCTCAAAGTAAGTAGTAATTTGCCGTGTTTTTTTAAATGTGGAGGTGGGAATTCGGAGAATGAGTAAATTTTGGTATGGTCGTAACTCGTTTATTTTAAAACATCGTTTTATAATTAATAAACTTTATTATATCTAATTTATTTATTGAACCCGTGTAACTCCATCTATCCATGCCCATGGGCTTATAAAAGAGATCAATCACCAAGTCTTCTTTGAAATATAATCCACGAAAAGTTTGGCCGTTTCTTCTCGACCAACATTTCACTTTCACAGGCATACACCCAGGTTTTATTGGCAATAATCCAGTTTACTTGATGACGATAGAAATCATAAATTTATTTCAAATTGTTTGGCCCAATTGTAAAGCCCAAATATTACAAACAGCCCATAAGAACCCGGTCCAATCTTTACAACAATAAAATGTCACGATATAAACACGCTTACATTTCACAGAATACACACACACACAAAAGTCATCACAGACCATGGGGTATCTTTTACTCATCCATATAAATTAATATAATAAACAATCTAAAGAATATCATAGATAGTATATTAAAGTTGTGTGAAACTTGACATAGTTAAAAGTATAGAATTGTTAGAAGTGTAGTTATGTATTTAATATTTCAAGTCGGTGTTTAAATTGAATTTAGGATGAAGTTCTGGTATTGAGTGCGCCGAATAAACAATCATGCATACATATCTCATACCCGCAAGCGTATCCATAAACATGATGAATATTGAGTAGGCAGGTGTGAAATACACTTTTCTAATCATATATAGAAGTGTATTACCAAAACTCATCCATACTCAGACCAAATGTGATCATTCCCATAGAAGGAGAATAGTACAAACAAAAATATACATTAGGAATTTTTAATTAAACCGTACAAAATGTATAAATGTGGTTCCGGATACGTCATTCAAGCAATTATGAGAGGACAAATAAAAAATACAGCTTATCCAATTAATTGGTTTCGTTATAAAGGAGGTGACCAATGAAAAAAGGAAAAATTATCAAAATGACCGATTGACCAGCCCAATTTACCCAAATAATCGTTGATAAAAAAATACGAAAATGAACCGTTGACTTTGACCCTCACATAGTCACATCGGGCGAGGAAAAGTCATAAAACCTCGCTCACGTGGATTAACTTTCCCTCGTCCACGTGTAATTATTTCGCCCAGGTGTAAAATGCGAATTAAAAAAAAATATTATTGGCGAGGGACACGGTTAACGACGCGAGGGATTTGACCCCTCCCTCGCCGACTCAGCGAGGGGCACAACCATCTAGGCGAGGGATTTGACTCAACCATCGCCCACGTTAGCCTTCATAATTTTTTTTTTTGTTTTCATAATCAGATTCTTGCTTAACATCACGTACTTAACTCTTGTTATTCACAGAAATGTTATTTAAATCATAATTAAACTTTTCAGTGTCGTTTGTAAAATTTATTTTTTCCTCGTTGACAGCAGAGTTACTACCAATAACATCTGATTCTTCACTGACGAATAATGTAAAATTTTCATTTTGACCATTAAGAACAATATTCATAAAATAAAGTAATTCTTAATCATCAGAAATATCAATAAAATAAACATAGGTAGACATTTTATACGATAATCGTATATAACTTTGAATTCTCAGTTTTAAAGAAATCATATCTTTTAATTCAACCAATGTTATATTACTAGATAAACTAAGAACATGTCTAACATATTTATCTTTTAATGATAGATATTTTTCAAGACCGTTTACAAAATGTCATTTACCACCACTACATACTATGATATTAATTGATATTTTAAAAAAATTCAGAGAATTTTAAGAAGAATGGTGAGAAGAATGGTAGTATACAGGCCAAAATAAAATTAAATTATAATTAAATTAAATTTTAAGTATTTAAAAAATAATAAATAATTACAAATCTCGGATTTTTTGATTCAAAAAAACTAATTTTTGGCGAGGTGGGGTATTTTCGTAAATATGGGCGAGGGATTCACATAATCCCTCGCTGAGTCAGCGAGAGATTGCAGACACGTCAGCGAGGGATCCACGTAGGCGAGGGATCCACGTAGGCGAGGGATTATGCCATTCCCTCGCCGGGCACATTTTTCGAGGCGAGAAATTCCCATATTCCCTCGCTGACTCAGCGAGGGATGACACGTGGCAGCCTCTAATTGGTTTTTTTCTTTTTTAAATTTTCAATTTTGACCGGTTATTTTGGTAATCCATTTGGTCAATTGGTCATTTTGGTAAATTTTCAATGAAAAAAACCTATGTCACAAGCCAAATTCTATGATTATATTTTGTATTTCGTACATGTACTATTTTAAACCACAATATTTTTCAATGCAAAGCAAACATTGAATAGAAGCCACGTTCGTAAATAGAATATTGAAAATGACCTACAGCCTATAGTTTATTGCCTTATCTTATTATCTCTTGAATTTCTCTCTAAAAAACTAAATAAATTATATAAACAGTCGTTATAGCTATATAAAATTATTGTTTTCGAAACTACATTGAAACTATGAAAAATAAATTGTTTATATATTAGTTTATTGTCTTAGAACAAGGTCTTTATGTCTGCTTTAGAAATTTATACCTTCTCGACCCCTGCTGCCAATTAGGGTGTGTCATTTCACAATTTCGATGATGTGTTGGTAGTCTAGTGGCACTGTGAGTGTAGGTTTAGGTTTATGTTTGGAGAGTGTGAGTTATCTATTTCTTAAAAAATCGTGTATGAGGTGTTTGTTTGTAAAAGAGTAGATCAAATTTATGTTAGGATTCACTTTAATTTCCTCAACTGAGTTGTGTGTTTTCATTAAATTTCTCGACCATTAAGGCTGTGTGGTTAAAAATAGATTTAGATGGAGTCATTGTACTTGTGTGTTTTCATTGGCAACTACTGAAAAGAGCCGAGTAAGGTTAATTAAAAAAGGATGAGCTTTGATTGGGATTATATAATTGGATTGGGTGTTTGATTATCAAGTTCAAAGCCATTAATTGACATCAGCGCGTTTATCAAAACAGGTTTGATAAAAGGCCAACTGTAGGTTTTTTTTGGTTTTATCAGTGATGTGTCTTATCAAAACGAACCAAGCGGCTAAGGAGGTCAAGAAAATCGAAACGACTACGTCTATAGATTGCAAGGAAATATTAGTCAATAGTTGATAGTTTATATAACTATACAAATGTATTATAATACCCATGTAATACTCACTTGGAATATACAAACACTTTTACAAACAATTATCTGGTTTAGTAGTTTGTTACCTACCTAAATCATACAGATTTAACTCGAACGCACCGGGAAAAAAGATTAGAAATTGAACTGAATATTTTCCTCTAAAAGCAGGATCCTGACCCGACAATTATACCAAGAAACAACTTTGACTTGTGTAGACACACATTGAAACTTGTTTGAAAAAAGATCAGCAGGTACACCTCTACCCACCCCTGCTCTCGCAATATACGCTATCGTCACCATTATTGGTAAAATGGTAATCGCCATACACATAGGCGAAGGTTACTTGGGGCCAAGGGGGGCCAGATCCCCTGTTTTTTCGCTCGAAGTGGAAATTTATGTGTATTTTGTTCGCAAATTTATAAGTATAGAATCCACCCTCCTGATTTAGGTTTCGAGACTTTCGCCCCCCTATATAAAAAGTTTCAAGTTCCGTCACTGATCATATGTCTCCGTCACTACCCACCAACCTAACATCCAAGTTGAAGCTCGTTCACACTCTTCCCTTGGCCTTGCAAGGGCTTACAAGACCGTTTTACGAGAGATGTTACATACTTACATTTTGTACGTGTTATTTATTATTGTTTTCATTGTTTATTAAGACCAGTTTAATATTGTTCCTAGCTTACAAAATACTAATATGAGTATCCTATAACATATTACAGGATTATACAACCACAATAGTATATAAATAGCATTCGGGGTTCTATAAGATAAACAAGTTATACATAACATCACATGATAATTATTATGACCATTTACGTGCCTATATTTTCAGAAGCCTATAGAGTGACGAGTGATGAGAATTGTTAACGAAGATGAGAGTGAAAATGATTGCTTTTCTACTATCCTCTGTATGGCATTATTTCAATATTAATGGAGGTTGAACATAAATAAGTATTTGAAATCAAATGAAAAAACAAAGAAGATTATAATTTAGATTAAAATTATAGCTTGTCAAATATGGATCTAGAAAAGGACAATTTCATGTATCAAAGCTTATAAAATATTATAAAATGTGTTAAAAAAATATAAGACTTATTCCTTAGAAAATATAATAATTTACAAGATTTTAATTCAACAAGATGTGTAAATTAAATGTTTATTCTTTTGTGATCGATGTTTTAGGTCTCATCATAAATAAATAATCAGATAGTAATAGAATCAAGGATTATATTATTAGATATTTCAAATGGATGAAAAAACGGTTTAATGATAAAGTAATTTTGAGTTAAAGTATTAAAATTCTGGTTTCACCAATCATTTGGTTTGAGTGATAAATTCATAACTTTTTCTATGATAGATTGTAAGTTCGAGCCCTACAAGCAACAAAATGTTATTGGTGCGTCAAGTTTACCACAATGGGTTTTAAGTGATAGATTTTCTCTAGAATTGATAGTCAGTGAGTTTGGTTTGCCTAGCGTTGTTTATGCTCAGCGGCATATGGAGTGTGTTTTTTATCATTATGGTACCTCATGTAGCTGAGCTTTATTAGTAGACCGATAAAAAAAAGTTATGATGTAAAACAAAAGTTTTGTAGAACCATTTTAAAAGTTAACTGTTTAAAAGATGTAATAGAAACAATAATCTATACTATATTAATAAGCATTTGAGAAGGATAAAATGGTCATTTGATCAAAACTCTTAATTTTTAAGAGGTACAATGTCTTAAAGCATAATGTACAACACATTGAAACATAACTCTTAAAACCAGGAATTTTGAATCTATGTTTTGTTTCTCGGCGGGATTGTGATAAAAGACCAGAGGTTTTGAAATTTGAATCACCCCAAATATAGAGAGAGTGTGAGAGTGATAATCATCATCTTCATTTTGGTTAGCTCTTTTACCTTCACACTCCACCGGATCGATGAATTCACCCACTAGATTCCACCGGTCCTAGGGTTTTAACACCGTTAATTTCAAACTAAGAGGTTGTTGTTGTTGTCGCGTTAGGGTTTGTAATATGATGGTGTCGAGAGGACGCTTGTTCGGCTGGTCGCCGCCCGCGGCAGCAGCCGCTAACGCCGGTATCGGAGGTGTCGGAGCCGCCGGAGTCGCCGTCGCCGTACATGGACGCTAGCGTCGATGCGGTGGCACCGGATGTTGATGATGAGGTGGAGGAGATGGAGGAGATCGAGCCCCCGTCGAAAGCGGTGCCGTTTTCGAGGCTGTTTGCTTGTGCTGATAGGCTGATTGGGTGCTTATGGTGGTTGGATCGGTTGCTGCTGCGGCTCATGGGACGGCGCTTGTGGTATGTATATGTGTGTGAAATTGATGCATTTGTTTGTTGATGTAACATCTATGGAAGTTGTTCTCGGTGCATATTTGAGATTAATGGCGAAGGATCCGAAGGTTAAATTCTGACAGGTAATGCAGTTTGTTGATGCGAAATTGAAGTTCTAGGGTTCGTGTTGTGGTAACGTGAGTTTGATTTGACGATTTATATGTGTTTGATGAATCGTTATCGTGTTGGATTATTGGATTCGGATTCCGATTTATATGTTTAACTGATGTAAATTTTATATTGATCGTTTCTGATCTCTGAAATCGTTGACCTGTTTGTGAGTACAAACAGTTTTGATTACGAAAGAATATATCCGTGTATATCCTTGTGGTAAAGGATCACTACATGATGCTATCTATTCTTTGTATATCTGTTAGAACTTAAACAATTGGATCAATTGGAATCTCAAGAATTTATTCTTTCTTCTCTCACAAGTTTTTTCTATTTTATAAAAATTCTATCAAACTTTAGAAGTTGAACAGAACCTTACACAACCAATTATTCCTTGCAGTCAAGAAAGAGTAACTTGTGATTTAAATTATTTCTGGATACCGGATTACACTGTTACGTGGATCAGAAGTCGAGAAACTATCGCGTGTTCCTGCTTCTCCTGTGATAGTTTTTGTCAATTCAAGAAGTGGTGGCCAGCTTGGTGGAGAGCTTTTAGTCAGCTACCAAAGACTTCTAAACAAAAATCAGTTACCTTTTCCATTTTCGCTACGTAAGGTGGAATATTGACTTTGATACACATATCTCAGAATTCTGTATTGGTTTGATGCTGTGGTTGGTATTATAGGTATTTGATTTGAATGAAAATGCTCCAGATAAGGTGCTACAGGAACTATATTTCAATATAGAGAAACTTAAGCATGATGGAGATTCATTGGCACCTGAAATTCAGAGGAGGTTAAGAATTATAGTAAGTTTGTTTAGGTTATCTATAGTAAGTTGTTTAAGGTTATCTTATTTATGGATCCTAGTTGACCACCATAGTGTATTGAGAAAAGAATAATTGCAAATAACTGCTTTTGTGTTAATGAAGAATTGCGTTATTCCTTTATGCTAATCTGTTGAGTTTTGTATTCCTAATTTAAAGCTCAGGTTTCTTGTAAAAGGGTTGATTGGTTTTGCCTATATACTTATAAATGCCGCGCTTTTGAATAATTATCCCAATATCTCTTACCTCAAACATCTAATTATCTGATTCCCATTCTTTGAATAGCAGCTGCCATTTTATAAATTCACATCTAAACATTCCATAAATATTTGTTGTAGATTAGTGATCTTTTAGTTTGTAAATCTAATACTTTAGGTTGTTTGCTTAATCTCTTTTAGGTTGATATAGTGGATTTCAATGGCAGTTTTTTGGCTCACGTACGTGATCTTGCTGGGTGCCAATCCATCATATTAGTAGTGACTAAGGTAGAAACTTCTGTTTTTCTTCTTCTTCTTCTTCTTCTTCTTCTTCTTTTTTCTGTGGTTTAACCCAATCTATATTCTGCTAATTCTTTTTCATTATGTTCATGTTGTTCATGAAGGTTGATCTTCTTCCAAAAGGGACAGATTTTAATTGTGTTGGTGATTGGGTTGTGGAAGCCACCATGAGAAAGAAGCTCAAGTAAGCCTTGACCTCTATCTCTATTCTCTGGCACTAGAGGGGAAATTTGAAGTCGTTCATTATGTTAATTCAAGTGTTTACAACTTCATTAATTGCTTTACTCATAAACTAATCAGTATTATTATAATGATTTTAGTAATTATTTCAATATATTGATATTTATTTGAACAAAAAATAAAAGTAGACGAAATAAGCTTCGGCACCAACCCAACTCATTATGATCCATTGCCCAACCTGTCCATTTTGCTACCTATATCTGATACACTTCACTGGAATGGTCGCTTTGCATCATACTTATCACTTCCTTTATGGATATTTTTTAATCTAGAAATAAAATTTAATATCTTAGAGTATCTATAAGATTTTGCCTTTGTTGCAGTGTTTTATGTGTCCACTTGACAAGCTCAAAGTCACTGGTTGGAATTACTGGAGTCATGTCTGAAATTCAAAGAGAGAAGGGTCGGGATGTGTACATCCTGGTTAGTAAATTTCGCAATGTGCACACTAAAATTTATGTGCTACACATGTTATTTAGAGACTTAGAGCCAATTCTATAAATATTTCCAGTATAACTTTATTGTTTAAATCGGATTCCTCCATTATCCATTCTGTGGGTGCCGTCTAATCCAATATTTATCTCCCATCATGTAACTGTACCACTCTTACATCTATTCTTCTGGGCCCATTATAAATGGGGACATTATATGAAATTCATAATGATGTAAAGAAACTAGACCTTATAGTTTAACTTCTTTGTTAGCTTTTACTAAATAAGCAACAACATGTTTTTTCTTTCTTCTCCAGGGAGCAGCAAATGTCGGGAAACTGCGTTATCAATGCACTATTGAGTAAGTTACTTTAGTCTTTTAGAGTTGACATCCAAGCTTGTTGAAATTTCAATTTGTTAATTCATTTTTTTGATTTAAGACAATTTTATTAGTTCTCCATCAATTAGATCAGTGTTGATCAACAGTTCTGTGTAAAAAAATGTTTCTTGCTTTTAGATCAATCAACACTCCCTGTGGTTGGGTTGTGGTTGATCACCAAATGCGACTGGAACATTGGGCAGACACCGCCTCCGGTTACAAACGTGTCGCCTAAGGTTGCAGACACACAGCAATTGAGCAAACAACATGCATGAGGTTGCTACAAACACTCATGAAACTGTGCCTCAGAAGAGTCCACTGCACCTGCAGTTACAAACACACAGACCACTGAAACATTGGATCAATTAACCCTTCCCCATTGGAGGATACAAGACAGCTGAAACCATGGAGCATTCAGTCATTGCTTCTGATGTCGCAGGCAATAGCCATGATGATAACTTGATTGCTTCTCCTGAAAATCAGCAGTGAGTGTTTTATTACTGGTTACTCTCCTTTGTTATTAGATTTGGTCTTAGCAGGAATGCATAGAGTATATATTATTTTATCTATATGGAGTAAACATATTGATAATGTTGATTATGAATGTTGTAGACTTGATATCATGCAAAAATGTAATTAATGGTAGTTCAAACTTCGAATTTGCATTTGTTACTTTATCATGCACGGATGGGAGTTCAAAATGATTTTGGTTGCCTCCATGTTATTGTTATTTGAACTGGTGATGTTGTCTATTGCTTATAATATTTTTATAGGCGTATGATGGAGTGGTTAGATAGGTACTGGAAAGGAGCACATTGTGTCTTGGGTTTCATGTAGTAGTTTTAAAAATGCCTTATTTACCTACAAATGAGTAGTTTAGGTTATGTCATCTCATAAGGGAAATCCCATGAAGTAGTAAATCTCCAAGTATTTTCTCTGCATATCTTACTACACATAAATGTTATAGTACAATCGTGCAAGTACATTTACCAACAAAAAAGAATATGGCGTTGTAAATTGTCGTCGTCGCCGCATCGCGCGGGTCCCCTACTAGTAAAAAATAATAAAAAGTAAAAGAAGCATAATAAACTCGTTTATCAAGAAAACAAAAACCATCACACTGTATCCTGTTTCTTCTACAACCAAACATCATTCTCTCTCTCTCTCATGGTTTTTTGCCGTCACAGATCTTCCTCTTCTTTCCAAATCACACACTTCCTACAACAACAACAACAATAATAATAATAATATAGCCCCATTCAACCGCCCTACGACGTCGTTTCATGGCTCCCCGCATAACCACCTGCACTCATCTCCACCACCACCGCCGCCGTCGTCAATCTACACCGAGCACCACCGTCGCCGCTGCTCCACAGCACAAATGTGCTTCTTCAGAATCCTCCACATAATCTCCGTTGTTCCTACAGCTAACGTCACCGATAACAACTGTTTGACTCACGATGACGAGATTCGTGCGAACCAAGGGTTTGTTGTTGACCTCAACATCCAATTACATCCTCCGTCGGAACCGGAGCCCTACGGTGTCAATATCAACGGCATACGGTGACAATTGCGGTGGCGGAGAAGAACTATCGGCGTGAAAGTGAATCGGAGAGAGCGACGGAGCACTCGGAGATCTCACATGTCGGAGATCAGAGCTCCGGCGTCGATTACAACGGAGTTTCAGAACACGAAGGTGAAAAACCTAGAGACGAAGGCTATTTAGGTTTGTTAATCGAAGCGGCGCGCATTGATCCTCGGCGATGATTCCGATCGGGAGAAAACTCCGCCGTGCCGGAACACCAAGCAACGGCGGAGCAAAAGCAAATACGTTGAGGCGGATACGACGGCGACGGAGAGAGGCGGAGCGAAGCGGAGGCAGCAATGGTGGACGGCGGCGACGGAGGCGGAGTGGTACGCTGAGTTCGAGGACTCATCGCGGTGTGAGATCAAAGCGAGGGAGGAATCAGGTATTGCCGTTGAAGTACAGAGACTCGGTGGTGGAGCCGTTGGTGCGGTGGTCGCCGGCGAACGCTGCCGTCGCATCCGGCGAAGGGAAAATAGTAAATATTCAAACCAACCTAAGAAGAAAACCGCAGGTGATTCGATATTTTAATCATAATATTTACATAATATTCTCTCTTTTCATGTTTGGTTATATCACTAGTTATTAGTTTAATTTAAATTTCCAGTTAATCTTATGTAGTTACGATATCCAGTTATTCTAGAGACAAACTCGTAGAAGCCAGAGTAACGTACAACATTTTATGCACAGAAAACAATCCACGTTGGTGGTATTAAAATTAATGAAGGGTAGTTTATAGAATGACAGGTGAATCAGTTGTTTATAAAATAAAGGTGCGTTTCATGAAAGAGTGGCTCTTGTTATTGTCTGATCTGGTCCTATACTCCTATAAGATTTCAGCTTTCTGATGTACAAACAGTACTACGTAGGGTACAACACTGGTTATATGTTTAATTAAGAGTAGGTTTGATATGAATAGTTCGAATTCATGTTGTATGTAACAGGAGTTCTTAAATGGTTTCCTGTTTAAGTTAGGCATTGCTAACATTATTTTAATTTATTAAAGGCTTCAAACTTGGTATTCCTTTTATATATTTAAAAATAAAAATAGTATAATTACCTAATATAATCAAGTTATTTTTTCAGTATGAAAGAAGATTAAAGTTTTGATATTCTTTTATCGTTCTCATAGTTTTTTAGCCGGTTAACATTAATAAAAAAAATAAAAAAACTTTAATCCGCATTACTTTTGATTAACATAAAAGTTTGCTAGGGAATTAACAGTCATAATTGTTATGTTTAGATTCAACTGTTTCAACTGGTGCATTTTTTATAGCAACGAAATATGTGAACGTGTAAGATGATATATTTCTAATATATAAATTTTATAACTAATGTAGGACTTTGATATATTAAAAGATGATTCTGTGTAATTAAAAATGATATATGGATCATATCATGTCAATAGGTGGTGATGATCATAACATAAATGTTGTAGAGAAGTTAATGATGTGTGCATATGAAATTCCGTGGACCAAAGACGGTTTATTTTGGGGAATGATGACATTGAAGCTCCAACTACCCCAGTCTTTGAATGAGATTGTGGTGCGATACAACACTTATTTCTCAACTTTATCTCATATTCGATCGTACTTGGTTTAAGTTTATAAACTTAAGTGTCTTGAGTTGAAAATTTTGTAACATAAATTTTTAAACCAATATTTTAACCTTCTTTTTCATTTGATTATCTATGCTGAGTTTTTTTTTTTATGCTGGCTCACACTCGTAAAGAAACACAATTCTTAATTTGCTGTGTAACGATTTGAACTCCTGAACTTCTATAAATAATTTTTTAGTCTTACCATTTGCCTATCAACTCAAGTGACAGTCTACACGGACTTTGTATCTAAAGTATCTTATAAATACGAGTAAATTGTCATTTTCGTCCCTATGGTTTGGTAAAAATTATCACTTTCATCCAATAGTTTATTTTTCGCATCTGGGTCCCTGTGGTTTACAAATCTTGTCATATTCATTCAGTTCGTTAACTCCATCCAACATTCTCCGTTAAATGAAGGGTATATTGGTCATTTTACATATATGTTTTATTTTCTATTTTTTAAACCCCGTTTAATATATCCCTTTTAAATAAATTGCTAATTTAGTCCCTGTGGTTTGGACATGTTGGCCAATTCAGTCCAAAAATCCCACCACCATGGCATAAAACACCATATCACCACCACCCGTGATAGAACACCATGTAGATGTAGGGTACAAATAACCCACACAAGACCAGGTACCCGAACCCGAAAGCCCGGCCCATGTGGGCGGAAAGGGTAAGCCAGCAGGACATGTGCCCCATATTTAATTACATCAGAATCACCCCAATCTAACCGATAATTCAGTAACGGTCGGAGATAGAATAGAAAGGTAATGGATTTGTCGGGGAATAATCCCTGTAATCAGCACACGATTGCAGCAGGCAAACACTATAAATACCAGGTAATGAGGATCGAGATCCTCACAAAAGAATACACACAAAAGCTCCCCCTTAATTATCCCTATCACATATTTCCATTCAACAAATACTTCCTCTCACGTCGGAGGGTCGTTCCAGGGATATTTTCCCCCTTGGAACGCCTTAACTGCTTTGTTTTTCATTATGCATAGGTGTGAAGCTTCAGAGAGCATCGGTAAATCGAAGTTCAACAAGACCGGAACCATCTAGAGTTGGACCTCGTATTTATACACCACACCACCACCACCCCGTCGCAACCACCACCACCCATCATTAACTCCACCAATCCATCACCACCTACCCTACAACACTACAACCAGACGGGCACCACCACCACTCATTAGATCTCCACCACCACACATTAGATCTCCGCCATCACACACTACTCGATCACCATCACCATGTAGACCCTAGATCAAACCGTTAATCTCGAACTTATAACAAACCCCCTTCGAAAACGTATATAAGAACCCTTGAAAACGAGTATGTATTAGGTATTAGTAGGGTTTTGCATAGTTTTTCGAAGTAGTATGTTACAAGTCCAATATTGATTGTCGATTTTTAAGGTTTACATGGTAGCGAAGATCCAATGTGCGTGGTGGTGGTGGGCGCTCTGGTGTGGTGTTGGTGGCTTTGTGAGGGGCGGCGTCGGTGGTTCGGTGGTTCTTGTGACCGTAGTTGTGGTGGTTATTTTTGGACTAAATTGGCAAATACGCTCAAACCACAGGGACTAAATAGCAATGTATTTAAAGAGTATATATTAAATCAGGTGTAAAAAAAAGAAAATAAAAACTATATGTAATGAGATGACCAATATACCCCTCATTTAACGGAAATTTTGGATGGAGTTAACGGACTGGATGAATATGACAAGATTTGTAAACCACAGGACACCCAGAAGAAAAAACAAACTATTGGATTAAGAGGCAATTTTCACCAAACCCCATGGACGAAAATGGCAATTTACTCTATAATACTTTGTAATCTTACAACTTCTACCTTTAGTGTTAATTGATTTTGTTAAGAAACAGGTTGATCTGGTAAAAATTTAACTACCATCTACCATTATTGTGTACCGTCGACATCTATACTCACGACCACTGTCACCACTGCTCTCCACGGCCAACACCACAACTATCATATCCATCATTTTATTGACTTTGCTGTCATGACATTGTCATTAGCTGTCGTAGTGAATATAGCGAGTTTATTCATTCTATATTAGTTTTCTTTCTAAAACCACATATTTTAAAGAGACGTACCTTACTAGTATAGATGAATGCATTGGACTATTCGCCTCTAATAATGATGTGAAATATTAATTAGAGAAAGGTGAATTAGCCCATAACATATAATTTGGTAGCGTGAAACTACAAAAATGTATAAATATCCTCACGTTTAAACATATTGTGAGAGATAGGTGTGTATATACCAAAATCATCATTTACGGACAAACGCAATACGTCGGAGCACCCTCGACTGATGGCCTATATGTCCACATATGTAACAACCCGAGCGTTTGGATCATATGAACTTCGCATTTCATATATTGTCAAACGAGTAGTTAATGAGTAAATTGTCTATTTAAAGTTTGAAGTTTTTTGATAAAATTTTTATGTTATAAGAGACCGTTTGAATATAATAATAATATATTATATTCGAACCTGCTCCGTTTTTTTACGAAACTTAGGTTGACTCGTAGAGAAATAAGCTCGTCACAACGACATATTTGAAATTTCATAATACTTATATTCTAAAAGTTATAAGAGAAAAACGAGTTAAGCAGCTAAATTAATTATAATAATATATAATAAAATAATATAAAAATCATTCACAATTGCAATTGCAATTCGCAATCAGACAAACTCTATCTGAACTTCATCCCGCATCGCCCCTGAAGTTTTTCACCTCTCTTTTGCTACCTTATATAAATAGCAGAACCTTATAAATAGAAGTCTAAGTTTGAATTTAAAACATAAGTTCTTTGAGAACAAGCTATAATATAAAGAGAATCTCGAGTTTCTCAATACCTTGTTGGGTGTTGCTAGTAGTCGTTTTGTACTCGAGTGGAGCGCGAGTAGGGGAGGCTCTAGATCAAATTGCCGTAGATAGTTTTCATGTACGCCCTTGTTTAAGGTTATGTTTAATTATTATTATAGTCGTTATTATTATTATTATTAGTATCATTGTAGGTATTAGTATTAATATAGTTATTATTAATATTATTATTATCATCTTTATAGTTATTATTATTATTATAGTTGTTATTTTATTGTTATAGTTAGTATTATTATTATTTGTTATTTTTAGTGTTGTAGTAATTATTATTGTTATTATTATTATTATTAGACTTTAAGGTCATCATTTGGAAGGTATTGGGTAACCCCGAAGGTTGGCTCGGATATGATGGAAACGCCCAAGTTGTGCCAACTGGTAAGGGTTGTACTAAAGGGTTGGCATAGGATAAAAGAAAGTGCCCGAGTAAAACCAATAAATAGAAAAAATATAACGAATCATCCCTGAAATTGTTATTAGCTAGAATATAGCTTAAATAATGTTATTTTGCCTATAGGATAATACCTGATAGCAGTGAACCTGAGCATACGATATCACTGACTTGATTGATTGAGGTGAGTTCCTCTGAACTATTTCTAAAACAGGATGTGATGTTCTGATAACTGGTAATAATTGAAGAATTGACTATCAATAGCATCTGTGATATGTGGCAATGCTTGATAGGATGCTTGATAGGATGCTTGAGGGCTGCTTGTATGATTCTGCTTTAGCCAGTGGAGTTTTTATACATAGCCTGGTTATGTGAATTTATACTGTGCTTACTCTGTTCATATCTGTTTGCCATGGTTGTATCTGCTTGATGCAATAGTCAATAATAACATGTTTTGAATTTTGAAGAATGCCATGTTTATGAACTCACAAGCTTTATGCTGAGTCCCAAATGTTTTTATTTTTATGGACACACATCCTAGGTGCCAAGTGATTGCAGGATTGAAGATTACGAGCTAGTTTATGAGAAAATAAAGTTCTAGAATGTTGTTGAAGTTTTGGATCTCTAGTATAGTTAAACTGATGTAATGGTATTATCTATTATAACAAATGTATTGTACCCATTAATGTATAATTAAAGTTAGACTTCAGCTATGTACTCTATAACTGCTATGTGTTCTGTATATCCGATGCGTAACACTCCCCACGGTGAGCCCTGGGAGGCGGGTGTTACAACATATCATGTACCATAGTATTAATTTTCAAGATGCAGGACAACCACTAACAACCTAAACAAAGTCATAAGACAAAATCATTTTTAAATTCTTTAAGATGGAAGCTATGTTGTATAGTCCTTTCATCAGAGTGTAAAATTAACATTAACTAGTTATGTTCACCGTGCTTTTCCGCGGGGAGATTAAAACGATTGTCATTAGGCCTCATTTCGAGAACTGATTTAGGCTCAACGTTTGATTTCGAAAGGTATTTCAGATCATAATAAGGTCAATTAGCTTTTGTTTCATGGCCATAATCAATTCACACATAATCAAATACTAAACAGACTACAACATGTACGCAAGGACCCAGGCCTCTTACCTTTCAAACATTCTGCACCTAAGCTAAAGCTCATTGTGTGTACCTAGCACTTTCACCTACAGACATGTTCCAGAAACAATAAATCGATTAGAATACCATCAATAATAGAATATGAAACATCAAAACAACCAAATACAGATAAGATATAAAAGAAAACACGAGCAAAAATCCATAATACCCACCATCACAAGACGGGGGAAAAGATGTTTTCATGTCAACCCAACCTGACCCGTAAAAAAAATGTCCCTTTTAACACATTACCCTACATGCCCATCTTGCCCCTTCAATATTAGTTAATTTTCTCTAATCTTTTCTTAACTGTTTCCTAATTATGCACTCTATTTTCACAGGCTACCTGGACTTGAAGCTGTTATTAACAACCTGCCCATTAAGTTTATACTAATAATAGAAGCTGATATTAGTAGGTATAAATCCCTAATAATAGAAAACCTAGTTCCATTTATAGCTTTAACATTTTCACCCAAAAAAAGGATTACGAAATTCTTACAGTGGCTCAGATTTCAGCTACAAAAACCTTTGTTCCGACCTCTGATTTCACAGCAAGCTCTATTCCTGAAGAATACAAATATAAGAACATATGTTAAATAAAATGAAAACTGAATCAGAAGACAATAGAAGTTCTAAACGATGCATGCCAGACCAAGAACAATTAGGGATTTGATTACTACCCAAACTTATATTACTACCCAAACTTATAGATCAATAGCCCCGAATCTCATACCTTTTATAACAATCTAGAATTCGAGATCTGACCTTCGTTTGTTGTAAACTTGCTGAACCCTATAGCTGGTGATGGACTTAGAAACCCCAATTACGCGTGGCATCCGACTGGCATACGTGAAGGCCACCAGCTATGGGCGTCGCTGTTACTCGTCCACCCCCTATTGATTGAACAACCCACTACCCCACCAAGCACTGCTCTTGGCCAATATGGTGAAGAACCCAAAAATTAACACATGTTAAACATCTAAAATATCAAGAATTAAAGAAACTTGGATGAATGTGATGGTTTTCTTCTTGAAACTTACTTCCATCCATGTACTATTAAGTTACCTTAATGACATCATTACTGATTTACTAATATCTGTTGTTCCTTTCTCGATATCCTCTCAATCTCTACCATTTCTTGCCTAATGGAGATTGAAGCACCACACAACCTATCTTACTCGTCTACAAAATAAAATTACATGCTTTAAATAGAATTAAACACAACAAACAAACAAACAAACATACCCAGTGTATCCCGCTGAAAAGCAGGGTCTGAGAGGGGTATGTGGTGGCAAGTCTTTCCTCTATCCTGAGAGATAGAGAGACCGCTTCCGAAGAGCCCCCCGACTCGTTAACAAAGGCAGTACCCATAATAATCATAATACATATCATACAACACATAGGTAAATAACACATACAGAATTAGATAGTGCGCACATCATGCTTTAAATAGAATTAGTATAGTAAATTTAATACAAAGATAAACCTTACCCAGCAGGGTATTTCATCGAGAAACGAAAGGATTGTAGAATTGATTAGTTCCTCACCATTAAATCTCTTGCAACCTTCATATGTTAAGGCTTTTCTACTTAAAAAATTCCCCATGAAATTTCAGTTTTCATTGGCATAAGCATTACCTTCCATAGCAACAACAGAAAATACGAAGAAGCTTAAAACCACAAACCATAAAAATCTACACACATGATACCTGCGAAGTATGAAGAAGACAAAAATCTTCAACTACGACCTTAAGGCTTTCGTTAGGTAACTTTAACACCTAGAAACACGAACGATTTTAAATCAAACGACTGAACAACCAAACGCAGAAACAAACACAGTTTACAGTAACTTCTATAACATATGGGACAACAAAATACAAAGAATTAATTGCTTTATAACGATACAAAGACAAAAAAACGAACAAAAAAAATATGAATTTCACCCTGAAACTCCTCATCTGCTCGATGCAATTAGAAGTCATTGAGAGTATGCGTCTTCGAGAAAGAATAACCGATAAATTGATAAATCGATCTAAAGTCTAAAACCATAATCTTTACTTACATTTTGTTGACGTTGTTTTCAAGTTTTTCAGGTTCAGAGAGTCGTCACTGAAATCATCATCAACACAATTCATCTTCCCACTGCTGACACTCGGTATATTAAAATTAAAAAAAGTCACAAAACAATCAGTGAAAGTAAACTATAAATTAAAAGCAAAAGTGCATAAGAACATACAAAATGGATTGAAAGCTTACGACTTCGATTGGTTTAAGAGAAAAGGGGAATCCTAATAGAAACGATGATTACCCTGAAAATATTCACCTTCTTCTTCATCTTCATCATATTCACATTCATATTCCCCCTTCTTCCTCCTCATGAACACCCCCCTTTAGATCACAAAAACCCACAAACAATGATGGATTTGATCTCATGTTACAGTCAATACGCCGTTCAAGTCTCTGAATCTTCATCATGCTCAAGCACACCCCCGCATCTTCATGTATAGTTTCCCCCAATTTGATCCCCTCCACCCAAACCGCCGTCGATTGCCTCTACAAAACCACCCTCTCCACCGGCGACCACCGCTACACCCACCGTCACATGGCACCGCACCGCCACCACCCAGGGCCTCCACATCACCTCCGGCGACGATTCCACCACCCTCCTCCGCCTAAACACCCACTCCGGCCTCTTCCGTAAGAAAAAAGGCACCAAATCGGTTCAGTACGGCACCGGAGCAGAGCCCGTTGAAGGGTATTACGTATAATAATAATCGATTCCGATGTCCGATTGTTGATATGACATTTGCAGAGTCAATGTACTTCAAGCCCCTTAGGAGTTGATACAAGAAGTACTGCAAACATTGCACCAAACAACAGTTAGCAGACCTATAAGTCAGTGAAGATTGCATTCATCAATCCAAAAGGATCAATACTTGACAATGCTCTTCTGATAAGTTCTGATTGGACCGAATAATTTGATGAAGATCAGTATCCATAAGCTCAGTGGCGATATAGACATCGATGAACTCTCTTCGTACAGGTGGAGGGATTATATCTTTAATAGATATAATCTGAATTTGATTGAAACCACAATAATCACAATCAATATAAGAATGTAAAATAGTTCATAATATCATTCCATATTGCTTAACAAAACTGCATCAATTAAGCATTCAGGAGTGTAAATTAGCAAATCATTATCAATCAACCAAAAAACTGATCCAAATTGTGAAGTTTCTGCACTGATAACGTTAATTTTTCATAAGAATTTCATTCAAAGCTCTTCAATGTATAATGATTACAGCTAATGGATCTGAATTAACATAGGGATTCCATTCAGAGTTCATCAATCTGTGAATTAGCAGATCATTATTGATCAATCAAAAACTGACCAAATTTCTGAAGTTTCTGCACTGATAACACATACTTTCATACGAATTTCATTTAAATTTTTCAATCTATGACAATTACAGCTAATTGATCTAAATTAACATAGGGATTACAGACTCACAGTGACAAATTAACGATACGATTGAGTAGCTAACTGAAACAAACATGATTATATCAAAGGAAAACTCACATTTCATGATCTAAATGACGAAGAAGCTTAATCTCACGAAGCGTCCGCTTCGCATCCATATAATTATCAAAAGCATTCGCAATCTTCTTCACAGCAACCATCTCGTTCGTCTCAGCGTTCAGCATCGAACTGATCACAACCACAACCACAAACACAAAACTAAACCTAGTCAACCGATCACAATCCACAAACAATCACAGCGACAACAACAAAGTCAACGAACATGAAAACCGATCAAACACGGTGAATCAAAGGCAACATACCACACGATTCCATAAGCACCACAGCCAATAGGCATGATCGGAGGCCGATACTTGCTGTGATCTCGAACTCGTTACCGAAGATGTTGTACTTTATGAACTGACCGCCAAGAGCGGGTCCGAACCGGTTCGGGTCCGGGTCGGGTTGTCGGGTCGGGTTTTGAACCCGGTTCGTTTGTGCACCACTAATTATGTGAGCTTATAATAATATTGTTGGGCTCACTTGAGAGTTGGATGACAATTTTAGATATTGAACTGGTAGGATTGGTTCTGGGCTCAGTTAATATCATATGGGCTCGCTTAAAGGGCTGATGGTTTATTTTGGCCATATAGCTTTGGCCGAAGGTTTTGTTAATTGGAAATACAGCAGTCGCCTCGATCAATACATGAAAAGAAAGCATACAAAAGAAGAGATGCTCACGGTTACAAAAAAGTTCCATTAAGAAACATCATAGATTCAACCAAAACTCGACTCCACCAAGAAATCTTTGTCTAATACGATAAACCATTCGCGTGTAACCTGCGAAATAGGTTAATCTGATAGTGGGTTCACGATTTAGAGACTAATCCAAGTTGGTTTTATGTTTGAAGAATAAATCATAACCAGGTACGTTTGATTCTTTTTCTGTTCATATTTTATCTTCTAGACTACAATATTCTACACTAGTATGTAAATAAATTAAAACAAATAAAAGGAGAGAAGCTACATAACAAATGTGTTATCATATACCTAAAATAATAGTTAAAAGTCTAATAGAGTTTCATCATTTCTACAATAGGTTGATACACAGTTACACATATGTTTAGGAAGACATTAAATACATGCATATGTTTTTCTTATGATTTGGCCTAATCAATACTTTAAGTACAAGAATTACATGACAGCAATGTAAGCCATCCCACCTCTGATGTGTGGATTACGACATTGTTATAGAATGTAATGTATGTAAATCTCAAACGGGTGGAAAAACTCACATAAATATTTAGCAAACAGATTGTGTGCATGCTTAAATGCATTGCACACATTGTATATTTCTTTACTATGTACTTATGTAGTCATGAAAAGAATGACAAAAATGTTCATCCACAACTTGTACTTGTAGTAAGCAAGGCAGCAAGCATCGCATGTCGATCAATCCTTTCAAGTCAGTTCCATGATACATCATAGAGCTCTTCTTCGGTCTTGCTTGCCTGTATGTTTGTAACACTCCTTATATAACAATTAACGAACCCTAATCATTATCACCAAGCAAAAAATATGGACCTTTTGATTTTAGGGGCTCAAGCAAGGGCTTTAACATTAAGAAAACAAAGAGGTACCTTGCTAAGATCTAGGCTATCGATATGATGTTTTTTCTCTTGATTTACTTGGAGTTTCTCAACGCCGACTGCTATGACCATGACAAAAAGACAAACTAAACCCTTTAACACGATGTAAATCATTGCTTATATTATTATTTTCACTCGTTTTATTTTCAGATGTCACATCTTTTTTTAAGAAGATATCACATCTTCTTCGTCAGAATTTCTACCCGACTTATTGTATTCTCCCATCATTTCTTTAATATTCATTCGTATTAGTTGATTTTTAAAATGACTTGATTACACACATAGAAGCCGATTTAATTAGAATTTCCCCCTGACCAAAACTTTAAGATCATTTGTATCGAGATGATTATTATACTTTAAACTTTCTCATCATTATTGTATTTGATTGAACAATCCTTACTATCATGGATGAAATTCTCCCTCATTTCATGTAAATATTTTTTAATTACACAGGGTGAAAATTAAATAGTTAAGTGAATAAGTAATTGTCACGTGTGGTTCAAACATTTTCCAAGTAAACATCTTATGGTTAAAATAAACATCTTAAATGGTTAACATCTTTAAACAAAAGTGACCATTACATATTAACATTGACAAACTTATTACTATTTTATGTTAACTTTGTTAATGACATATTTTCAACTTAACTGCAACTTTATGCACTACATTTTCATCGTAAACTAGTTTTGATCCCACCGCGCGTTGCGGCGGGGATCCGTTTGGTGCTTGAGTGAATAGTCTTGCCTCAATATAGGTATGGTATAGTAAAAAACACATAGAGATCCAACAAAAAAAACACAAAAATATTCAGCAACAAAAGATTTTAACAAAAACACTCAATGGTTAAATGTTCGACCCACATATTGAACTATCATTAGATGATACCACGATGACCCACATGTAATTTCAGTTAGTTTAACTTGGTCTTCCCATGAGTGATCTTTCATAAATTTCTACTTATTAACCTTAATCAGCTCCTCAAGAATCTCATTCATACCTCTCTTCCAATGTGGCAATGCCACAAATTGTTTGGTAGCTACCGTTGAAACTGCAGGCTCCAATCAGTACAAGGTTGTGCAACAATATGCTAATCAACACTTGCTGGCGTAGCTGGGCCATAGCTTCAACCATTTGTGTTATATATTATAGTTAGAATACTTTGCCCTTATAGTATCAAGAGTCATATTTTATTGTAATAATTAACAGTAGTACAAGTACAAAAGTATTATCATTCTTTACCCGATGAATATTGGATTTATTAACACGACCCTTATCAGCATTTGAATTTGATGATAATATGTTAGCCATTAATTGATCGTTCGCCAATGCCTACAGATGACGGTAAAGCACTGGGTGAACTTGTATGGATATACCAACAGAATTATTATCATACTTCACCTGCTATCATTGGCATTATTAACAAAAGTATATTATACAGTGGTTGTTAAAATGACACAAAGTTATTTATTAAGATGTCATTTACAAATACACACTTGGTTATTGTATCTGCATTTCAAAGATCAGAAATTAATGATATTCATACTCATAAGCTTAACATTGAATCATGGCTGTCAATTAAGTGCTTAATCCATGTAGCATAGTTGGATCCAACAAATCAAACCTTGATAATAGACAAAATTGATAACAACCAAATCTTATTGTTTAATTTAAACACTGATCTAAAATATTTTTCTCAGCCTTTTCAAAATCACCAAAACATAAATTTCAAATAGTAAAATCTAAGGAATAGATATGTCATTGGCTGAGGACTTGTGATCTTTCTATAGAGGAACACATAGACGCATTGGATGCAATAATCAATCAATCTATGTATGAATTTTTTACTTTTGGATTTGCAGTACATTTATGAAAAATGATGATCACATGATAACAAATTTTTGCCCTAAACCAAGATATATAATATGAAAACTCACTCCTATTCGAATCCAAAACACACACTATTTTAATAATGTAAAACACCGAGTCTCACATTCCCTAGGGTATAAGAAAGGGCGGCATCAGAATCAGACAACACCAAATCATGGTAATGACATCAGCATCTCAGATCCATATTGGTGACGGATTCTACTGTAGTCGAATTGGTCGTACGAAATAGTAGAACCAATAGTAGTCGGACTGTTCCACCTCAGCCCGCCAACACCATCGTCATAGGGGCTTGAGTCCGCCATTGCCTTCTCGATCTGACTTCGTCATGACCATCAGCGTTGCTATCTCTCTATGTCCGGTGGTTCACCTGTGTCCTTCTTCTCCGTCTAAAACTCAAAACAATTGTAGATCTTGATCTCTCTCTCATGGTGCGCAGAGAATAAATCAGAAGAAAAGTATCATAGAAGAAACCTTGAAAGCAAGAGTTTTCATGTTTGTCTCTCTCTCATGTCACTTCGGAGAAAATGATGATATCGTTCTCTTTCTATAACGGGTTGAATGCGTATGATCACACGTAGCACGCATAAGATATACGTGTCCAAGGTCATGCTTCCCACCGTTGATGAAATATGAACGGCCTTGATTATTTGATCACTGTTCATCCAACTTCTTTTTTAACATATAGTTTATTTTTAACATATAGGTTAATTTTTAACATATACGTTAATTCGTAATAGGCCTTAACAGGCTTGATATCATTGGTTTTTAGTTATCCAACTTCTTTTTTAACATATAGGTTAATTCGTAATAGGCCTTTCATTGGTTTTTAGTTAGTGGGCCTAATATACCACGATGAAGCCTATAAGGCTATAACGGTCTTCTAGATTGTGAATAAGTGGATCGTAAACATGTCTTGTGTAAGGCCCAACTCATACAAATCATGCACTAGCTTGTAGAGTTGATAAATATTTGTTTGGAACTCAAACCGGTTTTTATCCAAACCATAGCTTCTTTTGGCTCAAACCAAATTGTATGGTTGAATCGGTTTATAGTTCAGTTGAAACCGAACCAACCGTACAGATATGGTTCCAAACCGAGCCGGTCATTTTCTCAAAAAAAAAAAAAACGGTTTTATTAAAATCTAATGTTGACCTGATAGAACCAAACTTTTTTGGACCCACCCAAAAATTGATTTGTGCACCTATATCATGTTGTGTCTACACTCTAAAACCTAACTTTACCTTTTTTTAAACCAAGATTTATAAAATCTCATCTATCATCCCAACCAATATTTTGTGTATATGTAGCAATTTTTTTTATCACACTGGTGTAGTTGAGTTTTGGCTATGGCAATTATACACTCCCTTAGGGACTCATTGTAAAAGGTGAGATTCGATCCACTATCCCAAACACATAACCCAATAGGATTCATCTAATGTTACAACTTCTTATATAGATAGTATTATTTTGCTTGTATTTATTGTATCAACTATATTGAGCATAATGTAAAAGAGAGGTATATACTTTATACCATCTTAGACAAATGTGAAATCCAATGATCTGGAAGTAATATAAAGACAAATTTGTAAGTTTCCTATGAACACAAACCAAAACATCAACAAGAGAAAACATAGGTTAGATCATTAAATTCGACAAATTATGCATCCATAGTTCATCAATAATTTCACATTACGAATATCCAACATCCATTCTTTGTATTTATAACCATAACACTGTGCTATGATTTGTGGGTTAGATACACAGAACACTGCTTTAATGACTTGTACGTTTTGCTTCAGTAGTCACACTCTGGCCGTTGTTCTATAACAAGGGACATTCATCAATGGATGGTCAAAGTAAAAGTCAAAGGGTGGTTTTGATTCATGATGCTTCTGAAGGGTGAGATTTAAAGCTGTGAGATGGGTTCTTGATGGATTCATGCTGAATGATGGAGATGTGTTTACTTTTGTTCTGTTCTTCACCAAATACCTCATCCTTGTATGTTCCTTGTACTAAGTATCATCAGTTTTGAAATTTAATTTAAAAGATTTAGTTAGATTAAATACATTTTGTTATCTAGGAAATTCTTTAATAAATGTTAGATTCTGCTTGTAGTGGGGTACAAGATTAGAGTTGACAACTCCATGTTTGGAGGCGCAAACCAAAAGGCGATCAACGATGAAGTTGCTAGGAAGAAGAAAGAGTATGACAACAGCCTTCAATTTCTTGAAATATCAAAACTATACCAAACACGAAAGGTGATCGTGTCTCTCTACATGATACTATGATAGGATGTTTAAGATCGAACCAAAATGCTTTTATATAACATCATGTAATATGTCTATAGGTAGAGTTCAAAATAGAACTGGTGGCGGGGCCTATACCCAAGAATGCCGCCCTAGATGCGTCCAAGAAATGCGATCCAACGTGGGTGATTCTTGATAGGTAAATCCTTAACTTTTCTTATAATTCTGTTTTATTAAGTTTTATCATAAAATGAGTATAAGCTTTAACGAGAAAGCATAAATATGAAAGAGAAACTTTTACAGATTGATATCGTATTGAATACCTTAAATTTATCAACACAAAATTGATATATTATTGAATGCCTAGAAATCTAGTTTTGACATGTTTTGATCAAAGTTTTGAGAATTTGAAATTGTCGCTTTGAATAAAATGACTAATAAAAACCTGAACTGATAAATTCAAAGACTTACATGTATATACAATGAAACAATATAACAAAAACTGTTAAATTTGGGCGAAATTGTCAACGTCAAAACATGGCTCAAGATGATTTCTTGTCCAATAGTTTGGGCTAATGGGGCAAACTTCCTATGACGTTTGTCATAATGTCTAGCCCGTTGAGATGCTAGTACTATGTTTTACTATCGACGAAATAAATCTTCCTGAATTGTTTATGTTTTCTAGCTTTACTTCTCTCTATTTAGTTGGTCAAAACATGAATCTGCTAACTTTTGGATCAACTCTGTTAGACACATGTATTGGTTTTTGTAGGAGAATGAAGAGAGACAAGAAGTACTTCCTAGATAAGCTCTCGTGTGGAATATCAACGATGAAGCACAATGACGAGATAATAGACATAAGAGGGCCAAGACGCAAACAGCACACGTTTGTATCATATAACGAAATGTTACCAGCTGACAACAAAATATCAACTAAGGAAGCATACAATGATCAAGATTTGTTTAGCATCGAATTTGAATCCTCATGTAAGTATTTCTTACAATTAACCATTTCTTATCCACTCTTATTTATTTGTTGTTTAGATAATATAAGAACATAATCCGTTATTTAATATAAGGTACGAGTTCCATGAGCACGAGAACCAGCTTTAGTGACATGACATGTAATAATCAAGACGACAAGATGAATGAGCTGTCGACGCTTCTAGAGATGTCTGCAGAAGAACAAGAGAATTCTCCAGGTAATCAAGATGAAACACTACCAACATTGAAGAAGATGATGATACTTGACCAGAAGAAATGTACTAGTGATACCAAGACTATTACAACAGAAAAGGTCAACGGAAATGAGGAGAGTTTTGGTCAAAGTCAGTTTAGTTTTGGTGTGGAAGTCAACTATCAGTTTGGAGAAATGTCACCTCTGCCCAAGCAAGCTAAGGATTTTTACAAAGGCACACAAATATAATATTAGTTTTCTAATTTTCACACATCGTATTAACAATAAAAAAACGTTACTCCGTTCGTGATAATACAAGTGTGTGAGCATTTTAGTAAACTAGTGGTGGGGCCGCGCGGTGCCGCGGGTTGTACAATTTACGTTGTTTCAAAAGATAATCGAAGAAATATGTATTGTATACTTGATAAATGTATTAAACTATAAAATAGCTAATAACAAGAGTAGATTATTATTTGTTTTAAAGAAAGATAATTAGATGCAAATTTAATATAATGACAGGAGGAATACAATAAATGTTTGTGCTTACAAATAGATGAAGTTCTACTATTCCATGGGATTAGGTGGTGTAAGATTCTTAATGTTTTTACAGCATATGCATGTATCATCAAGAAGCATGATGGTAGCAGTTGCAATACCATCACCACCTTTATTCAAACACTATAGCAAACATCAAAACACATACAACATGAGTGTTCAAACCAGAATTCATATATTCAATCTATTAGGTTATGTGATTTTATACATTCAGTTTTTTAGTTTATGTGATGTTGGTCCTCAAGACACATGTTTTAAATGTCACATATTGCTTCTACACGGGGTAGGTTTAAAAAACCCTCTACCAATTTAAGCACCAAATCACCTGAGATTGCTCCTAGGATATAAAACATAAAACAAATATAAGAAGCTACAGTTCATGACAATAATTTCCAAACATACCAAATAAAATTAAAACAAAAATCACGTGCTCCATTTTGTTTCCTTTTCTTTCAAGTTTGGATCATTATGTTTAGGGTATGAAGCTGATATAAGATACAAAACACATAAAAAATCATATCAAACTTAAAGATCTGGAGAATAACCGTTTTACAAAATCATAAGTATGTAAGAGATTCATACCAGTTTTATTGTATCATCTACTCACATCCTTAATCAAAGTGCAAGCTATATACAAAGCATGAACAAATTGGCAGTACGTTATCATTCCAACATAAGACAGATTGCATACGACTTAGATTTGAGAAATGCATGGTAAATACCTTTGACTATTTTATCCTTCTGTTGAGTATGCATCTAACAGGTTCTGACCAATTTTCATTATAAAGAGAAAGTACCTTGTTCGCCTTTACAACTTGGAAGCTTCATCAATCTAAACTTTGTTATTTGTCATTTTTTTCTCTTTCGACCCCTTTTATGTTACACAGAAAAAAAACTGGATTTGACTTCGACAAACTCAATAAAGATGACTAATCAAGGATTTGGCTGCAATTGTATGTTATTTTTTTTTTACTGTTAGTGAAAAAATCATGAATTCATAATTGAATCATTTCCTTGGTAAAATTAATTTCTTAAAATCCCTCATGACTCCACATTAAAATCTGCACTCAAATTCTCAGTTCACATATAGAATTCATGAATAAAAAGACCGACACGTATATGTTGTTATTTTTTCCTTTAAATCACATCAAGTGTGAAATCTCCAAATCATTACTGAGGGTAATTTGAGAATAACTCAATCCCTAATTAGTCCACCAAACACACATAACAAATCAACTAATATTTCAGCATAATAATTGCGAAACCTAATGTTGTTAATGGTATCTTTAACATGCACTTACAAGATTAATAAAGATGATCAATGGCTATCTACAATCAGCCTTGGTTTTGTTTGAATATTATTTAAAGTTAATTGAAACCTTCTTATTCTACCAAACTAACTACTTCATTAACACTTTTGTTTCCAATTAGTGCTCATTTGGGAATTTGATTCCAATTGGTCATCAATTTAACTTTTTCTTCACAAACTTGGATAAAAAAGAACATCCTAATCCACTTGCCTCTAAGACTGTTAGCGTGAACAACAATCTATATAAATGGTAATATATTATCAGGATCAATAATCACACAAAATCACAAAAGTGTATGTCATTAGTTTCATTACTTATTGTGTCTTATTAAGAAGAATCTAACTCTAAGAATACCACAGTAAAGAAACAAGGCATGTACATGATATAATATTCAAGAATCATATGGAACCAAAATTAAAGTAGCAAAATGTTGACCTTTTAACAACTATCATAGTGCATAGATAAATAATGAACTATTTTCATCATACTCCATTTACGTACATGCATGTGTGTGAAACACACAAATTGAAATATAGTGTTTTTTTGATAGAAGAATTGGAGGAAGAAAATATAGATTGACTTGCTAAGAATTAATGAGTAAACCAGACTATTACCAACAATAAGCTTTCAATTCCATTCAGTTAAGCCCGTGAACTGAATAATGTTAAAAAGGAGAAATGGCAATGACTTCAGGACAAGGAAATCAAAACATGAGCATATAAAGCTCTAATAGACAAAAGAATATATATAGTTATATAGTAAACCATTATACCTCTTTTTGCTCATCATCCTCAATTTAGTTGTTGGAAGATCTTTTTCATCCTCCAGACAACCCAACTCAACTTCTTCAAGAACTTCATTACCAAAGAATGCATACTGTGATGCATCAAATACAGCACCACCTGCATGGTAAGTAAATTTAGGTTGAATATTACTTCATACATGGTATGAAATTCCTAGAGATTCAAATTGGAGTTTAAAGTAAGAACTTTTAACGCCTTATTCTAGTAAACTTCACAATTTTGCAAATATGTACAATTCTGACAGTGACGAATTACTATAATCAATTTACCATGTGCAACGAAATATTAACAACAATTTCAAATCAAAACAAGATCTATATACCATCGATGTACTCCAAAACCTAAATAATCAATCCGAAGCACAAGAAAATAACCTGAAGAATTCTGTAACACCCGAAAGTTTGACCTTTTGATAGGTTGTGCGACTGAGCCTCAGTCGCCTGGGATTTATGCGACTGGAGGTCAACCGCATGGCTATTCGGCCGATTGAAGCTCAACCGCACGATTGGAGTTCAACCGCCCGAATGAAGTATGAGCCGCATGGAACACGTGCGATTGGGGTCCAATCGCATAGTGTTGATGCCACTGAAGGTCCAGTCGCCCGTGGACCAGATGCGACTGAGTTGTGGGTATAAAAGGGGAGCAGCTCCACTCTCCTCCCATTTTCAGTCGGGGAGAGAGAGCAGAGGGCGACAGAGAGCAGAGAAGAAAAGAGGGAAAGTGCTGACCGATTGTCGAGAAGCAAGCTAAATCGAAGCTCATCAACTTCTACCTGTTAAGGTGAGTTCTAGAACCCCTCATTTACATGTTTTCTAACGATTTTGGGGCTGGAATCACATGTAAACCCTATTTTTGAAATAGTGAAAGTTTGACCCATTTGGGTAAATTCATGAGTAATGTGTTTATGGTAGGAAGTAGGACTTGTATATGCTTGTATGAGGTCCTAGTATGAATCCCTGAGACTAGGGAGGGTCGATTTGGGCTAAAAATGGGTTTAAGACGAGTTTGGGCACGGGAGTTCGCGACTGCAGATTTGAAGAACTCCAGTCGCTGCCCAGTTAGGGTTATGCGACTGAAGGGCCATTTGGCCGAATGAGTGTTAGTTGATGTCTAATCGCCCGACTGAGGCTCAGACGCCCGATTGAGCCTCAATCGCACGATAGGTGATGCGACTGATGGTTTCGGTCGCATAAGTTCAATCGCAGAGTAGTTCAGTCGTACGGTTAAGAGTTAGTCGCATATAGCCCAGTCGCATAGTGTCTAGTCGTACGGAAGGAGGTTCAATCGTACGTTTGAGTACCCATTCGCATGATAGCCCAATCGCATGGCCCAGTCGCATGGAGGACATGCGACTGGTATAAGTTCAGTCGCCCGAATAGAGCTGATGTGAGTGAATGTAGAAGTGTATGTATAATGTATGTATGTTAGTATGATGTTGCCATGATAGATGGTGAATACTGATGATATGTAAGTATTTATGTTCCCTATGTATATGTGTCTTATCTTTTAATAACTTTACGTGAATGAATGAAATAATGAAACGAATGTAATAAGAACGTAAAGTGAAAGATAATGAAAGAGGAACATGATGAATGAATGAATGCATGCATTAATTAATGAACGTAAGAAAGTCTTGCATGGTCTAAGGGGCACGAGATGGATTTGACGGTTAAGAAGTCTTGGAAATGGTGCCTGGTTTTAGTAACTAGGCCTATTACGAGCCCTATGGTAGATTATGGACAGTGAGCCATAGTTGCCTTAGGAGCAACGGGGCAGTGTCTTTGTGACCTGTCACGGGATAGTTGTTGCAGCAGGAGTGGTGACGATCACTCACGGGGTTAACGTGACCCCGCATGAGACGTTGTCGGTCTATGGACAGAGAGCCATAGGGGCAACGAGGTTGTCGGTCTATGGACAGAGAGCCATAGGGGCAACGAGGTTGTCGGTCTATGGACAGAGAGCCATAGGGGCAACGAGGTTGTCGGTCTATGGACAGAGAGCCATAGGGGCAACGAGGTGTCGGTCTATGGACTGAGAGCCATAGGGGCACCAGGTGTCGGTCTATGGACTGAGAGCCATAGGGGCACCAGACGGATACGATATGCTTTGTCGGCTCATGGGTTGGAACCATGAGGGCAGAGATGAGAAGTGACCCTTAGAGATTCGCATGCTCGACGAATGAAAGTGGAAAGTTAAGTGGAGCATGTACCTACCCCAGGTGACTGGATCAGCATTTGTGCACAACGTTCGTGGCTAACCACCACAGGTCCAACACCAGTAGTATGTATGATGAAAGGGGGTATTGTACATGTCACCGAATGTAATGAATGTTCAAACGTAAGTAATGAATGTATGAATGAAAGTAAAGTGCGTACGAAAGTATGTAGAGTATGTATGTATGAAAGTAAACAAGAATGATGAAGTGTACACAAATGAAAGTAAGTAATGAATGATGAGATAATAATAATATTATCTACGTGTACGTATGATGTGTGAACACATGTATGGAAGAACAGTTAATGAGAATGAAAGTATGTTTTATTATAAAACTAGAACTCACTCAGCAACGCTGACTTTTATGTGTTTTCCAGTTCGCAGGTAGTGTTGCTGAGGATGGCCCGAGGCGACTACTCAGCTCTTTTGGGATGGCATTCGCTTTTTGATTATGCTGCAACGTCATGCGTTGTGGGCCCATAACGCACGCAACTCATCACGTTGCATGCCATTACGAGATTTCTTGAGTATTCCCTAAAAGGGATTATTTAAGGAATCTTCTTTAGATTTTGATAAGTTCGCCACGCATTGGAAGCGTGCGCGTAGCACATGCAACGAAATACGTTGCATGAGAGTGTCAAGAATATTCCGTCCGGGTTCCGATGTACGGAATTACCTAAGGAATATTCTTTAGTATAAAAATATAATTTTTATGTTTTTGAACTTAATATCTCCTCTAGAGGTCGCTGTATGATCCTATGAGGAGAAACAAAGTAGAGAAAGCTGCATTTTGTAATCGAGTCAATGATGTAATGACTTTTACGAATGAATGAGAATGTATATAATTTATCATTTCCGCTGCGTATTTTATGATTATATACATTATGTACGTTATATGTGCGATGAAGAACCAACAGTAAGGCGCCCGGTGAGCGGGGTCTTACAAGTTGGTATCAGAGCAAAAGTTTAAGTAAAATGGGTAAATTTTTATAATAAACCTAAACTTAAACTGAGAATGGGACAGGGAGAATGAGAATGCCATCTGAGTAGTCGCGTGCCATCAGGTATTTTCTTAAAGATTAACTGGTATTATGTGCGCATGTGATGTGAATTATGTGTACTGTTAGACTGAGATACTAACGTAGTCAGGATAGGTGATGCTCGGGGTACGAAGAGTAGAGTAAGTGGCTAATCACAACTGGCCACTGTAATTAGGGACTTACTATACTTAACATAAACTGAGCTAATCCCTTGAATGACTGTGTTGGTGTTTGAATCTTTCAGTGTGTGTCAAAAGATGGCTAGCGGTAAACCTTCTAAGGTTTTGCCAGATAAGGGTTGTGGTGAACGTGGAGCTGAACCGTGTGTTGTTTAACCATTTTAAACAAGAAAACGCAGCGGAATATGAACTTAATTTCGTATTCTATAATCTGAAAATTAAAGTTCATAACATTATTTCAACAAACCCAAAGACAAAGGATCATATATATGTGAATAGATTAGTTATCAAGAAGCAAACAAACAACCAAATCAACATTATGAACTACCTTTAAGAAGCTGTCAAAACCGTGGATTTATCATGAAGATCCAGCCCTTAGCGCCCCTATGGCAGCTTGGAGCGCCCCTATGGCAGCTTGGAGCGCCCTTATGGCAGCTTGGAGCGCCCCTATGGCAGCTTGGAGCGCCCCTATGGCAGCTTGGAGCGCCCTTATGGCAGCTTGGAGCGTTCCTGATGCCGAGGCTTGTTAAACTGCTGAAAATCATGGATGTAGATGAAAAGAATGATGTTCTTGAGCAGCCAAAACACCAAGAGAAGGTGTTCTCAAGTGTTCATACCCACAAGCCCTTTTAGCAACACCTTTTGCTAGGATTTGTACACCAATTCGAACCAAGAACAAAGCTGAAATCGTATTTCAGCAGTGAACTTTTACAAGGCTGCTGGAACTTTGTTTCAACCATGAAATCCATCTATTAGATGATGAAATCCAGCCCTTGAATCGATTTTGCATGTGAGAAAAAAAGTAGATCAGATGTGTGTGTTCTTAGAAAGGTTTTGTTTCAAAAACAAGAAAGGGGAGAAGAGGAGAAAAAGCCTTGCGGCCGAAACAACAACAACAAACCCTTTTAGGGTTTTCCCCTTTTAAAAACCTTCTAAGTTTTTACAAAATGTTTTTTAACATAATTAACCTTTTAATTATACATAATATGCACACACACTTTTATTATTTAATGTTGATTAACTAATTTAAACAACATAACAAATAATGTCCATGAACAAAATATCCTCATAGTTTGTTCTTTCTCACATATAATTTATTTAGAAAACCCATTTTCCAAATTGGTGTAATTATTTAATTGCATGATCATATCATCAATTAAATATTAGTTGGTGTTTGCTAAGCTTGTTATTGGGTATGACCCGACTTGGATCACAACGTACTAACCACATCAATGTTCTATGTGTCTTGGGCATACAGAATCCAACAATCTCCCACTTGCACAAGATACATAGAAGATTGATGCAAGCAGTAAATACCGCCTAACAACGGTTTACTACCCTTAATACGCATGACTTAGAAGCCATTCAATAACATCATCCCCTTCAAGTATCCAACTTGAAATGATTTAGGTGAATCAATCATCTATCCTTTTGTTACAGATGTCATGTTAAATCCAAGGACACAGAATGATCATTCCTTGTTGATTTAACTTAATCAGGCCTTAGACATCATACTCTCAATGAATAAGAGGAACAAATCCCATCTTGACTACATACGTTTCTCACAATCACCTTATGTCATACCTGAACATAGCCTTATGTACTAACAATTATTTCATATTAGTGAAGAACTAGCTCAAGGTATAACACTTGGTGAATATCAAAACCCAATATGTATCTCAGGTCGGAGGATACCAAATGATATTCGCCTTTACTCAAATTTACTTATGATCAATCAATAAGATTCCATGTAGTAAGATTTGAGATGCGGGTCAGTCCAATATTCATATCCCACGAATATCTATGAACCTTGGCAGCAACCAATTGCTCTATATTCATGCCTTATGAATATCCACCAATCCAAGTTCATAATAGTCTTACATTCATATTTGTTCCCACAAATATGACCGACTACGGACATTTAGAATAATAAAATTATTCATGGATGTTAACATGCTAAAAGGAACATTACTTAAAATATCGTAAATACATAGATAAGTTAAGTATTACAATTGTTCCATATTAATAATACTAAACAGATCAATTCCAATCACTAGAATATCAAAGTCCTAAGGCACAAGTATGACTTTCATGCTTTGCCCTTTCAAGGAACTTCGTGAGTGGATCCGCAATGTTTTGATCAAAGTGAACTTTGCGAATACACATCTTTCCTTTTTCAACTTCATCACTTATGTAGTTGAACTTCCGCTCATTGTACCTAATCTTTTGATGTGCACGGGGTTCCTTGATTTGAACAATCACACCCTCGTCATGACAAAAGATTTCTAAGGGGTCTTGAATGGTAGAGACCATCCTTAGATTGGTGATAAACCTTTTTATCCATGCAGCTTCCCAAGCTGCTAATGAGGCGGCTATGTATTCGAATTCTGTAGTGGACAATGCTACCCTATTCATAATGGAAACGTACCCCGATTGTGATCGAGGATTATCTCGATCAGTTTGAAAACTAGCATTCGTGTAACCCTTTACAACTAGTTCCTATTCATCAGATCTGTATATTAGAAACAGATCCTTAGTCCTCCTAAGGTATTCCAATATACTTTCAACAGCCATCCAATGGCTGTTTACTTGGATTCTGCTGATATCTACTTGTCATGCTTAATGTGCATGACATGTCCAGTCTAGTGCATATCATCGCATATATGATGGATCCTATAGCAGACGCATATGGGATGTCCTTCATACGATGTTGCTCATCCTATAAGCTTGGACATTGAGATGCACTCAATATTGTCCCTCTTTGAATAGGTACTATACCTTTCTTAGAGTTTACCATCTTGAACCTTTTCAAGATTTTATCAATGTATGCACTTTGGTTTAACCCTATCAACCGCCTCGATCTATCCCTATAGATCTTTATTTCCAAAATAGAGACGGCTTCACGGAGATTCCTTTGGAAAAACAATTTCCAAGTGTAGTATGTCATCAACATACAATACTAAGAATGTAATTACACTCCCACTAGCCCCTTGATACACACAATCCTCGTTAGCGTTCTTGATGAAACCCAATTTCTTGATCTTTTCATCAAAACGTTGATTCCAATTTCTCAATGCTTGTCTCAATCCATAGACTGATATCTTTGACTTGCATACTTTATCAGGATGACTTTAGCATTGCCATTGGCGAGAAGGTTTCATCATAATCAACCCTTTGACTTAGAGTGAAACATTTTGCTACAAGTCTTGCCTTGTAAGTATCCAAGTTTCCATGCATGTCAGTTTTCTTCTTGAAAACCCACTTGCATCCAACCGGTTTGGAGTTAAGTGAAGAGTCAACCAATTCCCAAAATTGGTTTTCATACATGGATTGCATCTCTACGTTCATGGCTCCTAGCCATATGTCACAATCCGAATTGGACATTGCCTCATGGTATGTAGTTGGCTCTTCGGAGTCAACAACGTAGCATCCATTTATGAAAAATCCATATCTTTCATGTGGAATGCTAACTTTACCAGATCAGCGAACATTTTGTGTGTATTGATCAACCCCTTGATCATTATCAACAACCTTCTGTTGATTGCTAGTGTCAACCAAGCGTGTATCGGCTTGTGGATCTTGATCCTCATCAAATTCCACTGTTCTATGCGTCATTCCTTCCATAAGGAACTTGGCTTCCAAGAACTCTGCCTTTTGAGCAATGAATCCCTTTTGCTCTGTTGGATCAAAGAAGTAGTATCCTATACAGTCCTTTTGGATATCCAACACATATACACTTAGTGAATCGACTTTCAGTTGGTTTGGGTGTTAAGTTTAACATAAGCTTCATAACCCATAATTTCAAATATGATAGCAATGGAACTATTCCATTTCATATTTCAAAAGGCGTCGAATCCACTTTCTTGGTTCGGACCATATTCAAAATATGAGCCGCGGAGAGTAGTGCGAAACCCCAAAATTATAGAGGTAGTGAGCTTATAGCCATCATAGGTCGAACCATATCCAATAGGGTTCGATCTCCTTTCAGACACATCATTATGTTATGGTATTCTGTGAGGAGTAAGTTGTGAGACAATCTTACAACTTCCTAGATGATCCCTAAAAGTTTCACTTAGGTATTCACCTTCTCTATCTAAACGGAGAACTTTGGTAGTTCTATCGAGTTGATTTCCTACTTCATTCTTGAAGCTTTTGAACATTTCAAATTCTTCATGTTTATGTGCCATCAAGTACACATAACCATAGCGACTATTATCGTTGGTTAAGGTAATGAAGTAAGTTTCACCATACCTTGTCATTTTCTTAAAAGGACCACATACATCCAAATGTATGACTCCTAATAAGTCTTTTGCCCTCTCATTAGTACCACTAAAGGGCGTGTTGGTCATCTTGCCTTGTAAACAAGATTCACACTAATCAAATGAACAATTTTCATCTGTTGTCAAAAGACCTTTCTTTTAAAGTGTTTAAATCAGATTCTTGTTTATGTAACCAAGATGACAATGACAAGAATAAGAGTCACTTAAACCATTTTAAGTCTCTTAGTGCATGATGGGTATAATGTTTTATTATAGGACGAATCATCATGAACCAATTCATCAACATCATTAGAAGGCATAGCCTTGAAATAATGTATATCATCCATATAAATATAAATACCATTATATACTAACTTTAAATCATAACCATATCGTTTTAAAAGGGAAACATAACTCATGTTCCTAGTCAAACTAGGAGCATATAAAATGTTTTGAAGAACAACTTCCAAACCTTTTGGATTTTTCAAAACATAGTCTCCTTTCTTAAAGTGCTTATTTCTTTTGAACCCTTGCAACAGATTGCAAAAGTGAGTTCCACATGCGGTATCCAATTACCCATGTGCCATGAGGAAATAACATTTAAGTCAATGTGGATTATGAAAGTTGTGCTTTGAGGTTTGCCCGGCATCCCTCTTATTTCTCAACTCATTGAGATAGGTTGGACGATTCCATTTCAAATGACCTATCTCTCCATACTCAAAGCATGGATCGTTTTCCGTTACCTTAGGCTTCATAAGCTTAGGTTCTAGAGGTTCCGCTTTGATCTTCCCTTCCCTTTTGCCTTTGATGTGCCTTTCTCCTTTGGCAACATTTGCCTTGGGATCAGAAATGGCCTTTCCAATGCATACCTTATTGGTCTAGAGAATAGGTAGAACCTTTCTACCCATCCCTGCCTTAGCTTTTGTGGGCATTGCGTGAAACTCACCAATGCTCTTGTCCTATCCATTCATATTGCAATTCATTATGAATGTCTCAAACATTTAGTTAGGCCATTAAGGATCAAATCCTTGGCCAACTTCTTTGAGACAGGACAGCTAAGCCTCTCGAGGCGGCCTCAACATCGTCGGCGTCGGGTTGGTTAGGAATAGGATCGTCAAGGACATTTGCCTTTGCTCTTGCTTGAGAACAATTCTCAAGTTTCGAGACCAGTCCATAAGGTTATTATGGTACAGACGATCCCTCTCTAAAATAGTTCTCAGTGATAGGGTATGGACGGTCGGGGTGGTAGCATTATTGTTTGCGGTCATTCTACAAATTTTACAAAGTTCCCTTTTTTAGTATTTCTGAAAAATTTCATTTTAATTATTAATACCCTTTATGTCTCATAGACAATTAATAATTAAAATCTAGAATCCAACGTTACACTCAAATAATGGTTAGGTGACCTTTATCCCATTATTCAAATTAACAAGGTAGTCAACATTTGACAATTGCAACCTTTTGCAACTTCTAGCGGTATGGGATCGACTTTAAACATCATATGCAAAGTCGGCATGTTAATCCCATCAACACCATTTGGAAACCATATTTTAGGTGATCCATTCAACATGGTTTGCAAATCAAGTTACCCTACTTGCACACACATGTGAGTTTACCAACACAAGTGGTTAGGTGACCTTTATCCCACCAATGTGGTATTCCCACCTTAAGTCATAAGTTCCCTCAAAATGGTTAGGTGACCTTTATCCCATTAAGAGTTTCCAAATGACTTAAGTGTTGTGCAAAAGGACGGTGTTAAACTTGTTTGAAAAAGGGATTTTTAGTTTTCATTGATTCTAGTTTGAAAACTCTATTTACCTTGTATTTGCATGCTTTCAAATATAAGGTATCCTATGGTTCACTTTTAATAAAACCTCTTTTATTAAATCATTAATCCTTTTAATAACCTTTTATTAATCACTTAATGATTAGGAACCATAAAATTCAGCTTGTTAAGTTTGTTAATTAGTTTGTTATGTACATCCAAATGTCAAATAACAATCATACAACAAACAACCAAAACAAGTACAATCATACAAGCATATGTGCATAACTATAGCCACTAAGTTGACTACACTTGTTTGCCATCACAAGTGTTGTCATAAGGTCTTTCCTAAGGGTTCAATACAACACAAATGATGAGGTCTTCAAAGACTCCCACTTGAACTTGCATCCAAATGCTTCAAGTCCATCCTTTGTGTTTTCCTTTTGTGCTTCCTTCCCGAGCATCTTCTTTTACAAAATATATATCCTAATACATATTTTCTAGTAAAAGAAAAATACTCCTAATCTATTTATTACATTGCCAAATGAATAAACAAATTACAATCCAAATATAAACACCAAAAGGATTATTACAACCCATAAAGAATGAATACAACCAACATGACAAGATTACAATCAACCAAATCCAAAACACACATGGTCAAGGCTATGTTATGCACTAATATATGTATCCACATACATCATTTCAAGAACCAAAATGAACCCCATTTGACCCTAAATTTTCAGCCAACACAAACTAAAATTTAGGGTCTATTGTCCAAACAAAAACACAATCAACCAATTTGATATCTTCCTTTCAAGATCCAATCATAAGCATGCATGATTACAACCTTGAAAGGTTGGGGTATCATCAAATCATCAAAACAGCCCTATTGAGGTTGTTAAACCTTATATATCCAAATATACAAGAACATATGAAACTAGTCATCCACATATCCGGCTCTAGATGCCATTGTTGGGTTTGTTGGACCTAAACAATGTTGTTTAACCATTTTAAACAAGAAAACGCAGCGGAATATGAACTTAATTTCGTATTCTATAATCTGAAAATTAAAGTTCATAACATTATTTCAACAAACCCAAAGACAAAGGATCATATATATGTGAATAGATTAGTTATCAAGAAGCAAACAAACAACCAAATCAACATTATGAACTACCTTTAAGAAGCTGTCAAAACCGTGGATTTATCATGAAGATCCAGCCCTTAGCGCCCCTATGGCAGCTTGGAGCGCCCCTATGGCAGCTTGGAGCGCCCTTATGGCAGCTTGGAGCGCCCCTATGGCAGCTTGGAGCGCCCCTATGGCAGCTTGGAGCGCCCTTATGGCAGCTTGGAGCGTTCCTGATGCCGAGGCTTGTTAAACTGCTGAAAATCATGGATGTAGATGAAAAGAATGATGTTCTTGAGCAGCCAAAACACCAAGAGAAGGTGTTCTCAAGTGTTCATACCCACAAGCCCTTTTAGCAACACCTTTTGCTAGGATTTGTACACCAATTCGAACCAAGAACAAAGCTGAAATCGTATTTCAGCAGTGAACTTTTACAAGGCTGCTGGAACTTTGTTTCAACCATGAAATCCATCTATTAGATGATGAAATCCAGCCCTTGAATCGATTTTGCATGTGAGAAAAAAAGTAGATCAGATGTGTGTGTTCTTAGAAAGGTTTTGTTTCAAAAACAAGAAAGGGGAGAAGAGGAGAAAAAGCCTTGCGGCCGAAACAACAACAACAAACCCTTTTAGGGTTTTCCCCTTTTAAAAACCTTCTAAGTTTTTACAAAATGTTTTTTAACATAATTAACCTTTTAATTATACATAATATGCACACACACTTTTATTATTTAATGTTGATTAACTAATTTAAACAACATAACAAATAATGTCCATGAACAAAATATCCTCATAGTTTGTTCTTTCTCACATATAATTTATTTAGAAAACCCATTTTCCAATTGGTGTAATTATTTAATGCATGATCATATCATCAATTAAATATTAGTTGGTGTTTGCTAAGCTTGTTATTGGGTATGACCCGACTTGGATCACAACGTACTAACCACATCAATGTTCTATGTGTCTTGGGCATACAGAATCCAACAGTTAGACTGAGATACTAACGTAGTCAGGATAGGTGATGCTCGGGGTACGAAGAGTAGAGTAAGTGGCTAATCACAACTGGCCACTGTAATTAGGGACTTACTATACTTAATATAAACTGAGCTAATCCCTTGAATGACTGTGTTTGGTGTTTGAATCTTTCAGTGTGTGTTAAAAGATGGCTAGCGGTAAACCTTCTAAGGTTTTGCCAGATAAGGGTTGTGGTGAACGTGGAGCTGAACCGTGTGTCACGGGAAGCATGGCTAGGGCGGCTGAAAAGGCACTTGAAGAGCCTAAGGCCCCTCAGCTGGAGGGCAGTGATGATGGCACTAGTTTGAGGATCGCCATGAAAGAGGCTGTTGTTGAGGGAGTTCAACAGGCCTTGCAGGCAATTCTGCCGTCCATGGTGACTGAGGTAATTAGGGCGGTGAAAGAGACAACTGCTATTGAAGAAAGCACGAAGGATAGCGACGACAAGAACTGGCACAGAAAGCGGGTTGGACATGACTGGGCCACCCACAACAAAAGGGTTGCGAGGACGGAGGACTGGTGTGTAGCTTCGTCTGGTGTTAGGACGAGGAAGTGTGATAAGTGTGCCAAAGAACACCTCGGGGAATGTAGATGGGGGACCAATGTCTGTTTCAAATGCGGGAAGCGTGGTCATGTGGCCAGAGAGTGTAGGGTGGTACGGTGCTACAACTGCAAGGGAAGGGGTCACATAAGCAGGGATTGCAAGAAGCCAAGGGCAGAGGGCGCAGGGCCTTCACTGTAATGCCGGGACAGGCTAGGATGGGCCCCGATATCGTGACAGGTACGTATCTAGTAATCAAACACTGTCTTCTGTGTTGTTTGGTTCCGGGGCTAGAAAGAGTTTTGTTTCTGTTATTTTCTGTGCTGAGTTGCCTATTAAGAGCGGGAGTGTTGATGAGCGCTTCGATGTAGAAACCGTCAAGGTAGGTCCATCAGGACTTCTGAGATGATAGGAGACCATGAGGCGGAGTTAGAAGGTCATGGATACCCGGTTAGACTACTTGTGATAACCTTAGGTGATTTCGAATTGGTTCGTGGAATGGATGGGTTGGTGGACTTCGAGGGCAATATAGTGTGTCGTGAGGAGATGATTCGAGGATAGCGCCTGACGTGAGTTCGGTAACTGTTTATGGGAACCGGGTCACGACGATTCCGAGAGTGAACTCAGAGGCGGTTGCGGAAGAAGTGTACCAGACCATGCAGACGATCCTACCGACTGTAGTGATCGAGGTGATGAACGTTGTTAGAAATGGTGCGAGACGGGGAAGGGAGTAGACCTTCGGGTGAAACGATGTAAGTCTTCGACTTTTGATGGTGACGGCACTGCTGCTGCTACTCACCGGTGGGTGAGGGAAAATGGAAGCCGTGCGGAATAGCAGCGGGTGCCGGGAGGATCAGAAAGTGAAGTTGCCGCTCACTCTTTCGTCGACTCTGCTCCGTGCAGGAAAGGACAACATAGTCCAAGTTTAGGGTAGCCGAGCTACCGGGAGGATGGGATGGCCAGAGTTGAAAGGGTAGGTGATTGGGGAGTTTTGTCCCCACCGTGAGACGAATAAGGTTGAAAGGGAGTTCCTGCAGTTGGAAGCGGGGACGATGACGCATCACCAGTACCCCACCAAATTCAACGAGATGGCACGGCCGGTGCCGGATCAGGGTACACCTCTCTCGCGGAAAATCAAGAGATACATGAAGGGCTTGCCGGCGGACATCCGTAGGCACATGATCACTACCCGGCCAAGCACGTTCAGGTCAGCGGTAAATCTACGGGAAGGTTGTACGACGAGTGGGAGGTGATGGCGATATCGGGCGAAGCGGAGGAGCGAGCTTATGTTAAGTAGGGAAAGGAAGGCGAGATAGTGATGGTGGAATGGTGGCAGAAGGTAAGGTGATGAAGGTCAATGATCGCGAGAGGATAACAAGAAAGGGTGAGGAATGCGAGAAGGGTAGTAGAGATCACGAAGGAAAGTGCAAATAGGGACTGAACGTCTGTTGTTAGTGTGGGAAGGAAGCTCATAGGGCAAGGGATTGCCACGTGACTAAGTGCTGCGATTGCGGTGAGACTGGACATCTGAACAGGGAGTGTAAGGGGTCAAAGGCGGGAAGCCCCGGTGCGATGAAGGGGAACTGAGGGTAAAGACAACAGCTTTTGCCATAGCCAAGGGGAGGGTAGAGCGGAGTCCGACTGAACGACAGGCATAGTAGTAGTTCGTTCCTACTGCCTACTGTTATGAGTTGCATGATAGGAGAAGGAACGTCGACGAGCCATTCGATGTAGAGGTTGCTATTAATGGATTCACTAGGTTACCTAGCGCCCTAGAAGATTGAGCAAAGCAATTGAGAAAGTTGTGTCACCTGTTGTCTGTGGGACGGTTTCAGCTTGTGATTGGTTCATCGAACGATAACGTACGCATAGTTTCGACGTTGTAGCAAACAAGTAGAATGGAAGGTCGGGAGCAAAAGAAAAAGATAGATTTGGTTTGGGCCATGAAAGTAGTCGATCTGCCTTTCAATCAAAGTGTACCTGCAAGGAACTTGAGAGAAACCGATCTCAGTGCAGCTATAATTGGAACAACATATAGCACGATTAATGAAAGTCTTTTCATCAGTCGTTGGATTCGTAAGAGGGTCATTATTCATACATAAAGAACATCAAACAAGGGCCTGGGGTAAGCAGTAACTTTACGCAAACCGAAGGCCTTGTTCTTCAAGCATTAAGGTTGAAGGTTCTCAGTGACGCTCTGAAGCTCAATGATTATGACGCCGAGCCTTTGCTCGAATACTGTGATGTTCCTTTTAATTGTAGTAACCGTGTTCTACATGGCATGTTTGAAGTCGCAGGTGCTGGTCAAAAGAACATTGATCAGTATGCACGAGTTACCGACGGTGATAGTCCAAGATAGACCAGAAGTCGAACATTGATAAACGATGTGGAGCGATAGAGTTCCAAGTGATGGACTGGAAAAGGAATGGGACAGTATGGCCGTGAAGGTTTAAGGAACAACAGGTTTCGGGGACGAAACCCGTTTAAGGGGGGTGGACTTGTAACACCCGAAAGTTTGACCTTTTGATAGGTTGTGCGACTGAGCCTCAGTCGCCTGGGATTTATGCGACTGGAGGTCAACCGCATGGCTATTCGGCCGATTGAAGCTCAACCGCACGATTGGAGTTCAACCGCCCGAATGAAGTATGAGCCGCATGGAACACGTGCGATTGGGGTCCAATTGCATAGTGTTGATGCGACTGAAGGTCCAGTCGCCCGTGGACCAGATGCGACTGAGTTGTGGGTATAAAAGGGGAGCAGCTCCACTCTCCTCCCATTTTCAGTCGGGGAGAGAGAGCAGAGGGCGACAGAGAGCAGATAAGAAAAGAGGGAAAGTGCTGACCGATTGTCGAGAAGCAAGCTAAATCGAAGCTCGTCAACTCCTACCTGACAATGTGAGTTCTAGAACCCCTCATTTACATGTTTTCTAACGATTTTGGGGCTGGAATCACATGTAAACCCTATTTTTGAAATAGTGAAAGTTTGACCCATTTGGGTAAATTCATGAGTAATGTGTTTATGGTAGGAAGTAGGACTTGTATATGCTTGTATGAGGTCCTAGTATGAATCCCTGAGACTAGGGAGGGTCGATTTGGGCTAAAAATGGGTTTAAGACGAGTTTGGGCACGGGAGTTCGCGACTGCAGATTTTGAAGAACTCCAGTCGCTGCCCAGTTAGGGTTATGCGACTGAAGGGCCATTCGGTCGAATGAGTGTTAGTTGATGTCTAATCGCCCGACTGAGGCTCAGACGCCCGATTGAGCCTCAATCGCACGATAGGTGATGCGACTGATGGTTTCGGTCGCATAAGTTCAATCGCAGAGTAGTTCAGTCGTACGGTTAAGAGTTAGTCGCATATAGCCCAGTCGCATAGTGTCTAGTCGTACGGAAGGAGGTTCAATCGTACGTTTGAGTACCCATTCGCATGATAGCCCAATCGCATGGCCCAGTCGCATGGAGGACATGCGACTGGTATAAGTTCAGTCGCCCGAATAGAGCTGATGTGAGTGAATGTAGAAGTGTATGTATAATGTATGTATGTTAGTATGATGTTGCCATGATAGATGGTGAATACTGATGATATGTAAGTATTTATGTTCCCTATGTATATGTGTCTTATCTTTTAATAACTTTACGTGAATGAATGAAATAATGAAACGAATGTAATAAGAACGTAAAGTGAAAGATAATGAAAGAGGAACATGATGAATGAATGAATGCATGCATTAATTAATGAACGTAAGAAAGTCTTGCATGGTCTAAGGGGCACGAGATGGATTTGACGGTTAAGAAGTCTTGGAAATGGTGCCTGGTTTTAGTAACTAGGCCTATTACGAGCCCTATGGTAGATTATGGACAGTGAGCCATAGTTGCCTTAGGAGCAACGGGGCAGTGTCTTTGTGACCTGTCACGGGATAGTTGTTGCAGCAGGAGTGGTGACGATCACTCACGGGGTTAACGTGACCCCGCATGAGACGTTGTCGGTCTATGGACAGAGAGCCATAGGGGCAACGAGGTTGTCGGTCTATGGACAGAGAGCCATAGGGGCAACGAGGTTGTCGGTCTATGGACAGAGAGCCATAGGGGCAACGAGGTTGTCGGTCTATGGACAGAGAGCCATAGGGGCAACGAGGTGTCGGTCTATGGACTGAGAGCCATAGGGGCACCAGGTGTCGGTCTATGGACTGAGAGCCATAGGGGCACCAGACGGATAAGATATGCTTTGTCGGCTCATGGGTTGGAACCATGAGGGCAGAGATGAGAAGTGACCCTTAGAGATTCGCATGCTCGACGAATGAAAGTGGAAAGTTAAGTGGAGCATGTACCTACCCCAGGTGACTGGATCAGCATTTGTGCACAACGTTCGTGGCTAACCACCACAGGTCCAGCACCAGTAGTATGTATGATGAAAGGGGGTATTGTACATGTCACCGAATGTAATGAATGCTCAAACGTAAGTAATGAATGTATGAATGAAAGTAAAGTGCGTACGAAAGTATGTAGAGTATGTATGTATGAAAGTAAACGAGAATGATGAAGTGTACACAAATGAAAGTAAGTAATGAATGATGAGATAATAATAATATTATCTACGTATACGTATGATGTGTGAACACATGTATGGAAGAACAGTTAATGAGAATGAAAGTATGTTTTATTATAAAACTAGAACTCACTCAGCAACGCTGACTTTTATGTGTTTTCCAGTTCGCAGGTAGTGTTGCTGAGGATGGCCGAGGCGACTACTCAGCTCTTTTGGGATGGCATTCGCTTTTTGATTATGCTGCAACGTCATGCGTTGTGGGCCCATAACGCACGCAACTCATCACGTTGCATGCCATTACGAGATTTCTTGAGTATTCCCCTAAAAGGGATTATTTAAGGAATCTTCTTTAGATTTTGATAAGTTCGCCACGCATTGGAAGCGTGCGCGTAGCACATGCAACGAAATACGTTGCATGAGAGTGTCAAGAATATTCCGTCCGGGTTCCGATGTACGGAATTACCTAAGGAATATTCTTTAGTATAAAAATATAATTTTTATGTTTTTGAACTTAATATCTCCTCTAGAGGTCGCTGTATAATCCTATGAGGAGAAACAAAGTAGAGAAAGCTGCATTTTGTAATCGAGTCAATGATGTAATGACTTTTACGAATGAATGAGAATGTATATAATTTATCATTTCCGCTGCGTATTTTATGATTATATACATTATGTACGTTATATGTGCGATGAAGAACCAACAGTAAGGCGCCCGGTGAGCGGGGTCTTACAAATTCCGACCAAGCTGTTGACTATCACCACCAACACCACCGGATCATTCCATGTTGCAAGTCTTCCACTACGAATCCCGAAAGACGAAATAAAATACCAAAATATACATATAAATACCATTAAGATACAAATGAAAAGTCATTCATCTTTAAGCACTACTGAATAGACTTAAATATGATGTATGAATTAAAATGTAGATAAATTTTTTCCCTTTTTTATCATATTTGAGAAGTTTAATTATGACAACTAATAAGTTTAATCATCAACATCAAACTCAATTTCACAAGCCCCAACAAAGCAGAATCAACCATCAATAACAAATTAATAAAAAACTATATAATAATTAGAAGACAATTATAAAATAAATGAGCACACTTCATCATACAGATTACAGAGCATGATTAGCAATAAAATTAAAGATAATTTTAAAAATAGTAAGAAAAGAAGTTCAAAGGGGTACTTCAATCCCTCAAACTAACTTGCCCAATAGAGTCAATGGATTCAACAAATTAACTGAAAACTAACGAATAACATAATATTAATCATGTGTGTTTGTGTGTGTAAGTGAAGAGAAAGGAATACAACATACAAGAAGATCAGGGATATAATCAGCCAAATGAGGAATATCTTCAAGGATGTAACCATGATCGCCCGTGACATCCTTCGGTTGACATAACGGACTCCGAGGTGATATCTTCACTTTAGGAGATGATGATTGCTACACAAATAGAATTGTTGATGACATTTGGCTAACATAATGACTATTTTTTTGCCCTAAAAATGTTAACCACCCACTAACTCTCGAAAAGAACACCCACGGGAGTGGAAAATGAAGTAAATGAACCCAACCCCAATTGAGTCAAGAAGCAGCAACCAAAGTTGAACCAACACCCAAACAGAAAATCAATTAAGGTAGTTCAGAGAAATATTAGCAACCAAAATTAAACCGATCACCAGAATAGAGAATCAATTGAGGTAGTTCACATAACATTCAAAGGATTCAGTTAACCCAACCCGAATTGAATCAACGAACCCCAACCAAAATTGAACCAAAACACAAATAGATAATCAATTCGGGTAATTGACACAACAATCATAGCAATCACTTAACCTCTGTGTGTGCGGCGGCGCCGAAGTGGAGGCCGATCTGGGGCAGACGCAGTTAATGGTCGGAGGTGGAGGTGTTCAATCGACATGGAACAGAGGGGGGCTTTGAAGGGGAGTGTTCAATCGACATGGGACGACGCAATTAATAGTCGGAGGTAGAGGTGGACGGTCGCTGACGGAGGAAGTGAAGGCCAGACGGTTACGGAGGAGGTGAGGGAAGAGGCGCGTCTTACAGATTTAAGAAAAAGACGGTTCTACCCATCCTTTATGTATTATAAAGAGTAGAGATATAGAAGCTAATGATGTAGCTTTTTATTCAGTTATAGTTTATAATACTATATAGTATATACAATAAGGGAGTGATTTATAATATTGTATAGTATATACAACAAGGGAGTGATCTTAAGAAAACCACATTGTTATATAAAAGCTAAAAATAATAATAAAACCGATCATATAATTAAAAAAATATTTATCACCGTCTTCTATATATGTGTGTGTGTACATATAGACAGTGGTATGGGTCAAATAATAACCAGAACGTAGTTTTACATAAACATGACACATAGGTTACGTATACGTAACCATTTTCCATTCGACATGGTGTTACGTATACGTAAGACTCTTATTTTTCGTATTTATGTTTAACATATATGTAACAAATACTTAAGTAAATCCCATATTCTAACTAGAGTAAATTTCGGTTTCGGTCCATGTTATATTACCATTTTAACCATTTCAGTCCAAAAAAAAAAAAAACTTTGATCACATCATGCACTGTGGTTTCGTTTTTATATATGTAAGGGTATTTGGTACTTTCACATTTGAAGGACCAGTTATGTAAATTATATTAGACTATGATAATTGTTGTAATTTTTTAAAACAATAAAAAATAAGAAAAACCTAAATCTAATCCAACTACAAATATCTAGATCTCCCACTCACCCAACCCACACCATACCACCGGCCATGTCATCCTGCACCCCAGCTACGACCACCATACCAACCGTTATTATTATCAACATCAAATAAAGAAAACCTATGTAGAAATTACACCCAGATAGATTGGATGATTTCAATATTTGAATCGAAAACATCAATGGACTAAAAGGGGGGGGGGTTTTGATTTCGGTGACCTGTAAAATAGAAGTCGTTGTAGCGATGATGGTTGTCCGACGTTGGTGCAGACGGGGGCGGCGACGGTTGTTCGAATACGAGCAAAAAGAGAATGGGGATGGTGGTTGTCCGACGATGGCGGTTGTTCGAAAATGAGGAAAAAGATGATGGCACTTGTGGTTATCCGGTGGTGGTGCAAGGTGTTCGGCGATGGTTGTCCGACGGTGAAGATGGTGATTTTAGGGTTTGGTTTTTGTCAGGTGAAGTTTTCTTTTTAAAAATTATATTGTATGTATTTTTTATTATTTTATGTATCTTACAAAAACAACCCCTCAAGTTATTAATCTATTTACAAAATAGTCTTTATATGTAAACTGATCAAAGTGCTCTTACATTTAACTGTAAAAATTAATAGATATAATGTTAGGGACTAAACCGTTATAAAAATAAAATCACATGACGTAATATGATCAAATATTTAATTTTAAACTGAAATGATTAATCCCCTTACTAACTATCACAAATGGCCCTCATTTCACACTTTGGTCCTTTCACTTTGTGGGTTATCATCCCATCTCCCACTATTTAACAACCCAGGATTTAGCACACTACCCTTGCCGCTACTCTGCACACACCTTATCTTCTCCATCTTCTACACTCTCACCAACCCAACTCAACAGACACAACAATGGCTGACAAAAAACCACCTTCACGAACACCCGCCGGAGAAGACGACTCATCATCCGATTCCGACGAGACATACCCAGAGAAACCACCCCCACCACCCGAAACCCAAATCAAATCAACTCCAAACAACTCTCAAAACCCGATAACAACGACGACTTTGACGACTCTGCTGAAGGTTACTTCAAGAAGGTCAGTCAAATTCTTGAATCGGAAGAATTCAAGAAGTTGGAAGAATCAGAGGAAGTGAACGATGTTGATAACATCGAAGAGCTGTATGATTTCCCTCCTGACCCGGAGAATTGGAAAGAGGAGGACTTGAAGGAGTATTGGGCGGATGCTCCACCGTTTATGATGAAACCCGGGTGGGATCCGAATTGGGTTGATAAGGATGAGCTTGAAGTGATTAAGGAGGAGATTAGGGAAGGTAGGGATCCCCCAATTGCTCCGTTTTATGTGCCGTATAGGAAGCATTATCCTGTGATACCGCATAATCATTATGATATTCGGAATGCGAAGTCTGTTATTGAAGAGCTTGATAGAATTGAGGAGTTTTTGCAGTGGCATAGCTTCGTTTTTGCAGATGGGAGCACGTAAGTTGATTCATTTGTGTTCATACGTTTCGTTATCGTTATCTCCATTGTTTAGTTTTCTAGTTGATTGCTGGATTTGTAGGCATTTGAGTGGGAAATCTGTGCATAGCAGATGGCTTTTGATCAATTAAACAGTTAATTGGAGCTCTAAGAGTCTAAGTTGCTTCATTATGTTCATACATTGGTTATGATTACCCCCGTTGTTTAGTTTTCCAATTAATTGCTGGATTTCCCTAGGTTTTTGAATGATATAGTACTGTTTTCTGATTGAGAAATTTATGCACAAACAGATAACTTTTGATCAATTAGAAATATGACAGTTAAAAGGAGCTCGAAACTGTAAATGACAAAGGGATTTGCTTGAAATTGAGTTATTACGCCCTATTTTGATATCTGTTGACTGCTGCACATTTTGCATCAGTGAAAGTTGATTTTGGTAGTTTTACTTGACATTTTCTTGCATTATCTCAAGGTATGAAGGCACGGTATGGGATGATTTGGCTCACGGGAAAGGTGTTTATGAAGCTGAGCAGGGACTGGTCAGGTTCGATTATATTGCAAATATTCTTAAAAGTTGTATGCTTATACAATGTATTTGACTGATTTGTGAGGTTAACGTTTATGTTACTGGATAATGACAGATACGAAGGTGAATGGTTGCAAAACAATCCAGAGGGTCATGGGGTTCTTGAAGTTGACATACCTACTTGTGAACCCATCCCTGGTTCAGAGTATGTGTATACCTAACTATGCTCTTACATCTTTAAATGACACAAATGCAAAAGAAGGAACCTTGATAACTTGTTTTTATTTTTCAGGCTTGAAGCTCAAATGCGTGCTGAAGGACATATATTTAAAAGAGATTTTATGTCACCAGAAGATAAAGACTGGCTCGAAAAGGATATTGAAGATTGTGTTCGTTTCTCTCGGGGCAGACGTGAAATTCCATTTTATGAGAATGAAGAATGGGTCAGACAATTTGGAGAGAAACCGTAAGTTGAAATACTAATCATTTAGTATCGAAAACCTTTGTATTTTGTACATTTTGGTTACAAAGTGTATTTTCATGGTTGTAAGTTAGCTTCTAATGATGGGGTTTTAATCATAGGGAGAAGGGCCGATACCGCTATGCGGGTCAGTGGAAACATGGAAGAATGCATGGCTGTGGTGTTTTTGAACTCAATGAACGCACCACTTATGTAAGTCCAATGGGCTGTTTTTTTTACAGTAATATAGTAAATTCTGGCGGTTGATATCTGTGCTTTTTGATTGTATGGTATCTTTTTACTGCTTGTTGTGCAGGGAAGATTTTACTTTGGAGAGTTTTGGAGGAAGATCATGGTTGTGATGTTGATATTTCAGCGGTAATGTTCAAAATCTTTAATTATTTAATTTGATTTAGTTTAATGTATTCCAACTTCAGTTGTGATTAAATTTAAATTTACTTATTGAATTGGTATTTCAGTTGCATTCGGGTATAGCAGAGGTGGCTGCAGCGAAGGCTCGGATGTTTGTTAACAAACCTGATGGAAGTATGTCATCTATCTCTTATTGTTTTATTCTATTTTCAACCATTTTTTTGTGAATTCTATGTTGCACATACATCTAAAACTTAAGAAATGTGGTCAAACATTGTTTTTGTGTTGCAGTGGTCCGAGAAGAGCGGGGTCCATATAGTGATCCTCAACATCCTTATTTTTATGAAGGAGAAGATATGTGGATGGCACCAGGCTTCATCAATCAGTTTTTTGAAGTAAATTCCACTTGCAGTTTTTACTTGTCAACTTTTCAATCTAATCTGCAATCAAACTTTAGTTCTTGAAAAAAGAACACTACTTTTAAATTGAGCAATTTTCGACAAATTGTGAAAATGTAAATGCAAAAGAAAAGTGTTCTACGACACGTCTTGAAAAGATAATCATCGTTTATTCACAAGTATAACGTAATAGTTCTATACAAGTACTCATTTTTGTGCTTTTCTTCAGGTGCCAGATTACTGGAAAGCTTATATGGAAGATGTGGACGAAGAACGACAAATGTGGATAAACTCATTTTATAAGGCCCCACTAAGGCTACCCATGCCAGCCGAGCTCGAGTATTGGTGGGAAAATGGTATTACATTCAATAATTCATTAATTTGTGAATGGAAATTTTTATTTGATTCTAGGCTTCTAGCATTAGTATGCTGATTTATAAAAACTCCATCTTTAAACAAATACGTAATCTTTTATCCATTTATTGAAGATAATATGACATCTTAGCCCTTAGGGGAAAACTGTTAAGATTGAAAATAACACAGATAAGTATATGCCGAAATAATTGAAATAGGATTTCTTTAGTTGAACAAATTTCCTACATCTACGGGTGGTAGTTTAGACCCGTTTACTTAAGAATTGGCCAATTCAGGTTATGTTTAATCTACGTGGGTCAAACGGGTAATAGAAACTAAAAGTCCTCCTATGTGTTTTTTAAGGCATAAAACTTCCTATATTCACTCCATTAAAGTAAATAGATTATTGGTGAAATAATATTTGTTTGTAAATTTGACATGCTAATTGTTTGTAATAGGAGAGATCCTGAGAAAACCATAAAGTTATGTGAAAACTAAAGAAAACCAATGAAACCGGTCACATAACTTATAAATTTTTTATCACTACCCTTTATTTGTGTGTGTATATATAAATAAGGGTATAGATCAAATGAAAAACCGTAGCATGGTTTTACATATACGTCACATATAGGTTACGTATACGTAACCATTTTTCATTCGACATAGTGTTACGTATACGTAAGACTCTTCATTCTCGTACTAACGTTCAACATATATGTAACAGATACTTAAATAACCTTTTAACAATTAAAAGAACATAAAATTTATGAATTATGTAATTGTTTTCTGTGGTTTTCTGTGGTTTTACGTAACTATTGGTTTTCTCGGGAACCATCCCCTTGTTTATAAAAGGCCACTTGTGAGGATAACCCTATCGACTTTCACCAAATTTACACTTAATTTCCTACACTTTTATATTTTTGCTTGATTATATACCTCAACTTAGTCCTAAACCTTATTTTTAACTAAAGGTTCTTTTTGCATGATCAAATCCTTCAACCTTTTCAAATTTTATGAAAGAATTATCTCATTAGTCATTAGGTTTTAGACGTCCATGATTATGATTATGCAAAAGTAATGTCTAGAGCTTATATGTGAATTCAACACTAGCCCATACGGAAGGCTGGAAAAAATCCACCAGGTCAATCTGACCCGGCCCTTTTGACCCTGCCAAAAGCTACCAGTTCTAACCAGTATCCACCGGCCTGAGCTGCTCATTCTGATGCATCTACCTACATCCATATTGTTGCCGGGGTTCTTAATTTCTTATTATATAATTAATGTAAAACAGTCTAGTTTGTTATACTGAAAGAATTTTTAAGAATTTAAATAAGTTCATATTCATTTCTAACAGACGAGTCTCCTGAGTTTATTCTCCTTAATAAAGAGCCCGAGCCTGATCCCGAAGATCCATCAAAATTGGTATATACTGAAGATCCTGTTATCCTACACACACCAACGGGGCGTATGATAGATTATGTAGATGATGAAGAACATGGGATCCGTTTGTTTTGGCAACCGCCTTTAAAGGAGGGGGAAGAATTTGACCCGAGCAAGGTTGAGTTTTTACCACTTGGAGATGAAGAACTGTTTGAACGTGATGACCGTAACTTTTTAGAGCGTATGCTGTCATCAGCCCAAGATAAATGCAAACTGATGCTTGAGAATTTGGAGAAACGGATTGAAGAGAAGAAGAAAGAGAGTGATACAAAGATGAAATTAATAGAAACAGAGATTGAAATAGTGGAGGCTGAATCTGAACTAAAGGAAATTATTAAAGAAATGGATGAGGAGTTAAAGAGATTGGAAAAAGAAGAGGAAAAGAAGATGGAGATGGAATTGGAAGCTGAATATGCAGATGAAGATGAGCCAGTTCAAAAATTTGAAGAGGTTTCACGTGTGGAGGTTAAAGTTGACGAGGTGAAAGTAGATGATGTCAAAAAAGATGATGTTGATATTGACGATGACATTGATGATGACGATGATGATGTTGATGAAGAAGAAGAAGATGATGATGATGAAAATACTCCACCTAGTTTTGGATCTGTTAATAAAGATCAAGATTCAGCAATAAACAGCAAAAGTGGTGGAAGATCTTCACCGTTTGCTGCATCTTCTATGCAGTTTGGTTCTTTGGGCCTTGCATCTATGGTTAGTTTCTAGCATCCATTGTTTTTTTAAATGAGGTTGCAAATTAGGTGGGGCTAAAGGTAACGGGTCAAAAGGGGTTTGGGTCAATTTTTTGATGATTAGGATCGATGATCACACACATACACAATTAGACATACACATACACACACCAGCAGGCAGCAGCTGCAAGTAGAGGTAGAAAAATGGACGGGCTAGGCAAGTTATGTAATTAGTCAACAAGTAGATTTTCTTGCATGTTGCAATGAAACTTGTTGGGCTGGTTAGACCTGACAGTCTGACACCCGGCTCGTTCAATAATTTTTGATATTTTAATAAATAATAAGCATGTCAAAGATGATTACGTTATTTGTGTAATTGCAGTAATAATATTTATTATATATTATTATTTAGGATTATGATGTTTTTATGCACGTGCAAGTTAATGGGTCGCAAGTCGCAACTGTCACCTCTAGTCACAAGAACTGAAAATTTTAACAATATATTTGGTTGAAAGAAATACCATTTGACCAAGGTTTGACTTGTATAATTTTATTGTTTATTTTGTGTTTAAATTTTAGGTTCCATCACCGTTACAGAGGTTATTTGTGGCATGGAAGGAGTCAAAATTGCATAAACAAATTTCTGTCCCTTCTTCTTCTCGGGTTGCAATGGATCAATGGACCCGAAAGAGTTCACTCAGATTCGAACCAGCCTTTGACCAAGGTTTGACTTTGAGAGCACATCACCAGGTCAACAAGCATATCACAAGGTCAACTCTTGGTACCCCTTTTAAACAAAAAGCTTCTGCACATCTTCAAAGAAACATAAGTGAGCATAAAGCACAAAACTTGACTTGGCCGTGCATACGTCCTAATGAAGAGTTAAGTATATTATCTTTGCATGTTCCTATTTAGATTGTTGTTTTACAGAATTACCCCTGGTGCCTTATTTGACACTGGTTTTTTAGTTCATTTTTCAGTTCATTTTTCAGTTTTGTAAGTTTAATTTGTGCCTTGCTTATTGGCACACATACTTGTGGCATTTTTGACATTTTGCCTGAGATTGTTGTATGAACCCGTTCATCGCCATTTGGCGAAAAATGGAAACCTGAAACATAATTGTTCACACAAGAGTAACTGACTCATTGAAGTGCACTAGAGACCACAGCTTGTAAACTCTGTGTCTTGTGTTCGTGAATCCTTTGTGTTCATGATTCAAGAATATTGGCTCCTTTGACTTTTAGGGTCAGATCACAAATGTTGACTTTTGCTCCAACCAAATGCATATTAGCAATGTTTTCAGAACCGGATAGGACGTCGAACCGGACGCCTTACTGGTTTGGTGGTCGGACCGGTCGGACCGGATTTAAGAACCGGATGACGTCATAGTTATATATGTAGTATATTATATATATAGTTATATATATAAACAAATATAAGTAATTTATATATGATTTATATATGTATTTTATAGTTATATATAAAACTTAAGTATATTTGTATATCTAACACACTAATTTATAGTTCAAACCCCGTTTTTACTCAAAAAAAAAAAAAATATATATATATATATTGAAAACCGGTCCGAACCGGTCCGGTTTCCCGGTCCGACCACCGGTTCGACCACTCGAAAACGAATCATACTTGACCGGACCGGCCACCGGACCGATCCCTGGTTGAACCGGTCGGACCGGCTGGTCCGATCCGGTCGTGAAAACAATGCATATTAGTGACGTTTATGTATTGCATATAAATTTAACCGCCGACGGTCAAGCACATATTAAAACATGATGTTAGATTGACAGTATTTAAGGTTAAATTAAAGGTTTCACTTACTCAACCACATACCTCAACCACATACTGATGACATGGCAACACCAATTTAAAGATGTGGACGTAAACATTCTGCATTGGGTTGCTGATGTGGTCCATGATCTCAATTTCTATTTAGTTTTCTTTTTATTTGAGGTACTATAGATTTGTTTTCTATTTAATTTGCTTTAGTCACTTTATGTTCCAAGTGGTAATTGAACAGAGAGTTTGTTTTTCTCAAGTTGAGTTTCCCTTCACAGTGAGCGTGTGTTTTCCATTGTCTTCTTAGTGTGTGTTTGTGAAGGCCACTTACAAAGTTAACAAGTGGTATCAGAGCCACCTTCTCGTGATGACGGACCTGCAGTTAGTTGGCGGTGTGAAGAAGTTGAACAATCAAAACTACAAGACTTGGTCTATTTGTATCTCCTCGTATTTACAGGGCCAAGACTTGTGGGAAGTCGTTCATGGTAGCGATACGGTTCAACCAGTTAGAGAAAATCCGGAAGGAGTCCTAAGGAAATGGAAGGTTAAAGTCAGGAAAGCCATTTTCATAATGAAGACCACAGTTGAGGAAGAAACGCTTGAGCATATCAAGGATGCTACGAGTCCTAAGCAAGCAGGGGACACGTTAGAAGAATTGTTATCAAAGAAGAATGATGCCAAGTTACAGTTGCTAAAGAACGAGTTGCTTTCGATCACACAAAAAGAACTCACAATCTCTCAATACTTTCATAAAGTGAAAACTTTATGTAGAGAGATTGGTGATCTTGATCCGCAAGCAAAGATTGGTGACGCTAGGATGAAACGAATCATTATACACGGTTTGAAGTCGGAGTTTCACAGTTTTGTAGCAGCAGTCCAGGGCTGGCCTACGCAACCTTCAATTGTGGAATTTGAGAATCTCTTAGCAAGTCAGGAGTCCCTTGTAAAATAGTTGGCAGGTGTTCAAATTAAGTCTGAAAATAATGGTTTATATGTGGAGAATACAACAAACCTAATTCTTCATATCATTCTAGTAAAAATAGTGGGGGAAGTAAACATGAAGGAGATAGAAAATGGAGGCAAAATGAGAAGGGTGAAACTAGCACAGATCGTAAGGGACACAACTTTGGAAGAAAATCTTCTTACAAATGCTATTGTTGTGGTAAAAGAGGTCACATAGCTAAGAATTGTCCAAAGGCCCAACAGGAAGGGAATGCTGCTGTTACCATACCCGAAGAACTTGTTTGGGATGCCGAAGCCCTCATGGCACAAGTAGAGGAAGACACGGAAATCGTCACGGCTCTAGCCACCACTACCGGCTCAAGACAAAACAAACTTGACGATTGGATAGTCGACTTCGGGTGCTCAAATCATATGACCGGAGAGAAAGATCGGCTAACCGATCCTGTCCGTTATGGTGGCAGTCAGTTTGTGGTTATAGCGGATAATTCACGTCAACAGATTGCTCATACAGGTGATGTTACCTTGGCATCCGGTAACAACCAACAGGAGGTCACCCTCAACAACGTGTATCATGTGCTGGGCATGAAGAAAAAATTGTTTTCAGTTTCGCAAGTTACTTTAACTGGAAAGTATGTCGTGTTTGGACCTAATGATGTCAAGGTGTACGATGAGTTCATGACAACATCTAAGGCAGCCTTGAGCAGGCAAAGACGCAACACAGTGTATGTTAATCAACTTACATAGAAAAGACAAAGGGTACTCAAAATGTGGATTTGTGGCATTCAAGGCTAGGGCATGTGGCTTATGACAAGCTGAGTATGATGATGAACAAGAATCTTGTAGCTGGCTTACCTCAATTACAAGTGAATAAAGATATTGTGTGCTCAGGGTGTCAGTTTGGGAAGTCTCATCAACATCCATTTCACTCTTCAAGCTACAAGTCCAAGGCTCCGTTAGAACTAATCCACACTGATGTGTTCGGGCCCGTTAAGCAAGCATCAGTTAGTGTAATAAGGTATATGATTACTTTCATTGATGATTTTCACGTTTCGTTTGGGTGTTCTTTATGAAGGAAAACGCAGACGCACTCGAGAGATTCAAAGAGTTTCGATTGAAGCTGAGAAAACTACGGGTCTTGAGATTAAGACTCTTCGTTTAGATAACGGGGGTGAATACATGTCAAAGGATTTCTCCGATTACTTAAATCAATGCAGGATAAAAAGGTAGCTAACCTATCCTAATACACCACAGCAGAACGGGGTCTCGGAGAGGAAGAATAGACATCTTTCGGAGGTTTCCGGGAGCATGATTCATGATAAAAATGTTCCCAGGCGTTTTTGGGCAGAAGCTATGCATACCGCTGCGTACTTAATCAATAGAATTCCTTAACAGAACCTTGATTACAAGTCACCATATGAGAAGCTTTTTGAAGTAAAGCTGAATGTTAGTTTTCTTCGGGTATTTGGATCTGTTTGCTATGTGTTTATCCCGGGTTCCCAACGACATAAATTAGAGAAGAAGGCTATAAGGTGTATTTTTGTAGGCTACGATAATGAACGGAAGGGTTGGAGGTGTTGTGATCCAATCTTGGTTTTAAAAAGCGCGCCTGCGCAAAGCGCCCTCAGGCGCAAGGGTCTGCGCTTTTCGTAGCATAAGGCGAGAGCTGTACACGAAGCGCGGGCTTTGTGAGCTTTTTTTTGAAGCTCTGAAGCGAGGGTTTTTTGTACACAAGAAGGTCTGTTGGGCCAGAATTAATTTTAAGGTTAAAATGGGCTAATTCTTTTGCTTTTCCTATGGCCCACCATCGAAAAAATTAGCCCAATTGCTGTAAAAAAAAACAATAGCGGTAAAAACACATCAGGGTTCACTTTTACCCTAAAATCAAAATCGGTTCACTTTTTCCTCCCGCTTCCCAATTGGCGACCACCTCCGACAACCGCGACCACCTCTCCGCTGCAAGGGCCACCGCGACCACCTCCGGGCTTGATTACAGGTGCGAAACCCCCCCTCTCTCCCCAGCTTCCCCCCTCGGCTGTTAAGGGCCTGCGCGGCCACTGCTGCCTGTTTCTGTGTTGTCAATTTTGATATTAAATGTATTGAGTTTTTTTTCAATTCTAGTTAAATGGACACCGATGGAGATATATGATGGTGTTTATTTGTTATATAATGTGAGTTATGTGTTAATGTGTTATAACTTATAAGTTATAATGTATATTTTTAAACTTGTGCGCTTAGCGTACGAAAAGCCCTTCGCTTTTGCGCTTCGCGCTTCGGTTTTAGACCTTCTCGCTTTGGTGCGCTTCTCGCTTTTTAAAACCAAGGATCCAATAATAGGAAAGTGTTATGTATCCCGTAATGTTGTCTTTGACGAAACTTCTTCCTGGTGGTCTACAACCAAAGAAGCTCTACCTGACTTCGAACAACTAAAGACTGATCTTGAATCTAGCAAAGTTACTCTTTCATTTTCCGACATTGAAGCTGAACAGGAAGAAGAAAACTCGCCTGAACAGAATCAAGAACCATGGCAGACATGTGTCTTTCATCAGTCATCGGTTCAAGAGGGAGGATTGAGGCGTTCAACACGAGCCAAGAGATCCAACCCTAAATATGCTAATATTGCTACAGTGGAGGATGAAATACGAGAGCCCGATACGTTCATGCAGGCTAATCAATCTGATGCTTGGAGGGTTGCAATGAAGGAGGAAGTGGATGCGTTAGTTCGAAATGAAACCCGGGCCCTAGTACCTAAGCCCAATGACATCAGTCCAATATCTTGTAAGTGGGTCTACAAGATCAAGTACAAAACAGATGGGTCAGTGGAGCGTTTTAAAGCCCGTCTTGTAGCTCGTGGGTTTACATAACAAGCAGGGCTGGATTACGAAGAAACCTTCAGCCTAGTTGCAAAGTTGACTACTGTTCGGGTTCTTCTAGCTGTAGCCGCAAACAAAGGATGGTCACTTTTTCAAATGGACGTGAACAACGCGTTTTGTACGGTAGTCTTGATCATGTGATCTACATGGTTCGGCCTTTGGGGTTTGAAGATCATAGCCGTCTGAATCATGTTTGTAAGCTTAAGAAGGCGATTTATGGTTTAAAACAATCTCCACGCGCATGGTATGGTAAGATGGCTGAGTTTTTGGAAATTAACGGGTTTGTAAGTACGAATTCTGATGCGAGCTTGTTTGTCAAACGTGGGATTGAGCATGGTTATTGTGTTAGTGTACGTTGATGATTTGATTATTACTGGGGATTGTGTAGCTGAGATTCAACAGCTAAAAGAAATTTTATGTACACGGTTTCGAATGAAGGATTAAGGTGTGCTACAACGATTTTTGGGGCTAGAGACAGAATATGTGAAAGGTGATATTCTGTTGCATCAAACCAAGTACACAACAGATTTACTCTTAAAGTTTGGCATGCTTGATGCTAAACCGGCGTGGACGCCCATTGAATCAAGTGTAAAACTTTATCCTGATGAAGGTAATGATCTTGAAGGCGCCACGATGTACCGAAAATTGGTAGGAAGCTTGATCTACCTCACCATGACCCGACCCGATATTGCCTTTGCTATAGGTGTACTCAGCCGGTTCATGCAAAGTCCTAAACGACCTCATTTGCATGCAGTGAGGCGGGTGGTACGATATGTGAAAGCTACAGCTGGCTATGGAGTACTATTCAAGAGAGAGATCGATATGAGTTTAACCGGGTTTTGTGATTAATAGACTATGATTTAGCCTATAATTTAGGATCACCATTATTTGTAATTATTGTAATTACATCATTCCTAGAATAGGTCAAGAATGTATTCTATATATTGTACACAATCAAATGAATGGGGACACGGATTCTATTCTATTCCCTATCATGGTATCAAGCTAGGTACCCTAATCCCCTTGTTTCTGCCGTCTCTTCCTTCATCATCTTCACAGCTGAATTTTTTTTTCTTTTTTTTTCTCCGCCGATCACCCACCATGGATAACAAACTCCATCCCGCAGTCACCGTCACAAACATCAAAACACTCCTTCCCATTACCCTTGACTCCGAATCCACACAATACAATACATGGTCCGAATTATTTCGGATTCATTGCACCGCGTGTCTTGTCTCCGATCACCTATCTCCCCGTCAACCACCACCCGCTGCCTCCTCTTCCACCGACAAAGATAATCAAACCACATCTCCACCCGCTCTCGATTCATGGGAACGGTTGGATGCCATCGTCCTTCAATGGATCTATGGCACCATCACACCCGATCTTCTCAATACCATCATTAAGAAATCAATTACAGCCTATGATGCATGGAAAGCTATCGAATCCCTCTTCCAAGACAACAAAGCCACTAGAGCCCTCTATCTCAAACAAAATTCGCCACCACCCGATTAGAAACCTTCACTTCCATGGCATCCTACTGCCAAGAACTTAAGGTTCTTGCCGACCAACTAAGCAATGTTGATGCCCCTATCAGTGACCAAGATCTTGTTTTACAAACTCTAGCCGGCTTAACCGAATCCTATGAAGGTATTGCTCTTGTCCTTCAAAATACCAAACCACTCCCCTCCTTCACAGAAGTTCGCTCACAGCTTTGTATCAATGAAACTCGTAAGGCGAACCAAGCCCTTCATGCATCCTCCACCGCCGCTACGGCCCTTCACACCCAAACCACCCAAACTCACTCTAGCCAAAACTCCACCACCAATCCACCAACCAACCCGTCACCCAACACCTACTCACCAAACCACTCGTATTCTTCGAACCGCAACCGTGGTCGAGGCAGGTCAAGAGGACGAGGTCGCGGACGCTCGTCGTGGGGCAGGGGCCGTGGCTTCAACCAAAACCAACAACCATATTTTCCAAACCAATTGTGGACTTTTGGTCACTCCCCATGGGCTGCCCAATCATCGAACCCCTCCTGGACACCTTGGTCCATGCCTCCATGTCCTTATCCCACCACAAATCAGCCCACAGGCACCAATCCAGCAGCAGGTTTACTCTGACCGAGACCAAATCAGTCAGCTTACATGGCATACACTCCAACAAACATAGAACAAGCCATGTATACTATGAGCCTCAATCAGCCGGACTGGAACTCTCTGATGGATACCGGGGCGTCTGGGCACATGCAACTCCCCTCAGGTAACTCCCACTCTTCTTTTAATAATGGCATTTTACAACATATTATTGTCGGTGATGGTAAAACCATCCCGGTGACTGGACAGGGAAATCAAATTTTACCACCACCCTACCCACCCTTCAAACTAAATAATGTTTTATACTCTCCCAAACTAATTAAAAACCTGATTTCCGTCCGTCGTCTCACAACCGACAACTCTCTTTCCATAGAATTTGACCCATTTGGCTTTCTTGTGAAGGATCTCAAGACCCGGATCCCTATCCTTCGCTGCAACAACACCGGTGATCTCTATCCGTTGCCGCCACCACCCGCTTCACAACAAACTTCCCCTGCTGCCTTTGCTGCTCTTTCACACCAACTCTGGCATCAACGTCTTGGCCACCCAGGACCTGATTTATTGCATTCTCTTAAGAATTCTAGTTCAATTGTTTATGGCAAAACAAATAAAAACTTATGTCAATCATGTTTTGGGAAAGTGTATTCGTTTGCCTTTTAATTCTTCTACTTCTTGCACATATTTCCATTTGACATTATCCATAGTGACTTATGGACCTCCCCCGTCCTTAGCACGGGCGGTCACCGGTATTATATACTATTTTAGATGACCGCACCAATTTTCTTTGGACATACCCACTTGCTCAAAAATCACAGGTTTATCATATTTTTACCAATTTCTATAACCAGATCAAAACCCAATTTGAACATCCAATCAAAACATTCCAATGTGACAACGGCACCGAATATGTAAATAATAACTTTAAACAATTCTGTGCACAAAATGGAATGATTTTCCGTCTCTCATGCCCACACACATCTTCCTAAAATGGAAAGGCGGAACGCAAAATCCGCTCCATCAATAACATAATTCGTACCCTTTTGACCCATGCTTCCCTACCACCTTCCTTTTGGCCCCATGCCTTAGAAATTGCCACATATCTCCATAACATCTTACCAAGCAAAACACATAAAAACTTCACACCCACCGAATTACTATACCGTCGCACACCATCATATGATCACCTCCGTGTCTTTGGCTCCCTTTGTTATCCCCTTATCCCATCAACCACCACCCATAAACTCGAACCACGATCTCACCCTTGTGTTTTTCTCGGCTATCCCACCCTACACCGAGGTTACAAATGTTTCAACCTCGACACTAACCAAATCACCATTTCCCGTCATGTCCTGTTTGATGAAACCATTTTTCCCTTTAAACATATCACCTCGCCCACCACCTCTTATTCCTTTCTTGATGCTCCCCTTCACCCATAACTTTGGACCCAGCTTCAATCCGCCACTTTAAACAATCCGGCCCATCCTACTGTCTCGACCCACCCAAACTTCCCTACCAATCCCTCAAGTCACCCGGACCCTCAAAGCACCTCACGACCCTCTCCCCATAACCCTTTAACCGGCCCACCTTCATCTCAGCCCATACACCCTGAACCGGCCCATAACACTCCCCCCACTACACCTGCTACGGCACACTCCACCCTACCTCCTCAAAACACCACAGCTGCCCCGCCCCCTCCTGCCATAACCACAACTCGCACAATGCGAACTCGTGCGATGGATGGGATTTCCAAACCAAGGCAACTATTCGATCTCCACACCTCACCACTCATCCCTATACCGAAAAACCCCACCCATGCCTTGTCCTCACCGGAATGGCACAAAGCCATGACTGACGAATTTAATGCCCTTATTAAAAATGAGACTTGGGAGTTAGTTCCCAGACACCCTCAAATGAACATAATTCGCAGCATGTGGCTCTTTAAACATAAATTTAATGCTGATGGCTCCTTAGAACGGTATAAGGCTCGCTTGGTTTGTGATGGCAGGTTACAGCAGGTTGGCATTGACTGTGGAGAAACTTTCAGTCCGGTAGTTAAACCGGCCACTATACGGACAGTCCTCACTCTTGCACTCACTAAGTCTTGGCAAATCCATCAACTTGATGTCACTAACGCCTTCCTTCATGGCAAGCTCAATGAAACAATCTACATGTATCAGCCCATGGGTTTTCGCCATCGTGATTTTCCAAACCATGTGTGTAAACTGAAGAAATCTCTTTACGGGCTAAAGCAAGCCCCACGGGCTTGGTATCAACGATTTACCGATTATGTTCTTCAGCTGGGTTTTCGTCAGAGTGGTTGCGACAACTCCCTATTTGTATTTCAGCAAGGTACTCAGACTGCCTACTTGCTCCTATATGTGGACGATATTCTTCTCATCACATCTTCCACTTCACTACGTCAGCAGCTTATGACAAACCTTGCAAGCGAGTTTGCTATGAAAGATCTTGGTCCTCTCAGCTACTTCTTGGGCATCTCTGTTACCAGAAACAACAATACCATGTTCCTCTCTCAGTAAACATATGCCCATGACATCATCAAACGGGCTGGCATGCAGTCCTGTAAACCAGTTGACACACCTGTTGACACTCAAGCCAAGCTCAGTTCCACTTCCGGTACTCCTTATGAGGATCCTTTGCTATACCGTAGCCTTGCAGGTGCTCTTCAATACCTCACCTTCACTCGCCCGGACATCAGCTATGCCGTTTAACAAATTTGTATGCATATGCACGCCCCTATGACTACCCATTGGCATGCTTTAAAACGCATCATTCGATACCTAAAGGGAACTGCTTCTTTCGGTCTAACTCTAGGCCCGTCCTCCTGTGCCTCTTTGACAGCCTACACTGATGCCGATTGGGCCGGCTGTCCTGACACACGCAAATCTACATCAGGCTATTGCGTTTATTATGGTGATAATCTTATCTCCTGGTCTTCAAAACGCCAACCCACGGTTTCTAGGTCGAGTGCAGAAGCCGAATACAGAGGTGTTGCCAATGTTGTGGCTGAAATTTGTTGGTTACGAAATCTACTTCTTGAATTACATCACCCGCCGTCTAAAGCCACAATTGTGTACTGTGATAATGTCAGTGCAGTCTACTTATCCGGGAATCCCGTTCAGCACCAACGGACCAAACATATTGAACTTGATATTCATTTTGTCCGAGAACAAGTCCAACGCGGGCTCGTACGTGTTCACACATGTGGCGTCACGCTTTCAAATTGTAGATATATTCACCAAAGGTCTCCCACGTCAACTGTTTGAAGATTTCAGATCCAGTCTAAGCATTCGTTCACCTCCAGCTTTGACTGCGGGGGTATAATAGACTATGATTTAGCCTATAATTTAGGATCACCATTATTTGTAATTATTGTGATTACATCATTCCTAGAATAGGTCAAGAATGTATTCTATATATTGTACACAATCAAATGAATGGGGACACGGATTCTATTCTATTCCCTATCAGTGATGCTGATTATGGAGGCGATCCAAGCAATAGAAGGTCAACTACTGGGTATGTTTTCAAGCTGGGTTCAGGGGCTGTTTCGTGGTGTAGCCGGCTGCAACCCACGGTTTCGTTATCAACCACAGTAGCTGAATACCGTTCAACTGCGATGGCAGCTCAAGAGAGCACATGGATGTTGCGTTTGCTTACTTATTTGGGTCAAAATGTTGGTGAGAAAATGGTGTTGTGGTGTGACAATGCACCGGCCATAAAGCTTGCAGGGAACCCTACTTTTCATGCCCGTACGAAGCATATCGAGGTACGTTATCATTACATACGGGAGAAGGTTTTGCAAGGTGAAATTGATCTCAAGTATGTGGGTACCAATGGTCAAGTAGCTGACATACTTAAAGGAGTTTATGGTGTAAAATTCTGAATGAATTCTATTGAATATGTTAACCCTTTAAATAGGGAATGATACATCAGAATAATAGGAAACAGATATATATGCCAACTATACACCAAATCAATTACAATAATAATCACAAGATATCAGCCGAATATATCGGCTGAATATATGCATTGCTAAGACACCCCCTCAGTTTGAGCGGGCGGTGGACAGACGCTCAAGCTGGAACGAAATGACTGGAATAGTTGACGTGGGAGCCCCTTGGTGAAAATATCCGCATATTGCAAGGAGGAAGGCACATGTAGAACGCGAATGTGACCGACACGAACTTTATCACGAACAAAATGTATGTCAATCTCGATGTGTTTCGTCCTTTGATGCTGAACTGGATTATTGGAGAGATACACTGCGGAGACGTTGTCACAGTACACAACGGAGGCATGAGTAAGAGGCGTGTGCAGCTCAAGAAGTAAATTTCGTATCCAAGTGGCTTCAGCTACCGCATCTGCAACACCCCTGTATTCGGCTTCAGCGCTGGAACGTGAGACAGTAGGCTGCCGTTTGGAGGACCAGGAAATCAGATTATCCCTAAGGAAAACACAATATCTCGAAGTCGAGCGACGTGAGTCCGGGCAACCACCCCAGTCAGCATCAGAATAGGCCACCAATGAATGAGAAGCAGATTTAATGATACGTATACCGTAATCAATCGTTCCTTGAATGTAACGAATGATCCTCTTCATGAAGGCAAAGTGAGAATCGCGAGGCTCATGCATAAACAAGCAAACCTGCTGAACCGCATATGATATGTCGGGTCTCGTAAATGTAAGATACTGCAAAGCGCCGGCAAGGCTTCGATATAAGGTAGGATCCGAGAATATTGGACCATCGGTACTGCTGAGTTTAGCTGAGAGGTCTACAGGAGTTGTGCAAGGCTTACATGCCGTCATTGAGGCCCGAGCAATTATATCCTTTGCATATTGAGCTTGAGAAAGGAAAATACCATGGGACTGTTGTGAGACTTTGATACCCAAGAAGTGATGTAAGTGGCCCAAATCAGTCATAGCAAACTCTCGTGACAAAGTAGCAATAATATCACGCAAAAGAGTGTTATTTGATGCAGTGAGAACGATGTCATCTACGTACAATAACAAATAAGCAGTGTTGGACGAATCCTGATTGTAAATAAATAACGAGTTGTCGCAGGCACTGCTACGAAACCCATGAGCAGTGATGTATTTAGCAAAGCGGGTGTACCAGGCCCTTGGTGCTTGCTTGAGCCCATAAAGAGACTTTTTGAGACGACAAACAGAGTTCGGTGCCCGTTGATCATAGAAACCTGGAGGTTGATGCATGTAAACAGTTTCATTTAGTTCCCCATGTAAGAATGCGTTCTTGACGTCCAATTGGTGAATAGGCCATGACCGTGAGACGGCAAGTGAAAGAACAGTCCTAATGGTAGCCGGTTTGACAACCGGACTGAAAGTGTCCTCGCAGTCAATGCCCACTGTCTGTGAACTTCCATTAACAACCAACCTGGCCATATAACGCTCAAGTGAGCCATCAGACTTAAACTTATGACGGAAAAGCCACGTACATCTAATAATCGGGCGATCCGTAGGTCGAGGAACTAGTTCCCACGTTTCATTGTCCTGTAAAGCAGTAAATTCGGCTTGCATTGCATTTAACCAATTAGGATCGGATAAGGCCTTGGCATATGTATTAGGGATGGGTGAGATGCCGGTGGCGGAAAAGGCCGATTGGGTAGTGGACCGAGATTTGGACCGTGTGGTCATGGGATGGTAGTTGGCTGGGGGAGCGGTCGACGTGGCTTGTGGAACAGGTGGGCCGGTTGTGGTATGGTGGGCTGGTGGATTTGGGCCGGTACCTGGTACGGGAGAATGGGCTGCTGGAGTAGGGCCTGCGTGTGTTTGGGCAACTGGGTTTGGGCCGGTTGTTTGGGTTGGTCTGGGACGCCGGCTGTAAGTGAAGGGGTATGGGGCCGTAATGGAAGGCTTTCGGATCGGTTGCTGAAAGATAAAACCGGGTGGAACGGTGTCGTCTAAAAAATTATAGGCGTTGGAGCTTTGAGGAATGGTGTAGGGGAACACAGTCTCGTCAAAGGTCACGTGACGAGAGATGTGGACTTTGCCCGTTGTTGGGTCAAAACATCTATACCCGTGAAAATCGGGTGGATACCCGAGAAAAATACACCGGATGGAGCGGGCATGCAATTTATGGGGTTGAGCAGCAGAGGTGTTTGGGTAACAAGTACACCCGAACACTCGTAGGTGTTCGTACTCGGGATGTCGTAGGTAGAGGGCAAAAGTAGGAGTATAAAAATTTAGACGTTTGGTGGGTAAAATGTTATGTAAGTAGACAGCCGTGTGTAATGCTTCCACCCAAAAGGAGGGAGGAAGATTGGCGTGTATGAGCAGGGCTCGGACGATGTAGTTTAGACGACGAATCATGCGTTCTGCCCGGCCGTTTTGGCTGGAGGTTTGAGGGCAAGCAAACCGGAACAGCAGTCCGTGTTGGTCTACGAAGGCTTTAAAGGCTAAATTATCAAATTCCCCCCGAGGTCGTATTGAAAAGTCTTAATTTTCCGGTGAAATTGAGTTTCAATCAAACGGTGAAATTTTGCAAACGTACGAAACGTGTCAGATTTATACTTAAGAGGATACACCCACACGAAGTGGGAGAAATTATCAATGAGAACCATATAATATTTGTATCCTTTTTTACTCGTGATAGGAGATGTCTATAAGTCACAATGGATGATATCAAAAGGTGCAAATGTAAAAGTATTAGAAGCATGAAAAGGCAAACGTTTACTATTTGAAATTTGACAAGAATTGCAAACTTGTGAGTTTTTACTCTTATTACATTGAAACTTAAAAGTACGACTTAAAATATCCAAAACTTGAGCCCCTGGGTGACCCAGACGATCATGCCAGGGGAGACTGGTCGAAGCAAGGAAAGTGGCTTAAGGAGGTAGTTGCGGCTGAGTGAACGGATAAAGGTCTCCGGTGCTGTTGTGGCAGGACAGCAGCTTCCTAGTTTTGAGATCCTTCAAGGAAAAACCAAACGGGTCAAACTCAACAGAAACTTGATTATCACGAGTAAAACGTCTGACAGAAATAAGGTTTTTAATAACTTGTGGGCTGTAAAGGACATTGGGAAGGACATATGTTCGGTTTGGTAGGTGATGAAAACCCGTGCCCGATCCGTGTATTGGTAAAAAATTGCCATTGCCCACCAATAATTTACTACAAACAGGAGTAGAATGTGGGATTAGTAACTTACCTTGCTCATGAGTTACATGAGATTCTGCCCCGGTATCCATGAGGTCCGAAGCCCAAGAGGAAGACGGCTGATTCATTTGCATGTTGCTGAATGCCGCACTGAGATCCGAAGGGCTCAGTGCATTGTATATGCCCTGTGGTGAAGGACTGTACCCGCTGGACTGCTGCTGTGGAAACCCAGAAAAGTGGGCTTGTGATTGGGCTACCGGTTGCTGAAGTGGGCTGCTGTTGGGCCGCCATTGCTGCTGTGTCGGATAGGGGCATGGTGGAGGTGTCCACCAGGCCCAGCTAGGGAACCCGGGCTGCTGTGAGTATCCGGACTGCTGGTGCTGTTGTCCGGGCCATGGAGAAAAAGCAGGCTGCCGGTTGTTGTTGCCACGCCCTCTGCCACCGCGGCGGTTCCAGGACCCGCGGCCCCGGCCCCGGCCACGAGAGGAAGTAAAGTTGTTGTCCGGAGGCTGACCTGACTGGTTGGTTTGAGGGGCTGTTGGAACAGATGTTGCGGCCAAAACAGTAGACTGAGACCCTTTTTGGTCTTCTAAACGTAAGACTTCGTCATTCAGCATGTTAACGGCTGTATCCCAATCAACGCCATTCTGATTGATGAGGGCAGCAGTGGTATTATATTCGGTCGGGCGACCCCTGACCAGTTGAAGAACAAGGCGGGACTCGGTAACAGGGTTGTCGACATCGGCCATTTGGTTTGCAAGGTCAGTCAATCGCTGGCAATAGTCTTGAACGGAGGAACACGCTGACAGGGACAGATTACAGAACTTGGTTTCCAAGGATACAGCACGTGCCTTCTTATTACTCAGATAGATTTTCTCGAGCTTGGACCACGCAGCACGAGCCGTGGTAGTGCTGTCGTCCATGACTCGTTTAAGAAGGTCATCAGAGAGCGTGCTGAATATCCATTGAAGGACAAGTGCATCGATTTCTTTCCAGGCTGCATATTCCTCAGAAGATGATGCCGGAGAAGGAGTACCGTCAATATGATCCATTACCTTGTAGGCGACAGCATGTAATCGGAACAGCCGGATCCATTGAGAATACGTGACATTGGTGCCATCTAGGGTTCGGATCTTGCTCTGTATATTTGTTACAGAGTATGCTGGATGTAAGGATTGGGGCTTGGGAGGCTGTTCAACGGAATCTTTAGTCATCTTGATGACTAGGTCGGACGTATCCGATCAGAAAAAAAAAGAAGAAGGGCGGCGGAAGGAAGGAAGAGATGGATATCAGAATTGCTCTGATACCATAAAGGAGTTTATGGTGTAAAATTCTGAATAAATTCTATTGAATATGTTAACCCTTTAAATAGGGAATGATACATCAGAATAATAGGAAACAGATATATATGCCAACTATACACCAAATCAATTACAATAATAATCACAAGATATCAGCCGAATATATCGGCTGAATATATGCATTGCTAAGAATACTAACTAAAGGTTTACCAAGGAACAAGATGTTGGAGTTCATGAAAGAACTTGGAATGCATCAAGTTGGTGTTGAGAGGGAGTTTGATGACATGGCAACACCAATTTAAAGATGTGGACGTAAACATTCTGCATTGGGTTGCTGATGTGGTCCATCATCTCAATTTTTATTTAGTTTTCTTTTTATTTGTTTGGTTTATTCTCTGCATGTTTACATGAACTTTGCAGTTGGTAGTTATCCATAGTTGTAGGAGTAGTGAGGTACTATAGATTTGTTTTCTATTTAATTTGCTTTAGTCACTTTATGTTCCAAGTGGTAATTGAACAGAGTTTGTTTTTCTCAAGTTGAGTTTTCCCTTCACAGTGAGTGTGTGTTTTCCATTGTCTTCTTAGTGTGTGTTTGTGAAGGCCACTTACAAAGTTAACACATACCTGATAAACGAATATTATAAGTTGACATGATAATAAGTATTGCTTGGTGTCTTAAGGGTTAGTCTTCTTCTTCTTTTTTTTTTTGAACAAGAAATATGCGATTCCGCCTCGGAGGATATGTGTTATCTTAATCGGGCTTCTTCTATCTGTTTTCTAGCCAGGACTGCTCCCCCAACTCTCTCAAGAGGAAACCTATTGTTAGAAAAATCTTCTGGCTCAACTATAAGAATTTTACTTAAATAAGACTTGAACTCATAACATTTTCAATTTACATGTTATGGATATCTCACTTTAACCAGTTGGATTAAGAATAGAATTATTGTCTTAACTAGCTTTAGTAAGCCTGTGTATTACACGGGTTGAATAATTAAAATATTAATATAATAAATTTAATAATTATAAAATAATATTTTAAGATATGATATGACTGAAATTACGTATCGAAAATGACTATAAATAATAAATCAGTGATATTAACTTTTTAAATTTTTTTAGAAAAATAAACATTTTATTCTAAAACAAACCGTATAAAAATGTTATTTTTAAAAAAATTTCTTATTACAACTCCCAAATTTGATTATTTTTTTGTTTTAAAAAATTGACTTTTTAAAAATTTTAATTTATTTAGAAATAACCTTAATATATAAATTTCTTTCTTAATTTATTATATATTAAAATAATTTTATTAGTAATTATGGTAATTATTTAATAGGAGAGAGAGGCGGGAAAAAATGGTGAGAATGATTGTGGTGTTGACACATGGCACCCTCATTTACCTTTTTATTAGAGCAGTAAGATAAGATGAGTCCAATCTCCAAATGTATACCACATGTCATGTTACTTGTATCTCATGGATCTTATTATATTTATGTATCCATAATTAAATCATTGACCTTTTTTCAACAAACAATATTTTCATCCAAAGTATTATCATACCTTTGGTCGGGTATGTAAAAGAGTACATTTTTTTAGTTTATTTGATATCGTATGAGTGAGGTGTTGGCATTCATGTGAGGGGATTTATTAATTTATTTTAAGTTTTCGTAATATGCAGTTTTAACATAAAAATTAAAAAATCTGATAGTATAATGTAGTTATAAAGCTGACAATGTAAATTCTAAACCATGCATCCAATTATCCGAGGAGAAACACAATGCAAATACACGAATTAGTTATGATTGAGGCAATCACATAGTGTTTTAGATTTATTATGTTCTTAATTGATTACAAATTTTGAAAGCAAAGCGCTTGAAACCTAAAATTGAATTGTTGCGGCATTCAACAGAGTCAATTGTAAACTTAGTAAACCTTGACACATAGTATAATGGATACAATAATCTTAGCTTTTTATAGGTGGAATGAGAAGTTGATAACTACCACTATTATTAATCGCACACCAAGGAAATTGACAAACATGATAATGTGAGTGGTGGGAAAAAGGATATAAATTGAGGGAGTTTTTAAAAAGCTATAATCATTGTAAAATGCAAGATGTAATAACGAATTTTAGTTTTGTAGTGGAATGAAACTACTTATTACTTATACGCAAAAAAATACCATCCACTGTCTTAAAAGAATGTGACAACTGGATGTAGGATAACGGTGGATGTGGAAGGGGGAGTCATAGAAAATAAATTAGCTAACCGTCAGTTAATAGTTTTTTTATGTAATTTGAGGGTTTAAAAGGTTGAAATGATTCGGTTATGATTACATGAAAAACAATTGAGACATGCTATGATCAATAGAATATATATTTATAAAGTTTGCTACTAATCTATCTCTAAATTGATAAACATTGACACAACATTTTGTCATCTTTAATTATTCTTTCTTTTGAAATTTCACGAAGATGTTATTTATTTCTAACTATAAGAAGTCAATCACATTGCAACAATTGAAAGGACCAAATAAGTTAACAAATTATTTTAGGTGGTAAAAACAAAAAATAGAAGTTAAATAAGATACAAAATACCGGTAACATATTATCGTCTTATTACTAGGCACTAGCTATAAGGAGTCAATTGGACTATTAAGGGAATCGGGCGTGACCGAAGGACTGCCTCCGCCATCGCCTCCGCCATCGCCACCGCCTCCGCCACCGCCTCCGCCACCGCCTCCGCCATCGCCACCGCCGGTGGCTGTTGTTGACTACACTCCTCCGGCGACTTCGGTTTCATCTAAGATCCAGCCGTTCTCCGTCAGCAGAGCTCTGTGCACTCCGTTCGCTGTGTTTGTTCAGATCCAGGTTTGACGGCTTTCTCGCGGTGGTTTCTAGGGTTTTGTTCTTGTTTGGTTCTGGATCTGGTGGTTGTTAGGTTGAATTGAATTGAATTGAATAGGATTGGATTGGATTGGATTATGCTGTTGTATAATGCTGTAGGATGATTGTGCTTTTTGTGGCTGATGAGATGTGATGATTTAGTGCCCTAATTGGTTACGGAAGTTGGATTTGACTTGAAGTTAGGTGTCGTCTGACTTGATTTGGGATTGTGACTTGTGAGGGTTCAATTTTGTGGCGATTTGAGTTTTAGTACATAGAAAACTAGGGTTTTCCAAGAATGTCAGGAAGAGATAGGTTCCAAACGGACACATGGTACGATGTGCTGTTTAAGAAGGGTAAAGGCAGTCGACATCAACAACATGAGAAGGAAAAGGATCAGGGGGTGAAGTTCTTCGTATCTAATCTCCCTCATGGTTGTGCTTCAGAGGACTTGATTCGAGTTTTGAAGGGTTTCGGAGATATTAGAGGTACGTACATAGCGCAAAAGTTTGATCGCTTGGGCAAACGATTTGGTTTTGTGACGTTCAAAACAGGAAGGAATATGGATGATCTGGCAGCCGCTTTGAAGGACGTATGGATCGGTTCATATAAGCTTTTTATAGTACCAGCTTTATTCGTGGACGGGAAGCAAATTCCAAGAAAGGTGGAGAAAGCTTGGCAATCGGCCAAGAAAAAAGACGATCGACAGGAGGGTAAGGAGGAGGCGAATGTGAATGAACCGGTCCCTATGGACGTAGGCGTGGAGAATACAAGATCGTTCAAAGACACTTTGTTGAACAAAGAGACGACGAATAAACAGGTTGTAGAGATAAACGTTGATCCTTCGGTAGTAGCGTTTGGGGATTGGTATAACCGTGCTGTAGTCGTTCACTTGAAGAGCTTGGCAGATTTAACATCACTTAGAGTTTGGTTGAAGAGTTTGAACATTGGTAAAGTTGAGATCAAGTATGTTGGGGGTTTGTGTGCACTATTGCTTTTTGTTAACAGTGATGATAAGAATGACTTTACGTTCAAACAAGATGCATGGGCTGTGCATGTCGATTTAATAGAAGAATGGTCTGGACAAACTTTCAAGGTTCCTAGGATTGCATGGATTAAAATTCATGGAGTACCGTTGAGCCTTTCATGTTCGAAGGTGTTCGACGAAGTGGCTTCAAATTTTGGTTCGATTATTCAACCGGCGATGTTCCCTGAGGAGGATGAGGACCTATCTATTGCATGTGTCGGTGTACTTCGATCGGCATCGGATAGGGTGAACCAGAAAGTTGTCTTGAATTGGAAATCTTCTAAATTCGATGTGTGGGTAGAAGAGGAAGCGGCTGACTGGATCCCTGATTGTCTAGTGCCATTCGAGGAGGAGGAAAAGGAGTTTGAGGAGCAATCTGTTGATGGGACCGATAATATAGAAGATAACATTGATCTAAATGTCGAACAGGTAGACCCACAAGACAAGGTAGATCACAATATTATTAATGTTGAGGAAGGTGCGGAGCCTGTTGGTATAGATTCCGGAACGGGTGTTCAAAGAGAAGCGATTAGTCCTGTGATGAAAAAGAGACAAGGCTTCAGTAGGAAGAAAGGATCTAGAAATAAGTCTGCGTCTCCGGTTGGTAATGATAGACCGAAAAAAAGACAACGTGAAGGTGAGGATTTGTTTGATATTGACCGGTTTATTTACACAGTTAATGAAGGCCAGATCGCTTTGGAGAAAGAAAAGGGTAATGAACCGGCTAATAGTAACCACGAACAGGGAGTTGGGGGACAAAATTTGAAATCCAAGGCTTTTGATCTTAATGGTAGTGTTGGGCTGGGAGAGAATGAATTTGTTAACAAAGAAAGAGATAACACAATTCTTTTGGCCGAGAGCTTGGGAGTTAAAAACATGGGTAAATTTCCAAACGAGTTGACACAGGCGATTGTTAGTGAAGGATTTCAAGATGTTACTCAATGAACTTTCTCTCAGTGAATATTCGCGGTTTGGGTAACGAAGACAAAGGTAAATGGATACGTAATCTTAGAGTAGCTAATGAGATTGGTTTCATCATGCTTCAAGAGACTCAATTCGCGTCTCTTGAGGGGGTTGATTTAGGTCGTTTCTGGGGAAGAGGCTCCTTTGAATACGAATGGGTAGGTGCGACTGGTAGATCTGGTGGTCTGGTGTCCTTGTGGGATTCTAAGAGATTTGTGGTTGCTCGTGTGATAAAACATCGTTATTTCTTATATGTTCATGGTACTTCTAAAGATGATGGGAAGGTTTTTTCGATAGTTAATGTGTATGCGCCGCAAAAGCTTAGAGATAAGCGTATGTTATGGGAATAACTTGAGAAAGTGATTGTCCAAGATGAAGCGTTTTGGGTGGTGGCGGGAGATTTTAATTGTGTGCGTGATCGGTCCGAACGTCGAAATTCAAAATTCAACGCTTTGGTTTCTAATGTGTTTAATGACTTTATTGATCGGGTACAACTTCTTGAATTTTCGTTAAAAGGAAGGCGGTTTACTTTCGTTTCTGGGAACAAATGTAGCCGAATAGATCGTATCTTTGTTTCGTCGAACGTGGTGAATGTTTGGCCTAATGCGGAGTATCGTGCTCTAGCTAGGGAGGAAACGGATCATAGTCCTCTAGTGTTGAAAACCGAAGCTTGGAATTTTGGTCCTAAGCCCTTCAGGTTCTTTGACTCTTGGCTTCAAAGAGATGGGTTAAGTGATATAGTGGAACAGGTTTGTGCTATGGACACACTGGCCCTTGGTAGCGGTTCGTATCAAATGGGGTTGCAGTGTAAATTGAGGCGCTTGAAAAGTAAAATTTTGGAATGGAAAAAGGCTTGGTCGCGATTGGAGACAGAGGAGGAGGATAAATTGAAAAATGAAGTTTTGGATCTAGATGAAATGTTAGACGCTAGAGATCTGACGGAAACTGAATTGTGGGTGTTTAATGAGGCCAAAAATCGTATTAGAGAACTGGGGGAGTTGGCTAAGAGAGACATTATGTCACACCCCAACCTTGACGGCGGAAACGTCGAGGTGTGAGAGTTAAGATCGTTCACAGCCACATAGCGCTAGCCTTAAATGTAAATATTATTATTATAAGTTGCAAATGCAATTACAATCATAAGTTTCAACATGAAATAAGTCAAAACATAAAACAAAAGTAATCCAAAGCTTTTCATTCTTTAATCTAGGTCCAAATCCTAGATTTATGCAAACTTCAAATGATGACTTCAAACTTGGCATTTCCTGAAACATGTTAAAAATAACGGGTCAACTATAAAGTTGGTGAGTTTCCAAGGGTTTCATATACATAATATCCCATGGGTTTTCAAGTAGCAATTCATGTCATAGGTTATAAGTTAGCAAGTTTATAAAGCACATATAGTACAATCAAACCTCGACTAGATTATATGTTTATATGAGTGGCTAAGTGTACTTGGTTCCCTAGTGCACAAGCATACGGCTCCTAGGAGTCGGCAATACATCGACTTTAGCACCAAATAGGCTTGTCAGGCCCAAAGATCTAAGACGTCGCCAGGCTAGCAATAGTTAATGATTGTAAACAATATATGTAACTCTTATAAGACTTACAATAACACAAATAACCATGACAAAAATAAAAGTATGAATTGCATGTGCTTTTATAAGATCTAAACGTTTATAAGTGTATGTTGAATAATGTAACATGTTTCACCCCAAAACGGTGTGAAATAGCATAAAAAGGGGCAAGGAAACTCACCTGATCGACAAGTATATAATTGGCGATTTAATTGGCGATTAATAAGAAATATAATACGCAAAGTTCCAACGTAGTTCTTCACAATGCACCTAAAATGTATATTTTACAAGTTTAAGTCTAAATAATAAGATTAACGTTTTAATGCGAACTAGGGTTTCGATAGGAATTTGGGGGTTTAAATAATTACATAAAATAATGAATCATTTACGTTTTGGTTTAATAAAGATAATAAATCAATTAAATCCAAGAATGATTAAAAAGGTCTCAACAATTCAATTTATTGATTTAATAGAAATTAAGTATAATATGTGAAAAGAAATAATTAATTTAATAATTAATTATTTGATAAAAAGAATTTATTAAATACTTATTTAGATGACTTTAAAATTATTTAAAATCATTTTATAACGTTTTAAACTTTTGAATTTATTTTTTTTTTATTATATAAAAAAATCTTATAATACAAGATTTTTGTAATAAAAATGAAGTATAATGTATTGTTTTATAGGTTTCAGGAGTTTAAATAAAAGTTTAGAGAATATTAACTAAATATGATATAACATGATTAAATGGATAATTAATTATTTAAATATTTATAATCATTTTTATGATCAGACATTTAAAATATTCGTAATATGTAAGTTTGAAGTGTTTTGAAATAATCCAAGTTTGGACTATAATATACTTATAATATATAAAAGACTTAATAATGTTTTTATAACCTTTTTATTCTTTAAAAGTTTATCAAATTTATGAGATATAAGTTTATAAAACCTTTAAAAATTAATTTAATAATTTCTGAAATATTTTAGTTAATAAGGTAATTATATTTCTAACTAAACAATATATTAAAACCTTATGTAATTAAAAAAACTAAAATAAACTAATGATTAAAAGGGATGAGGGTCCCCGGGTTCGAACCCGTGACCTCAAGTCCATTCAACGCGCACGTTACCAGTGAACCGAGGCCTAAGCCACGATTGATATCCATTTTTAAACTATAAAACCCAACAAATAAGATTTCCCCCAAATCTTCATGAACCCTAGTTTGATTTTTGATCCAATTGACCATTCAAACGATATTGTTAATGAAATCATTCATGGGGCTTTTGATTAGTAGGTGAAATCGAGTGAGTGAGAGTGTTTAATTACCCGTTGGAAGATTGAATTGACGAAGTCGAGTGTAGAGAAAAACCGCGACTTGAGAGGAATTGGTTCGAGGTGCAAACGATGGTAATAATCGAATTCCTTGTACAGGCAGCTTCTAATGAACTCAAAGATGAAAATACCTATATCAAGTCTAGGTTAAATCGCTTCGATTATGGTTGTGGGATGAGTTGCAGGTCGCGGTTATGGTGATTGTTCGAATGGGAAGGAAACGTGTGTTTCAGATGGAATTGAGTTCGACAAAAGCTTTAGATTAGTTTAGCGTTCGATTAGAATCTATTTAATTTGATTATTATTGGGTTTAAATGATTGAACGACTCGATTGTTGAATGCGACGGTTACTCGGTCATTCGAGTTCATAACCGTTGTTTTAAACGCGATTAAAGTTCTTAGACGGTTTCGAATCGTGCTCACGAATCGTTTGAGACCGGTTTGAGGTCGAACCGTGTTGTATTGGGGCGGTTTTAACCTCGCCGGAGTCGCGGCCGGAGGTGGCCGGAACACCTGGCCGGAAATACGGGGAAGAACAGGGAGGGGGTTTGGGTTTTTTCCAATTTTACAACTTTGACCCCTGTAGTTTTAGAATTTGTTTATTTAATTCTAAACTTCAATTTTTTGTTCAAGTTAAATTACAGTTTGATCCCCGAGGTTTCATAGTGTTATTATTTTATGCTCAAACTTATAAATTATAAGTTTTAAAATAATAAGACTTATATTGTTTTATTTATTTACAAGATTATCTTTATTATTATTATTATTATTATTATTATTATTATTATTATTATTTATTTAACATGTTAAGCTTGATTTAATCAAACCATTAACTAAATAATTAAAGGCATTAACACGCAAATCACCCATGAGTTTCATAAATGACCACATTGGTCCTTATAAGATTAAACGCCATTAATTTTTAATTAACGTAAAATACGAGATGTTACAGTCTCCCCAACTTAAAAGAATTTCGTCCCGAAATTAAAAATGAACTTAGATGAACAAGGAGTTAAAATGGAAGATAAGTGCATAACGAACAATGCTTGATGCTTGATTACAGATGAGATTGTAAAGTTTATGGACTCTTACAAGATTCTTAACATAATAAACACGAGAAGTTTTGAGATGAAACGTTGAAAAACGATAACGAGTTACCGTGGTACCTTAGTTTTATAAGTCACAATTTCTAGAATATAATTTCATAGCAAAATGATGTCTACAAATCAATAAAAGACCAGCAATGATAAGAAGGGTTAACCGTCAGGATTTAAGAATTCCAAACGTCACTATATAAAACGATCTTAACGCATATCTTGTGAATATGTATTTCTCCTTTGACCAATCATCGGTTTAAGAATAATACGATATGTGAAGATTTTGGAATGAGTTCACGACGATGGTTAGGAACATTATTAAAAGCAGAAAATGAATCGATCAATCCAAAATAACGATCGATGTTTCAACGCCATACCACGGTATACGAATATTTGAAATAGATGCAAGTCAATTTCTCGACCCATTATCTCACATGAGTCAATATGAGATTTGTTAATCGGTTTATAATGCACTAATTGTCATCATGACCTCTAAGATAAGAAGCATTTTAGTTGAAAGAAAAGTTAAACAGGAGATCCATAGGATCACGAATGTTAGGTCTTGTCATATGTGAAGGTAAGACACTTGGACACACACCAAGTTACGTCTTTTCCTTTATGCCAAACCCGTGACTACAAGTTACGAAGGTTTATGAACCTCCACGTCACAATGTGAGTAATAACGAGTCTCGTTGATCGAAATCAAATAGAGTTTTAAAGATTTCCAAGGTTAAGGATTCAAAAGCGATTCAAGTAATGACGCAAACAATAAGAAAAGTATTTGTAAACATGTTTTGCAAGATAGCAATCCCTAAGTATAGTTTACATATGCAGTTCAACACACCATAAGCACAGCTGAGAACATTTGTATGACTAGAAAGATATGAGCATAAGTTGATAATGTCTTTAGCAGAAAGATTGTTTAGGAAGGCTACCATCGCTCAATCAGGTTTTGATGATAACTCAAAATGAAAGTCGATGAATAAGGAATAAATGGTTCCATATAGCTAGATCAAATCAAATCATAAGAATAAAGGGAAACGAAATCGATTTAAGAATTTTAAATGCTCCAAGCTCGAAAATAAAATTAGCCTAGAGCGATTAGGTCTCCTTTCAAGTTCAGAGATCATGCTTTTGGCTTGATAGGTCGAAACACTAACATTGTTTCACCCTTCAAGTTATTACATGCTTCTCGCCACTTGATTACAACCTTGGTAAGTTGAAGATCATGAAATGAGAATAGTCATCAAGGTGTGGTTTTCACTCCTAACTTGATGGTGTATTCCCAAGGTATGACCTCTAACTTACCAATCAAAAAGCTCGATCCCAACTCATTGTTGAGGATCCACATAAATAAGACGAGGTAACTCACCATTAAGGTAATGGACGTCACTCCTATCTTAACGGTGAAGTTTTTCGAAAACAAATTATAACAGAATGAACTTCTTCATCAAAATACAGAATTCACTCCTACTTTGACGAGATCGTTTCATTTGAGAAAATACAATCCATAAAAATGAAATTATCATCAAGGTATGGAATTCACGCCTATCTTGATGATTGAGCTTTATAATAACAAGAAAACAACCGAGGATTGACATTTGTCACCAAAGTACGGGTTTCAGCCCTATTTTGGTGAGATCATGTCATTTGTGAAATGTAAGTTCCAAAGAAAATAATTAAAGTCAATTCTCAAGATAAGGTAATCACCCCAATCCAGAGGATGAAATTTCATAAAACACACGATCGGAAACCATTTATCGAAACGAATAGGGAATCATCAAAGTAAGGGAATCACCCCTGTTTTGATGAGTTAAAATCATTTAGGAGATACGAATGTTCTTAGTCATAGCTTGACTTACAAACTCTTGCATCTCCATGGTGCAAACGGTACTAAGTTTGACATAACAGCGAAAAGAAAAAGAATATCAATTAGAAATTCAGGAAATTTCAAGTTACATCAATGTAACAAAAGAGAAAATCATGCTTACAAGCTTAAGATCAAAGTTCAAGATAGCAGAATTTGTTATGATGGTGTTCAAATCTTGAATAATTTAAATCAGGAAGACAAGATCAAGGACAAGAATGATTCGACATCACAATGAGATGTGAACATTCGATTCACAAACGAAGGGAATACATGGACTTCTCAAGATATGAGGCCAGCCATAACCTTGTTGAAGACACGTGTACTTATAAGTGGTAACAAAGTTATAATTAGTTTATTCGATCATTGAGGTGAGTGACCACTTATAATATTTGAGTTAACAAAATTAACATTCAATTAGCAAAGTATCCCGAGATGTAGGAATTCCACCTACAACATTGAATGTCTTTAGTTATGAGATACACCCTTAGGAAGATTTGAAAACCATAAGTAACGATTTAAAGTTTTAAAGATCATATCTTTGGGTATAACAAAAGTCATGTACACGTTGATCAAGGTATAGAAATAGCTACATGAAACGCCTAACGTGTAACGATGTTTAAACGTAGGAGTTAAAAGGTAAGACGAGTTCAATATCACAGGAACATTATGTATGATAAGAATGAAAAGAACCAGTTCAAGGAATCAAAGATTTTTAAGATACAAAGAGGATGGTTCCATTTAGTAACGCATTACCATTTGGAATCGTTGACACGTCAAGGTAAATCGACCCACTTGCCTTAGAAAATTGTGTATGTTGACCATAGTTTATCACTCATCCCAGAAATCCCCAGGTAAGCATAACTGGTCTCGCAATGAGATTTATACGATATGCTTGCCTTAGCCCGAAGGCCTTTTGCCAGGAAATCCAGAATACAGGTGTCTATGTGTCACACAAATTTCTTTGGTTAATGAAATCAAAACCTTGATGAGATTTTCATAGATTAGACATAGAGTCTAAGGAATTGAACCCATGATGATAAGTGTAGACTCCACATGTCGTTGAGGATAAGTTTAGGAAGTTCATTTGTCGGGGAGTGTCAAAGAGTCAAAGTTAAGTTTAGGGAGACAAGTAACTAAGTTTAAGCACTCATAAGGCAATCCTATGCTAAGGCATCAAGTTGCATAAAAGGCATAGCATTATGTAGCACGCAAACAATATGTAAGCACAAAAGTATAATGATCTTTCTATGAGGTTCATGCATAAGCTATAGTCTAGGTCACCATTTCTAATAACCTAAATCCCTATAGTTATGGGCTCTGATACCAATCTGTCACACCCCAACCTTGACGGCGGAAACGTCGAGGTGTGAGAGTTAAGATCGTTCACAGCCACATAACGCTAGCCTTAAATGTAAATATTATTATTATAAGTTGCAAATGCAATTACAATCATAAGTTTCAACATGAAATAAGTCAAAACATAAAACAAAAGTAATCCAAAGCTTTTCATTCTTTAATCTAGGTCCAAATCCTAGATTTATGCAAACTTAAATGATGACTTCAAACTTGGCATTTCCTGAAACATGTTAAAAATAACGGGTCAACTATAAAGTTGGTGAGTTTCCAAGGGTTTCATATATATAATATCCCATGGGTTTTCAAGTAGCAATTCATGTCATAGGTTATAAGTTAGCAAGTTTATAAAGCACATATAGTACAATCAAACCTCGACTAGATTATATGTTTATATGAGTGGCTAAGTGTACTTGGTTCCCTAGTGCACAAGCATACGGCTCCTAGGAGTCGGCAATACATCGACTTTAGCACCAAATAGGCTTGTCAGGCCCAAAGATCTAAGACGTCGCCAGGCTAGCAATAGTTAATGATTGTAAACAATATATGTAACTCTTATAAGACTTACAATAACACAAATAACCATGACAAAAATAAAAGTATGAATTGCATGTGCTTTTATAAGATCTAAACGTTTATAAGTGTATGTTGAATAATGTAACATGTTTCACCCCAAAACGGTGTGAAATAGCATAAAAAGGGGCAAGGAAACTCACCTGATCGACAAGTATATAATTGGCGATTTAATTGGCGATTAATAAGAAATATAATACGCAAAGTTCCAACGTAGTTCTTCACAATGCACCTAAAATGTATATTTTACAAGTTTAAGTCTAAATAATAAGATTAACGTTTTAATGCGAACTAGGGTTTCGATAGGAATTTGGGGGTTTAAATAATTACATAAAATAATGAATCATTTACGTTTTGGTTTAATAAAGATAATAAATCAATTAAATCCAAGAATGATTAAAAAGGTCTCAACAATTCAATTTATTGATTTAATAGAAATTAAGTATAATATGTGAAAAGAAATAATTAATTTAATAATTAATTATTTGATAAAAAGAATTTATTAAATACTTATTTAGATGACTTTAAAATTATTTAAAATCATTTTATAACGTTTTAAACTTTTGAATTTATTTTTTTTTATTATATAAAAAAATCTTATAATACAAGATTTTTGTAATAAAAATGAAGTATAATGTATTGTTTTATAGGTTTCAGGAGTTTAAATAAAAGTTTAGAGAATATTAACTAAATATGATATAACATGATTAAATGGATAATTAATTATTTAAATATTTATAATCATTTTTATGATCAGACATTTAAAATATTCGTAATATGTAAGTTTGAAGTGTTTTGAAATAATCCAAGTTTGGACTATAATATACTTATAATATATAAAAGACTTAATAATGTTTTTATAACCTTTTTATTCTTTAAAAGTTTATCAAATTTATGAGATATAAGTTTATAAAACCTTTAAAAATTAATTTAATAATTTCTGAAATATTTTAGTTAATAAGGTAATTATATTTCTAACTAAACAATATATTAAAACCTTATGTAATTAAAAAAACTAAAATAAACTAATGATTAAAAGGGATGAGGGTCCCCGGGTTCGAACCCGTGACCTCAAGTCCATTCAACGCGCACGTTACCAGTGAACCGAGGCCTAAGCCACGATTGATATCCATTTTTAAACTATAAAACCCAACAAATAAGATTTCCCCCAAATCTTCATGAACCCTAGTTTGATTTTTGATCCAATTGACCATTCAAACGATATTGTTAATGAAATCATTCATGGGGCTTTTGATTAGTAGGTGAAATCGAGTGAGTGAGAGTGTTTAATTACCCGTTGGAAGATTGAATTGACGAAGTCGAGTGTAGAGAAAAACCGCAACTTGAGAGGAATTGGTTCGAGGTGCAAACGATGGTAATAATCGAATTCCTTGTACAGGCAGCTTCTAATGAACTCAAAGATGAAAATACCTATATCAAGTCTAGGTTAAATCGCTTCGATTATGGTTGTGGGATGAGTTGCAGGTCGCGGTTATGGTGATTGTTCGAATGGGAAGGAAACGTGTGTTTCAGATGGAATTGAGTTCGACAAAAGCTTTAGATTAGTTTAGCGTTCGATTAGAATCTATTTAATTTGATTATTATTGGGTTTAAATGATTGAACGACTCGATTGTTGAATGCGACGGTTACTCGGTCATTCGAGTTCATAACCGTTGTTTTAAACGCGATTAAAGTTCTTAGACGGTTTCGAATCGTGCTCACGAATCGTTTGAGACCGGTTTGAGGTCGAACCGTGTTGTATTGGGGCGGTTTTAACCTCGCCGGAGTCGCGGCCGGAGGTGGCCGGAACACCTGGCCGGAAATACGGGGAAGAACAGGGAGGGGGTTTGGGTTTTTTCCAATTTTACAACTTTGACCCCTGTAGTTTTAGAATTTGTTTATTTAATTCTAAACTTCAATTTTTTGTTCAAGTTAAATTACAGTTTGATCCCCGAGGTTTCATAGTGTTATTATTTTATGCTCAAACTTATAAATTATAAGTTTTAAAATAATAAGACTTATATTGTTTTATTTATTTACAAGATTATCTTTATTATTATTATTATTATTATTATTATTATTATTATTATTTATTTAACATGTTAAGCTTGATTTAATCAAACCATTAACTAAATAATTAAAGGCATTAACACGCAAATCACCCATGAGTTTCATAAATGACCACATTGGTCCTTATAAGATTAAACGCCATTAATTTTTAATTAACGTAAAATACGAGATGTTACACATTAAGCAAAAAGCTCGGGCGCGTTGGGCTAATGAAGGCGATGAGAACACCAGCTTTTTTCACGGTTGTGTTAACATGAGAAGGGTTTCTAACAACATTCCGGGTTTGAATGTCGACGGCACATGGATTTTTAAGCCATCAGAAGTGAAAAAAGAGGTTTGTAGTTTTTTTAGAAGACGCTTCGTAGAGGAGATGGTGGATAGACCGGAATTGGATTGTAAAGGTCTAAAAATCTTGAATGAAGTCGAAGCCGATGGTTTGGTTACTCCGTTCTCTGAAACGGAAATTAAAATGGCGGTGTTCGATTGCGGGAGTGACAAGGCGCCTGGTCCGGACGGATTCAATTTCCGAGTTATTAAGCGGTTTTGGCCGCTTTTTGCTAACGACTTTTTAAAAGTTCTGCAGGAGTTTTTTAAAACAGCTCAAATTAGTCATGGAGTTGGCTCCTCATTTATCACTCTTATTCCTAAAATTAAAGACCTGGTGACGCTGAATGAGTATCGCCCCATCACTCTGATTGGTGTGATTAGTAAAGTGATTTCAAAGGTCCTTGCTAATCGCATTAAAAAGGTGATGGGTAGTGTAATTCATGAGACTCAGTCAGCTTTTTTGTCTGGGAGGTATATTCTAGATGGCCCACTTATCATCAATGAGACTTTGTCGTGGGCGAAGAAGACGGGGAGAGATCTATTCTTATTGAAAATTGACTCCGAGAAAGCGTACGATAATGTTAATTGGGGGTTCTTGACTTCTGTCATGAAGCAAATGAATTTTCCAGCAAAATGGTGTAAATGGATTGAAGGGATTCTTAATTCGGCGTGTTCATCGGTCTTAGTGAACGGTTCTCCTACGTTTGAGTTTAGTTGTCAGAAGGGGATAAGACAAGGTGACCCGATATCTCCGTTCTTATTTTTGATTGTTATGGAAGGTCTTTCTTCGTTGATAAGGACGGCTAGTGAGAATGGTTTCTTTCATGGTGTTCGTTTTGGTATTGACGGCCCTACTGTTTCCCACCTTCTCTACGCTGATGACGCTTTGGTCATGGGAGAATGGTCCTACGGTAATTTGAAAGCCGTTAGGAGGATTCTCCGTATTTTTCACATGTGCTCGGGTCTTCGAATTAACTTGAATAAGTTTAACTTGTTCGGCTTGGGAAAGGGAGCAGAGGAGGTTCATAGGTTTGCCAACGGTTTGGGGTGCATTCCCGGGTCCCTTCCTTTCAAATACTTGGGTATTCTCGTGGGTGCTAATATAAACCAAATTAGTAATTGGGACTCGATCCTAGACATTTTCAGGAAGCGTTTGTCTTCTTGGAAGGCGTGCGTGGTTTCCATGGCGGGTAGGGTGACTCTTATCAAGTCAGTCCTGGAGAGTTTACCTATGTATTACTTTTCTTTGTATAAGGCTCCGGTGGCGGTGATTCACAAGATGGAGGTGATTATTAAACGGTTTTTATGGGGTGGTTTCGATGATAAAAATAAAATACACTGGGTGGCCTGGGATAGAGTTACGAAGAGCATTAAGGACGGAGGGTTGGGTCTCTCAAAGCTGGAAGATAACAACCTTACGCTTATGTTGAAATGGATTTGGCGATACCGAGTTTCTAATGACGCTTTGTGGAGAAAAGTGGTGGATGCTATTCATGGTTCTCCTAGACGATGGGAAACTATTCAATGCAATAATCGTTTCGCAGGAGCTTGGTCCAGGTTGGTTAAAGTCGGGTACAAACTAAAAGTTGAAGGTAGCGATTTTATAAACCTCATTAGAGGGGTTGTGGGAGACGGTACAATGCTTAAGTTCTGGATTGACCCGTGGTTAACGACTGAACCGTTGAAATCGACGTTTCCCAGTTTATTCCGGCTTGATCAGAATAAGCGATGCAGCGTTGCAGACCGGTTACAAGGTAGAAGGGGCTCGCAATTTGTTTGTTGGGATTGGAAGCGCTACCCGGGAACTGAGTCGGAAATAGAGGAGCTCATTAATTGTCATCGCGTTTTGTCTAACGCTTTTATTAATGACCAGCATGATCGATGGAGGTGGAATACAGGTGATACTGAAGTATACTCGGTTCAAGATATGCGAAAGTGGCTGAAAGGAAGCTCTCAATCGGTTGAAAATACGGTTTTTCAATGGTGCAAGTGGATTCCGCGCAAGTGCAACATTTTCATGTGGAGGGCTACAATGAATCGTATTCCTACTAAAGAAGCCTTAATTCGCCGGAATGTGCACGTCGATAATGTCTTATGTGACTTGTGCGAAGAAAATGAAGAGACGGTAGACCATTTGTTTTCGGGTTGTAGGGTCGTCGGAGTTTTGTGGGACGCCATTGCTGCGTGGTGTAACATTTCGAGGTTGATTGTTTTCTCCTTATCCGATGTGTTACATGTTATGGATGGATCGCCTCATAGCTCGAAAATGAAGGAAATTGTATATGGTATTATGATTGTCGCTTGCTGGCGAGTGTGGAAGGCTAGGAATGATAAATTTTTCAACGGTACGGATTGTAGTATTGCTCATTTGATAGCGGATGTTAAGTCCATGGTGTTTTTGTGGTTTAAGTATAGGCATAAAGAGGGTTCTATAGACTGAAGAAATTGGTGTAACTTTTCTTTTCCGTTGATGTAATTTGTTCCGGTTTCGGTAGTCTCTTCCTTAGAGATTACCGCCCGGGTGTTGAGTTTTAATGAAATTAGCCTTCCAAAAAAAAAAAAAAAAAAAAAAGCTATAAGGAGTCAATTACATTAAGTGGTAAGAAAAATTAATTTATATTATATTAAAAGATAATCTAAAACTTTATAGTAGTTTAGTTTCCTTTTAAGTTCGTTTAAACTGCTTAAAAGTGTAAATTCGATATTGAGATTAGTATTTAACTAATATCGAATATGAAATTTTTTATAATATAATGGAAAACATGAATTTTCTAGATTACTGTATTTATAATGCGTTTCCTTTTGAGTTGAAAACGATGGAAAAAAGCAATAATGGTAACAGAAAAAGAAGAGTGAAGATATGAATGTGATATGACTAATGTTTTCAAATGCGGGCCCACAGTAAACCGGACGTTTTACGAGTCTGGTTATGAAACCGGTTTGACCGGTCGGAGCTGATAAAAAAATATGGATAAAATTATAATTATTTTATTGAATATATATAAAACTTCTAAAATATCAAAAAAAATTCCTACTTTAATGAAATAGTAATTAGTAGTGACACATAACAACATCACATTCATTCTTATAAAAAAATTTTTGTTTCTCTCTCATATATAAAAATTACCTTTATTATTAATATATTATTTATTTTTTAAATTAAAAATAGATTTTAATGAATTAAGAAAGAAATCTTTTTATGAATGTAATTTAAAAAATAAATTTTTGTAAAATAAGTTTTTATTTAAGACATCATACGTTTTCAAAATATAGAATATTTTTATTAATGTTTTCAAAATGCAATACTTTTATAAACCAAAAAGAATTTAAATTGGGAGTTATATTAAGAAAAGTTTTAAAATGACATTTTTAATACCATTTATTTTTTTTAGAAAAAAAGTTTGAAAAGTTTTAATTAAAAAGTTTGTTACTCTTTTATTACTTATAGTTATTAATCATTACTAATACGTAAACATATCTTATTTTAGAATATCATTTTATACTTAGTAGAATTTTATTGTATTTAATATTTATTTATTTAATCTGTATAATGTACGGTTGTACTAAAGGTTGTATGCACATAAGATTGAGTGCAGTGGTTGACATTAATTTCTTAGTTAAAATACCACCTATATGCCATGTCAACATAACTAATTTTACTAAAGCCTATTTTAAATCAAGTGTGATTATTTTAACTAAATGCAATGATTACTCAATTACTTTTAATTAATATTCAATAAACATAATTACTTTAATTAAATAAAATCACATAGTAAAATACTATAACATTTGAAAAATATAAAAGTTATTAGAATAATAATTAAAAGAAGATATTTGAAATAAAAGAAATAAGATACTTGAAATAAAATAAGATACTAGAACATTTCAAATAAACGACTACTCGTTGGCACATTTTGGCATGGATTTAATTATTCTTTCGCTCGAATATAGCATGATGTTCGGAAGGTAAATTAGATAAATCTTTTCGAGAAAAGAAAAATATCAATAGATTTGTTGTTCTTTTCTAAACCCAAGTAAACGCTCGATTTTAGAATCAAAGCTTTGTATTGATATATTATCTCGGAATTTATTGTAGTCGGGTGGATGATAAAGATCGGGTCTTAGCCTTTGCCTTTGCTTTATCTCTACCAATCAGGCAAACTGGTTCTTCAGGAAGATCAAAATCAAGCTCGTCGTCAGTGTCGTTTAAATTTATTTGGGAATGAACATCCGAGTAGCCTTGAGAAGTGTTGGCTTCGTTGGTGCTCAGTGTTGGCTTCGTTGGTGCTCAGTGTTGGCTTCGTTGGTGCTCAGTGTCTTCGCTCTTTTAGTTGATCCACGGACATTTGGCGGTGGAACTAGATGCCACTTTATTGACTTTCTCTAACTCCCATGGGCCACCGCACGACCCCTTTCTAGTGGTGGTCGTCGTCTATGTGGTTCCGGTCGTGACGTTTGTACATGCTCGACTAAAAGTTTTACCCCCACTCGAACACATTCAATAATTAATGTTTTATCCACCTCTCAAGAATCTAAATCGTTGGGTAGTTAATTCATATTCTAAAGAAATACAAGAAAATTATAAAGTGAATGTATCAAAAAGTTTAAAATACATATATATAAACAATTATGAGTGGCGCCGTTAACATGTTAACGTGAATGTAAATGGCGCTCCATTTTAATATTATTGTAGTGGCTTTGGCGGCTTATAGCCTTGCCACATCACTATGTTTAGCGCTTAATTGATTCCCGCTACGTTGAGTCTAAAACCGGTTCGACTGATCCCCTTGGCCCGACCAACAGTTCAACATTAGAACTTTTTTAACACTAAACCAATCGGATTGAAGTCCGGTTCACGATACAACCGATCCGACAGGCGGGTTCTTTCTGGTTTTCAAAACAATAGATATGATGGTAAAATCTGGTTCACCTCACATTAGAAAATTAATATTCACGTGTGAGTCACTATCCTACTCAGCAAGTCAGGTCTTGACATCTGGATATAAAACAGCAAGCAAACTTAAATAAAAAAAATAGTTTTTAATGTCTATATGTAACTGAAAAACATGTGTTCGCCGTTGATTGTTTGTATATAAAGTTTGCACCATAAACTTTGGTTTCTGATGCATCTTTGTAGATAGCGATATACATTTAGTAGTTTTACTTTTGGCGAAATATATTCGGTACTATTAATTATAATTGTATCATTTTTTAACACCAATATTATAAAACTAGAAATAAAGCTAGCTTAATACGGTGCGTTACGCAAAGACACGTATAAAACAAAATATAATAATAATTTAACAGAAAATATATCACGTTGCATATATCACGCAGCAGATTAATAACTTAAAAAACAAAAAAGAAATGATAATTGAAACAGAAAATATATATATGAAAAGTAAAAGGAATAAAAAGGAAAAATAGAAAAAAAAAGGAAAAAAAGAATCGTTGAGATCAACCCCGCACACGTAACCACAACAGACGAAACCTTTAACTAACTCCACAACCACCAACTTTGTTAGGGGATGTTTGGGATTTTTTTTTTGAACGGCAAGATGGATGTTTGGGATTGTTTTTGAAAAAGCAACTTATGATTTTTGGAGAGGTAAAAAGACAGAAATACCCCTTCAAAAGTCACTAGAAGTTACAAATTGTAATTTTTAGTGATTTTTGGAGGGGTATTTTTGTCTTTTTACCTCTCCAAAAATCATAAGTTACTTTTCAAAATCAATCTCAAACATGCATTTAATTACAATTGAAATACACATATTTGAGTAGTATTAAAGTTAATGTTTTTCATTGACCACTAACATCAGTAAATAAGGTATAAATATCGTATTATGGTTTTCTGTAATATCCTAAAATGAAAACGACATGGTTGCTGTTATTAATTTTTTATTGGGTGCAAATCCACTCTAATATTTAAAAGAGTAAATTAAAATGTTAGTCCTCGTGGTTTCAATAAAACTTTGAATTTGGTCTAATTATTAAAGTTTTTGGATTTAATCTTTAATCTTTAATTTTTATTTCTTCTATGATCCAATACTTAAACTTTTGTTAAATATGATAGTTAACTTTATGGATATGAGTTGCACGCTAGGAGTGATTATGTTAATTATTAAGACCCATGCTCATTTTAATCTTAGATTATAATTCTTTTCCACATCGTTTTTTTAACTGTTCAAAAACATCAAACCTATTTCAAATGATCACCTTCATCGATCAAAATTATAAAATCAGGGATGGTGCTTCATTCATGTGGGTATCAGACAATCAAACGTTATGACTAACATCACCAGACAATCTGTAAGTTTAAAGCCATTTGTATCAAATATATATTCATTATTTGAGTGTAATTTGGTTTATGAATAAATTTATAAGAAGCAATTTATTTATTATTAGAATTTATCTCTGTGTTTGATTAATTTGGTGTATAAAATCAAAATTAGGAAAGCTCAACAAAAGTGTCACCATTCAAGAGACTGGATGCAATTATCAAAATGGGTGTAATTTGTAACAAAACAGTTTGCTAACAAAAGACAAACAAATTCATGAGGATATGACACCATCTTAACCTATAAACAGTATCTTCATATGATTTACAATAAACAATAGCATTTCTCTTTATGTTGCAGCATATGGTTTAACCACCATCAATTGTGACCTGAAATAGAAAGTGACAAACCCCCCTATATGCTAATCTTGATTGATCAAATTACATATATATATTATTAAATTCTTATGTTGGTTAATACATGGAATTTTAAGGCTTTATAGTTTGCCACCAAAGTGGCAAAGTTTGGTTATATATTAAAAAATAATAATTTCCTATGTTTATATTTTTATGTATGTGTTAGTACGGACATGCCAAATATAAAATATTTTTGTGCATATTTTATATACATTGAGACGATCTACATTTGTCAAATATTAAAAGTGTTCATTCAAATGTATACAATCTATGTTACTCTACATTTCAACATAAATTTAGTTTGAAAACGAGTCAGGATTATTGTAATCTATGTGTTTTTTATGTATAGTTTGAGTTGATCCATGTTTCGACATATTTTTATATGAAAAATAGACGAGTCAATTATATTTTCATTTAGCGTTATAAATTTGAGTTGCTTTATGATTCAACATAAATATACTTCAAAGACAAGTCGGATCGATTGTTAGTCTATAATTTATCACGCCGCATACGATGCTGCTACAACGCGCGATTGGTATAAAAACTAGTTGCAATAATTCCTCTATGGAATAACATATAGTTTGACCACCATCAGTTTTATTACCAGCTAAACTGTAAAATAATCCTCTAAGAACTGAATTATCGCACTCCATGCAAAACGAAAATAGAAGATTTGAGATATGATATATCACACCATATTAAGCACAATGCGCCACAATTATCTAACGATAATTCTAACTAGTTTTATACCCGTCCGGTGGCCGGGAGGGTTCATGTCGTAATGTAATAACTATCTCTTCTTAAATTATAAACAATAACACTATTAACATGTTAGTATAAAGACAATTAAGCAACAACTGGTAACATAGTTCTATATTTACTAACAACTGATAATATAGTTCTATATTTATATCTGTCCGGTGGCCGGGAGATTTCATGTGGTAATGTAATAACTATCTCTTCTTAAATTATAAACAGTAATACGTAAAACAAATATAGTTCTATATTTACTAACATTATGTTGAGTTTAGAAATAAAGCGCAATCAATGATTATGAAATTAAACACATTGGTCTAATTATGAAACAAAAGTACTTGTGTCACTGATAATCAAAAGTAACATATGTGGGAATGGAAATTAAAGAAAAATGTTCAAATACAAAGTGTGAGAAGACATAATGAGTCAAAAAAGTAAAAAAAAATTATATCTCACAATCTAAATCGAATTTAAAAAAAGTAATTCCGATCTTTTGTTCTCCTAGCCGTCCTCACTAAGAAAAAAAATAAAAGAAAAATAAAAAAATAACGTTCTTTTATTGTGTCATTTATGAAAGACACAATGACGTTATTGTGTCATTATGAAAGACACAATGACGTCATTGTGCCATAAAAAGACACAATGATTTTTTTTTATTTTTTTTCCTGAAAGAGGACGACGAGATGAATAGATATGCCAAAGTACTTTTTTGAAATTCAATTTAGATTATGAGATATAATTTTTTCATGATTTTTTTACCTCATTGTGTCTTCTTACACTTTATAGCAAAAATACACTTTGTATAATAACTTCATCCAAAATTAAAAACATAAAATGTTTATGATTAATTTATTATGATACAAAGTTACATGAGCGAGTCGGATATAATCAAAAGTTAAATTGTGGTCTCGGTACAACACAATCCAAAGACAGCAAGCAGATCAAGTTGCTCAGTTAATCATCTTACGGGGTCTCCATATATAGTAGTATCTAAAATTCTGCAATTTGGATAAGAAAAAGATTACAAGAGCTGTTAGATGTGAATTTTTTATTTAATAGGTCCAGAATAAGTATTCATTTGTTTTACAAAAAATTTTTTTGCGTCTTTTCATCTTTTTATTAAATATATTGATTGAAGCATACGTGTTAACATAAAATAAGCTTACTCATTCCAATTTCTAAGTGCTCATTCCTCCATGGTGAATTAGTGATATTGTTTTTCAAAATATCCGTATTCATCTAACAAAGAAACTTAAACTTAAAATTATTAAACAAAGCTTAAAATCGTATACTTAATAACATTATGTAAAAGTCAATCAATTGGGAATTCTAAATCTGTAGGTCTATCATCTATGCCCAACGTGTTGCTGTTATTGTTTTAATTGCGAAAATAAATCAAATAGTTCCTGATTTGGGATTTGCATCCACCATGCAACATGTATCACAGCTAATTTGGAATGAACTACTATTATATTATAACCATTAGGACAATTAACATCCAAAATGAACCTGATACAAATGCAACATTAATTAGTTCAAAAAACATATTCCTTTCACCATAGAGATGTGTAAAACCAGAACACAAGAAAAAAAATATTACGAATGGAAAATTCTAGGCATGTGGAACTCAAAAGTTAAGTTGTTGACATGACAATCATATATTATCGTTCCGGCATAACCATGGACCACTTTCATTACCATAAACTTTGATTTCCAATCCCACAGCCGTAGTCTACACGATGAATATTATATAGCGTCCACTATCATTATGAACAACTCTAATTTTCAATCCTGCACGGGTAACACCTGGAGTAAAAGGAATCGTCTCATAGCTCAAAAGTTGTATTGTAGAAGGATTAACAAAAAAATCCAAAATAATGAACCTAAAAGATAAAATAGGCATAATGTAAATATAGTGCACAAATTGGCTGTTTGGAACGCCATTACAATCATAATCTTAAATGTCGGGTAAATTACCCTAAACCCATCGCCAGTGTTCCCGCCTGCATTTTCTTGCATGGTTCAGCTCTTGACGAAACACATTCTGAATTGACACCATGTATGATATCATGTCACGGTTCCTCAGGATTGCACCCCCTGAAGCATATGCGGATTAAGATCTCTAACTGGTGTGGTGTGTTTAGGAATAGACTAAGCAGCTTTCATTTGCTTCTCTGCCTCTACCATATTTGATGCTGGTGAGATCAAAACATACATACCACTACCGGAACCCGAAGGAAGCAGATCATGGCTAGGCGAAAGTTTTGCCTCTGGCTGCAGAATCAAGAACTCCCCCATTGGAGCATACATCAAATTCTACCACAAAAAAACACATATTTACAAATTGTTTGAACAATGATACGAGGGCAAACTGGGAGAACATACAAAATCAGTAGTCGTTTTTATACCTGGTTATCAAGGCATGGTTGATTTCATAAATTCTCATTTAGTGCTTTTAGAAGCTCAGCTACATGATTTGGATATTTATAGGAAAATGCTCGGGGTATAATGTCATGATGCATTGTGATTTGGATATTTATAAGAAAGAGTTTAATCAAAGTGCTTACTACAATATGTCCAGGAACACCATGGTAACATTGATCTTGTTCATTGCCAAAGAAGCAACACGTTCCAAAAGTCTTATTCCTCTAATAGCAATGACATTTCTATGCATACAAGCTTCCTTCTCAAGGCTAGTCTTGGATGCACACTGCTGAAATAGATGGCTCATAGACCTAAACGTAACAAAAAATCGTATAACATAAGTGATTTGTTAATGGGTCCTACAAACATACATCCACCAACCATTAAAAAGAGTCTCTAAATAAACACACAACTCGTTTAACTTATAAGTAAAAAATAACCGACTATATTAAAAGAACAATAAAATAATGTGACAATTAAGTCCATTCAGAATTTAGTAACATGTTTCAACTCACCTTATGCTTTCTAGATTAAAAGAGAAAATTTTCTTTAAAAGACAAAGAGTACAAGATCAAATTCAAAATATACCCTATGGAGCTTGTTCAATAGCAAGTTTTGTTTCTTTTTTCTCATGAATAATTTGATTGTGTGCTTCATCCAATTATCCTTTCAATTCTTACAAAGCATTCTATTACTCTGTGCGTTCTTGTCCCTTTGCTTACTCATTGCTTACTCAAGATCAACCTACAAGTAACATAAAATCTTTAGTATCTTCTTAACAGATGCTAACAAAATCTATCCTAATTACAACTGAGAAGGCCTCCATGTTCAAGGCAAAGTCAAATGTATTATTCATTTACACAATAGATGTAATTACCAATCCACATTTGATTCATGGGTGATTTAAGGACCTTAGAACTAACCTTCTAGACGATGCAAGTTTATGAATACATCTGTTGTAGGTGGCAACACAAGTTGATTCAATGTTGCAATATGGATGTAAAATAGTTAGCTATCATGTTATGTCAAAATAAGAATTGATATTGTTACTATTAGAAATATATATATATAATTAAATATGATGAATGTACTGGAACATCAATTTCCTCTTGGCCGGTAGCATGGAGTTTGTATGGTCATCCCTAGTCGAATCAGAAGTCAAAATCCATAGTTAAAAATAGTAAGACAGATAATAGAGCTTTGTATTACCTTGCATAACAGATTGATGGTTTGCCTCAGGTAGCTTAATCTTACCATAATTTGTCTACAGGTGGTTCAGACATTTGATGGTCCAAAAGGAAGTTAAGATTTTACCTGCTACCTATCAAACACAACCCATATATATATATATATATATATATATATATATATATATATATATATATATATATATGTACATATACATATATATACATATATATGTACATATACATATATATACATATATATAGGTGTATATATACATATATATACATATCTATATGTATATATATGCATATCTATATGTATATATATGCATATCTATATGTATATATATGCATATCTATATGTATATATATGCATATCTATATATGTATATATATGTATATATATATATATATATGTATATATATGTATATATATGTATATATATATGTATATATATGTATATATATGTCTATATATGTATATATACATATATATATGTATATATATATGTATATATATATATATATCAGTCAAAAAACTATAAAGATTTCGATGGTCTAAAGTTCTTACCGGACAAATGTAGCACACATAAGACTAAAAAAAGAATGGAGCATTGTAATACAAGACAATACTGTCATATAAAGTTAGAAGCACAATAAGTTCAATAAAAAACAAAACATCTAATATAACTTTGCTCACCTTTGAGGACTAAAACTCAGTAGAGAAACAATAATGGCAAATGAAGATAAGCCTGCAAATTTGTAGTACAACCTTGCGTATAACCAACTTGTTTTAATACAATGCTTCTTAACTGGAAATAGTAAATGAACATATGTGGATACAACTTGCTTGGTACTGCAAAATCAAGCAGAATAATAAGACACAAGCCCAATCAATTAAGAACGGATACAAAATGAAAAAGATCATCACTTCCTCTTAAGAAATACATGAGAACATATCTAGGAGACTCTAAATTATCCTTCTTGCTCTGTTTGACATTATCAAGCAATAAAAATTGTCAATATTTACAAGACTACGTAAGAGTGTATTTTTCATGGATATATAGCAATACATACCAATTCTAAGTTGTATTCATACTTGAGTATCTAGTAGTCCCAGTCAAAGTTTTGTTGTCTTTGCAAAGCTCAGAAGTGAGCATGTATTATAAAACTAAAAATATGAAAACCATTTATGAGTTGTTAGCAACATCACCTGTATATGTATAATCTTTGTAGCCCATATACTAAAATATGTGAACCATCAATAGGTTGGTTAGCAATGTCACCTGTATGGAATGTATATCCATATATATTCAAGTTTTGCCGATAAAAAAGTTTTTTTTATAGAAGTGTTCAGGGAAATATGACAAAGGATTTACCTTCTTTCACAGTCTCATAAGCCTTAGTGCAATCTCAGCAGTAACAGTAACATCAACTGGGGCGGTAATGAACATGTGTGTGCCCCACCACAACTATGATACCATATATATGACACGTCGTATCCGTTATCACTGTAACAAAAAAACAACCATTTGCTCACATTCATAGTAATAATAATAAACTTAAGTTGAGTCATTAAATCTAAGCAAACAAACCCGTTATTTAGTTAATGCTTACAGTTTCAAGATGTCACCTTCTTTTGACACCATCTTGTCGGTGGCAAGAGGGGGAAATTTTCTGATTGATCGTTCACATATAAACGTGTCAGGAATGCTATACCCCTTTCAATCTTCTTCTTTAAATATAACAGAAAATGTACACATAAACTTTAGGAAAATTGACTATAACAACACACTCATGGTTTTTTTTATTAAAAATAAAAAAAGCTTACTCTTGGATATAAGAATCTCCTTTCTTATAAATGTCAACAATCTTGGCATTGAACTTGCATTCTGTTAATACAAACTACAAGGCCTGCACACAAACAAACAAACAAACAAACAAACCCAGTATATCCCACTCAAGAGCAGAGTCTGGGGGGTAAATAGTGGCGAGTCTTTCCTCTATCTTGGTAGGTAGAGAGACCGCTTCCAAAGAGACCCCCGACTTGATAACAAAAGCAATAACGATAGCAAGGCAGCATATTATATATCATACAATACACAGCACATAACATACAGTTATATATCACCTAACGATTTAGAAAATGATATTGCATACAACAGAGAAGCGACAAGTTTCACCTATAAAGGGCAGATGTGGACTACGTACACATCAGGCCCCGTATCATTACTTCAAGGCCTGCACACAATGGAGCAAATTGTACCCTTATAAACATGACTACTTAAAGTAACCAAACTTATGACTACTTAAAGTAACCAAACTCTATTAATCTATTTGACACCAAAACTACACACCACTCAAAAACTAAGGCACATGAAATGACATAGAAGTCCATATTATATGATATCTTCAATTTCAAATCAACTGGAATTAGAACTATACAACTCAAGCATTTAGTATCATAAAAATTCAACCGGATTAAAGGGTGTTCAGGTGTTCTTATTTAGAGTGTTACAATTACATATTGAAGAATCAGTATCAGGTAATAAGATAATAAGTTAAAAGCTAAAAATGAGTACTTCATCATGCATTATATATTACTTGTGACATTTTACCTTCGTCATATATGATAATTCTGATCCGTGGAAACAAAATAGAATATTATCAGGTATAGAGATCAGGGAACAAATCGGGATTTCAATGTTGTTCAAGTCTTTCAAAACCATAAAATTTTCACAAGTCTGCACATGAGAGAAAAACAATAGAACTTTCACCATGAAATCCACCAAGAAAGAAAGAAAGAAAACATAGATTTATCGTCAACAATCGACCTTGTAATTACGAACGAATAGATAAAGGTACTGAAGCGGATTGTTAAAGATAATGATGGCCGAATCAATGAGTCGAGCCCTGAAACTCACCTTAAACGATGCTCTTATCCTCTTCTCAGGATGCTTATCCACAGGCAAGTTATCAGCAACCGGCATCTGCACAATGGCCATCTTGACTGATCTAGTCTCGATTATTGAATCATCTCGATTAGTAATCTGCACAAGCATCATCTTCTCATACTCCTTCACAGATCGCCCCTTCCTCCATCAAGTATGAGGTGGTTATCGGAGAGAAGGAGGAGGCGAATGCTCTCATTCTTTCCCCATTCTCTTACCCCTATCATTTTCGATTTCATCCGTCAGAATCTTGAAGAGGATTCGTGAGGTGGAAGCCGGCAGTGGGGTTGGTAAACTACGGGGTGTAACGGGGAAGATTCATGAATAAAGTTATCGGTGATTTCAGGTGGAGAGGCTGACAAAGAAACATCAGACGTGAATAAAAGAGAGGGGAAGGCTCCATTGGCGACGTGGTGAGGTGAAAGCGGAGGAAGGCGAGGAAATAGCGGAACCACCAAGGTAACCTCCATGAAAGTCAACAACTGCTTAATTTAATCGGATGTGATTAAAAGAACGTGGATATAAACGGCTGTGATTAACCCAAACTTCATAACTGTTATCCAGCAACCATGTATATATATAATAATTCTCGAGGCATACTCACACCAAACACACGTAAGGATCATTTCGCAATCTGTAAATCGAGAGTGAATTGGTAAAAAAAAAGAATTATGTAATTTGATATCAAACCATAAGACAATTTGTAACTTTAATAATTTAGTTTAGTAGCCTTTGTATCAAATAATAATTTTTTTAATTTGGTGTATTTTGAGTTGGTAAAATTTGATGTTAGTAGTCTTATATATTGCTGATAAATAGTTTTAGTGTTTCTTCAGAACAAATATTACCAGTAACATAGTATTGGTGATAACATGGTTCTAGTAAAACCACATGAACTAACCGTATAATTTACTTTAATTTATTTAATAGCTGTAACTTTCGAGTTAACATGCAAGTTTAGTGATCACTTACTCTTTCTATCAAAGTTGTTTTGATTTTAGAGATACCATCTAACGTCTTTATATGATCCATAGGTGAAGTTAAAAGAAACGAGTATTAGAAAAAAAGAGTAAAATTTAGTACATATTTTCTTAAGTGTAAGAAGACATCTGAATGGTAAAGTGATATATTTTTTAACCAGAAGATTATAGTTTTAATTGTCCAAACCCTATAAAGTGAAAGTATAAGGATTTCAAAATTATTACAGGCGTATTTGCTGGTTAAACAAATATTTTCTTAAGTTTGTCACATGAACTCTTTGGTCTATTAGTCTGAAACATGGATAAAGAAGGATGATTATGTTAGGTTGATATGAAACTTCCGAATTTTGGTATAAGAAAATTGCCCTCATTACAAAATTCGTTCCTAATCTTTGAAATGGTTGAACCGTTTATGGATGGTAAAAACAAACTCGTACTCAACAGAAAACCTGAAATATTCGTGACAACATCAAGTTATTAGATTAGGTGATACCCATATTTTCCTCAAGCACATTATATAATCTAAAAAAACATAATAAACTGTTTCGCATGTCATTATGAACTTAAGAATATAAATAGAGTTAATCTTGGTATGAATTTTACAAATTGTCTCTATTTAAGTACCAACCCTTAAATTATTTTCATTCTTGACATGAGTTTTTAAAATCGTTTCTGTTTTCGTCCTTTTGACTAACGGTGTTATTATATCCTGTTAGATTTTTCTGAAAAGATAAAAATACTCTTAAGACTGAAATGATTATTACAAAACTTATTTTTCTTTTTTTTTAAATCAAACCACCACCTCAAATCTAATTTCAGGAGATGATGCATACAGATGAATGATAGTAAAGATTTCAAAGTTAATTTCATGGAAAGTTTTAAATCTAATTTCAAAGAAGATTGTGGCTATTGTAGGTGGTTGTGGGGGTGGCCGGCGTGGTGGAGGTGGTAGTGGTCTGTGGTTTCAAAAGGGACGGGTGGCGAAGGTGCGATTGCGACAACGGTGGTGTGGTAGAGGTGCAGTGGCAGCGGTAGTTTTGGCATGGCGGAGGTACGGTTGCGACAGCGGTGGTGCGACGGAGGTGCGGTGGCGGTATTAGTTGTGGTGTGGTGGATGTGCAGTGGCGGGCAGGAGTGTTATGGGTTAGTGTTTGGATAGAGTGAGAGGGGGAGTTGAGAGAGTGGCAAAGGGTTATGCAGAACCTTGTCGAATCACGATGTTTTAGGATTACTAGAGGTTGGTCGGAACCTTGCTTGAAAATATTTAGGGTTGACTAACACCGCCACCGCCACGAGTTGGAGAGCACCACCACCATCGTTAGACTCAGGGAACCAAGAACTACAAAGTGGAGTATAGCACTCACCGGAACCCCCCCCCCCCCCTCTCATGCGCCATCGCCGCCGATCACCGTTGTCTGTCACCTACCACCGTCCCGGGGAGGGATGTGGCTGCCACCACCAACCCCATCTCTGATCTCTTTCTCTCTCTCTCTCTCAACTTTTCCTTTTCTCTCTATGTTTGTGTTTGTTCATGGTGTATGAAGTAGGCCCGTCGATTTTATCCGTACCCGATTAACCCGCCCGACCCAATGTTACCCGTACCCGAAGAAACCCGACCCGAACAACCCGTTACCCGAACAACCTGAAAACCGATTAAACCGATTCTTATTCGGGTCGGGTTTCGGATAAACTTTCAAACCTCAAAAACCCGAATAACCCGAACCGATTAACCCGAAATCCGAATAACCCGATCAACTCATATTATAATTAAGCAAATTATATATATACACTTGTTTAGATTGTTCAAATTAATCAAATTGTTTGTATATAAATATATATTTAAGCACATTTTATAAATTATAGAAGTAAACTTATTTTAAGTCCACTAGTTTTATAAGATTTCAAATAAAAACTCACTAAAATCTATTAAATTAAGTCTATCGTTTAATATCCGAAACCCGACCCGAACAACCCGTTACCCGAACAACCCGAAACCGATTAAACCGATTGTTATTCGGGTCGGGTTTCGGGTAGACTTTCAATGTTGAAAAACCCGAATAACCCGAACCGATTAACCCGAAACCCGATTAACTAACCCGATCAACACCCCTAGTATGAAGTGGGGGTAAAATGAGGCTATGGGTGTAACAAGGGATATTTTAATCATTTAACATGCATTTAACACTCGCTTAACAGAAAAATGTTAACGATGTTAGTAAAATGGATCGAAACAGAAACAATTTTGAAAATTCAGGCAATAAATTTCGTATTGAAGTGTGTATGTGACTGCGCATATATAATTGAGACATGCATACCGGGTCTGGATTTTTCGCGTCGTTTCTGTCGTCGTGGTCGACGGGGAAGAAAGAAATGAATGGATGTTCTTTTGGGAAAATGTAGAATAATACACCTACCGAGACGAAAGCCAAAGGTGAGTCTAGTAGGTGGACGTATCGAACCGAAATAAGATCTAAGATTGACATCTTGATACACTGATTTACCAAAATAATAAATAGAGTCAATGCGGACTCCGCCGTGGGAAGAGCCGCTTCTTTCTTGCTTGATAGGGGGGCTTCCATTCACCAGCGCAGACTAAAAGTGCTCTCCGAACCGTGCTGGATAGTCACCCATCACACGGCTCTCAAACCCAACCTGTGGTGGATCCCGGGTGACAAAGTAAAAGCCTTTCATCCTTTGCCCCATACTTTGAGATGCTCCTCCCCGCCGATCAAGCAGCGACGCTGCTCTTAGCTTTAAGCCGCTATCGTTCGGGTCCCCCCCTTCCAATCCTTCGGCTGAACCTTCTGAGAACGTGACGACTTTCCGCAGGTCTCTCATCGAAATGAGCCCATCTTTTCCCACCAACCTGTGTTATCTAGCGCGGTCTTGCTAAAGCTGAATGTTTCTCCCTCTCGACACGAGAAAGCTCAAAGCAGTCTAGCTAAGCCAAGTAAAGCTGCGCCGGATACGGATGAAATTGTTGGTGATTCTATTTCTTTATTTCGAATTCCGGATTACATCATCGAATAAGGCCTTTGCCTTCTTTTCACCGGGGATGTCTCGTTCAATTTTTGATTCATGATAAAATGAACTTTTAAGTATTTTTGCAGACACGTCTTTCACTATTCTATCCAAGTATTCGACGGAATACTTACTTTCCAGACTTTCAATAACTTCCTGTAGCCGGTAAGGAGCGAGAGGGCGCCTGTGCACCTCCTATTAATAAGATCGCCAAATTGGTTCGACGGTAGTCTCCCTCACGGTCGACAGGTATCACTTTTCCGACTAAAAGAGTGCTTCCAAGCAGGAGAGGAGCGAAAAGCCTATCGCTTTCAATTCGAAGGCGGGTGATGAGCGGATTCGGATTCTGCTCTCGCTGTTCTCAAAGTAGCGAAGTTACCAGATGGAGAAGCCTTTCTTCCTCTTGTTGAATCGACTCTTGTAAAGAGTACGTTATAAGATAAGTAAGGGCGGGAGGAAAGAGACAACAGCTATTTATAAAGACAAAGTGTTGGTACTCAAATGAAAATTATTATAAAGTTGTTAAAATTATAGATAGTACATATGATATTTTTGAACACCTTTTGAGATGAGTTTAATTTTACTTTGAGGTAAAAAAAGTCCCAACAGATAACTTTTAACCTTAAAATATTATAAAAAGTTACATGAGATGAAAAGATAGATATAAATAAACACATGTAAACAAGATTAGCGTTGCTTTTTAATGGTTTATAGTCTTTTTTAATGGTTTATAAACCATAAAAACTTAAAATTAGCTTTAAATCATTCAAATGCTATCAAAATGAATAAAACAAGTATGAAACCTAATTTTTATAAAACTAAATTACCGAAACCGGTTTTAATGATTCCTATAACCGCCACTTTAGTCGTCAAACATTCCACCCATCCACCCATCCTCTATATATAACCGCACGCCTTAACCTTCTTTCAAACTCATCATCATCATCATCATCATCATCATCATCATCATCATCATCATCATCATCATCTGCCCCCAATTCTCTCACACTTAAGAACTCCGGTGACCGGAGTCTCTACATCTGACCACACGAACCTACTTCAACAATACACATGTCAACGAAGAAGATCACTACCCCCAACAAGAACAAGAAGGGGAGGTTAACGCATAAAGCGATGTCGTTTCACGGCCAATCCACAGACCAAATCGTCGGAATCCTACGGCGGCCGAGGACGCTGCCGGAGTTATATTCCGGTAGGGTTCCGTCGTCGCCGACTTTGGCTGTGCCACCGAAGCTAACGAAGCTGTTGCTGAACGTGATGGTGCAGAGAAGCTTAGGTCCATTGCAGGTGTTGATTTCACCGGAGTCGACCGTTAGGGATCTGATTGCAGATGCTTTGAGGATTTACGTTAAGGAAGGGAGACGACCGATGTTACAGTCGGTTGATCCTTCGGATTTTGGTCTTCATTACTCGCAATTTAGCTTAGAGAGTAAGTTGAATTGTTCATTAGGTCAATTGATTGTTGGTGGATGATGAATGATGATGTGCAATACTGCAATTGATTTCTCATTGGTTATGAAATTGATTTATGAACAGGTTTGGATCCAGATGAGAAATTGATTGAGTTAGGATCACGGAATTTCTTCCTCTGTCCTAAGCAAACTGTTACTGATACTGATACTGTTAATGTTGCGGTGACAACCTCGTCCAGTTGCTCCGAGGAAGCGGAAAGTATGACGAAAACTAGTGTCGGTTGGCTTCGGTTCATGAGCTTCTTACAGTAAGTCGAGACAGTTGGAGTGGTACGGTGGCTTGCGAGTATACCGAAGGTCAAGAGTTTAAATCCTGCAAGCGATAGATAGTAAAGCGGATTAGGTGGCGCTTTAGAAATAAACTTCTTGCATTAAGATTAGATCTTATGGATCATATGTTAATTCCATTATTATTTTTGGGTGATTAATATGAATGTCAGTTCAAGTTATAGTTATGACTGACGGGGGATCACTATTGTAGAGTGATGAAGATACTTCATATATGAATTGTATAGAAGTTTGTTTTTTGGTTATTTGAAAGACAAATATATTATTTACTGTTGGTTTCCTTATTTAGTGTTTGATTATTTTAAGTTGAATATTATCCTATACCTTACTGAAACCATCAATATCATTGTTGCAAGTTGTAAGCTGTAACATCTTAAATAGTTGTCAATCTTAAGATGAACACGCTAGCACGAGTAGGATTGTTGATAGGAGCTGAATGGCGGCCAGCTATACGGTTATGTAAATGTGGAACGACAAATCAAATGGTTAATGATATATGGGGGCCTGAAAGGAAGAGTAGTCGATTATAGGCGGGGACCAAACGATGAGTAACCGTTGATTCACAAAGGATAAAGTTGTAAGAAAATGAAAACAGACTACTACTACATTGTGTGATGCAAGTGTTCTTAATTACATTTAACATAATTAGTCTGAAACTAACGATATTGTTTAAATAATCTTTTGATACAATTAATGAAAATAATAGACAAAAAAGAATGGTAGTATAGTGTCATACAAATAATGGTATGTCTAGTGGGATGAAAACAGAAGTCATTAAACGATCCAATTGCATGTCCAACCAACACATGTTTGAAGAGTTGTGGGACAAACATAACACTTGACCAAGTGGATAACTCACTAGTCACAATCTTATTTCCCGACTATTCTGACTTAAAATGTTTATATTTTTATATAATATATAATATATTATATGCTCATGCTTGTCAATAATATTAATTTCATATTCCAAGTATCAAAGTATGATATAAGTGTGCGAGAGAAAACTGTATAGTTAATTAGTTATTTTTAACTCATTCTATTGACTTATTTAATTATGATACTAACAATATCAGCTTCCTAATTGAAAAAATTAAAGTTTTAAGTTTTTAAACAATTTGATGACCAGTTATAAATAAGAGTACAAATAATAATAGTCGATAAAATAAATAATAATAGTACAAATAATAGTTCCAAGGAGGATGCACCAAAAATTTAATGAAAAGGAAAGGGGAGGGCTGCTGGGAATAGTTTTTGTTTCATTATGTGGGAGGTTTTATTTGTACAAGTAATACGAATGGGTTGTTTGGCAGCCACTTAATCAACATCTTAATGGTTCAGATGTCTGAATAGTTCAGCACTTAATGGTTCAGATGTCTGAATGGTTCAGCACTTAATGGTTCAGACAGTTTGTTTCACGAGCAAATGTCTGAATGGTTAAGACATTTGCCTCTGAATGGTTAAGCATTATACTAATGCTGAATGGTTAAGAGGTCTAATGCTGAACGGTTAAGACCTCTTATCTGAATTGGTCAGACATTTGTCTTTGAATAGTTAAACGATATACTAGCTTTTAATGGTTCAGACCTCTTAATGGTTCAGCACTTAATGGTTCAGACCTCTTATTGATCCAGCAATTAATCATTTAGATATTATCAAACAGACTCTAAGTTATCTAAGGTAATATTTTTCTTTTTTTAAATCAAGCATCTATTATTGTTCTTATTAGTGTCTTTATGTAGATTCATATATAAGGGGTAAAATCCATCTGCATGAACACATCATACCTATGTTCAATGTTTTCAAACACAATGACAGACATTTGTAAGTTTGATCTTGAATGTTTGCTTGAGTTAAAGATGAAGCCTGTGAATGTAGAAAATGAACTGAAGATGATGATAACTCTTTTCTTAATTATCAAAAAAGTAGAGGACCTTATGGCATTGTCTGGTAAGAATCTAATTTTCTTCATTATATTATGTGTTGGCATGCAGTTAGTATGGTTAAATTTATCAACACTGAAGTGATTAACAAGGCCGTGCCCCTTATAAGTAATGATATCAAGTTGGATTTAGAGGGTGGGGTGAATAGGGAGATAAAATAGATCATCAATTGTCATTGGATTTTGCTAAGATGTACCACATGAGGAGCAAAACGTCTTGATCGGTATGATATTTCATTATTTTGAATATTTTGTTGTATGTAGTTAGAACAGACATCATACATGTTAGATTTTACTTTCTTGAAATGAGATAAGGTTTTGAAATGAATTTGGGCTGAAACTCAAGCAAAAGTTTTTGTTGTGGGTTCATTTCTAACGGGCCAGGCACATCTTCAGAGTCCAGAAACCAGAATGCCCCCATCATCGTCGTCGTAATCTCTCATTCTTGACTCCGTCCTCGGCCCATCATATTAATCTCATAAATCGCGTTTATTCATATTGTCATCTTGTTTTATAATCATAGTTAACACATTCATTAGTCATTAAGAGTCTACGGGTCAATAGCACCCGACCCATTTTACATGTGTATCAAAAGAATCATTAAGCACAAATGCATGATCAAGAGATATTAAGCAGAGTACTACCAGTGTATGTATAAATTGATTTTACAGGTTATTAGATTAAGTGAACATTTAGGTACTAAACTATAAACTGTTGGGACTATTGTATAGCATAGTTACTAGCAGCTTCTTTCGACTTTAAACCAATACTTTTGTGACTTTGTCTTGCCCATTGTCCCCTATGTCCTTAAAAAGTTTATGGGCAAGAAGTTCTCATGACCATATTGACTATAATATTGTTTATCATTTAATTTATTTTTACAATAAACAAGTTACATATAGATGTTTCCAGTTGTCTCTTGTGCAGGGCCGACCCGTTAGTGTATTTGGGCCAAGCTAGGGTTTGGGGCATCCAAAAAAATAGGGCCCCAATATCCAGAATTCTTTTATAATGTAGGTACATGGGCTTATGTTAACATTTTGGGCCTAAAATCAGCTTCTAACTTCTTAAATTGTGGCCCTTTTTTACAAATCAGCTTCTAACTTTTTATAATGTCTTTTAGGCTGGTATCAATATGCTTGTATTGATTTTCTTTTAGATTTCAATATATTAAGAATAGGTCTTCACTAGATTACTCATTTGCGAAAATGTACTCATTTGTGAAAAAGTTTTTTGTTTCATTTTTCATCGTATACGAAGCTTCTTAAATGCTAAAGTTTCTAATTAAGATACAATCAATTAGATTACAAGATTTTCCATCGTCCATCAAGTGTTGTAGTGAGAATGTGTTTATAATTTATTTCTGCTCTCATTTATAATTTTCTGACATATTACGTTATTTGAAATAGTTGATCAAAACATAACATTTTCTTTGTAGAACCGGAAGCTATTTTTGGGATTTCAACCGAAGTCGACCCAATCAGTACAAAGAGAAGACGGGTTTTATTAGTTTTCATGATAAGACCCCATTTCTTTACTTTGATTGGGGCCTCCAAAAACTTTAAGCCGCCCTTGCTCTGGTGACACTATGGGAAGTGTCAAGATAAGTGCTCCAAATCTCAAATCAACACATAAGCTAAAAGTACTTATGTATATAATCTTGACAACTGAGATATATGATTATGATTATTTTTCTTCATTTTCATCTCTGTTTTGTTTGTTGAAAACCGGTGCAAGCTATGGTTTTTCTTGTGCTGTTTGAATTTAAGTCTTTGGAGGGTAACAATATTAAAACGATAACTGCAGGAAAGTTATAAGCCTGTGAGAAAATAAAGACTCATATTTGGTCTTTTAAGACACCCGTGGAAGTCGAGTCTAGTTGGAATGATATGTTTAGACATTTAAATGACCGTAAATGAGGTTTCATAGCTTTTTTTTACCTCTTCACTTGCATCCATTTTCATTCAACAACTCAACAGACATTACAGGAATTTCTGGGCCATATATTTTGCTTGAAATAATAATGTGGGACGAGTCGCAACTCATTTCTTCAATCGCGTTATTTGGATCAAGTCTTGTGTAATTCTGCTCCCTGAATATTATTATGGATGTGCTGATGTGCAGGTTATTTGACCTCAACTTGAATGATGTTACATAGTTTTATGGTTCTTTAGAAGTTGCTAATGTTATGATTTTCACACTTTTCTTTCAGCATTTGTTAATAAAGAAGTAATCATTAATAAAGAACTCTAAATTGTCTTCTCTAATCTTTACATTCTAAAGTGGAGGATCATTAAAACACCATACTCAAGTGGACCTATATGTCCAACACTTTTGGTGCAAATCAATAAAAATGATTCAATGATGTTACAATGATATGATTAATATACATTTTATAATTCATTCAACTCAAGAAAACTTATTAGTGTTACTTATATATAGGCATGTCTGCCTTCTTTTTGTTTATTTGTTTGCTTGTTTAAAGGTGACAATACATGATTTCGATTTTGGAGCATTGAAGGTGATGGGGTCGGTACCATGGAGTATCATAGGCCATGGCGTTTTGAATATGTGCTCGCACCGACGATCTACTTGCATCAACTTTCAATTATGAAGTATTTCATTGTGTGTCATAATCATGTAACAAAGATCCTAAAAAGATATATGGACCAAATGTAAGAATAGGGTGGGGGTGGGGTATGTAGATAAAAAAGCAAAAGCATTATGAAGAGAAGGTAACCAAAAGCATTGGTGGCTTTAGTTGGTCAAATCTTAGTGTGGGGATTTGGGTGGGCGAAAATGAAAAAAAGTAATATTTGGAGGGCTAAAAGTGAAGAAAATAAATATGGGCTTGATGTTGTAGATTGGGTTAGGTTTTGTGAAAAGGATGTGTGGTTTACGATGTCTTAGATTATTATTGTCTTGATTCATTTAAACTATAGTCGTTTGATTAGCTGAATATGCGGGCTTTATCATCCTATCCGTGAAATCTGCTAATTAATTTATTCTAATATGTCCTATCGTTGAAATATGTTTAGTTAATAATTATTAGGATCCTATTAAGTTGTTGACGTTATGTTCTCTATAAAGATTTAGACCCTCATCTTCTATTTATATCCTATTGTTGAAATCGGTTGGTAGTTTCGTCCGGTAATGTATATCAAAATAAACAAGAATTTGTGAATGTTTTCACATTGCTTCAATTATTTGAAGTTGATGCATAACGTCACGTTTACAAGGATTTATACAGGGAAAATCTCTACATTACTATTTTGATCAATCAATTCACAATTTTTTTTTACTAAACATAACTTACATGGATAAGCATTGACTCCACCTAGTATTGACAAAAAACCAATTACAGAAGCTTTACTGACATGCAGTCAGTTTGATAAGGATCGAGTGACATTGCTTCTTCGACCCGAACCAAGGAATCCCTTAGATATGATGCAAAAATTAGTTCTAAACCATATAATTTCAGTATGTTATATAAAAAATTAAAAAAATATATCTCAAAATTAATCAAATTGACTCAGATGACCCATTTGAGTAATTTAATTGTTTCATAGTGTCATAATAGTGTGACACCCGAATCATTACACGGGGAGATTTGCATGCTCACGGGTCAAATACACCAACAATTGAGAAACTCAAAAACCTAAGGCTGCGTTTGGTTGGAAGAATGGAATTGAATGGAATGGAATTGAGAAACTAGTATTCTTTTCAAGTAAAATTATGTTTGAGTGGGTAATGAAATGTAAAACCCAAGGGAATGTTTCACCTCAAATTTCCTTGATTGTGGAATTTCAAAATCCTTCCACCTAGAGAGGGAATTTGAAATCCCACAACCAAGGGAATTTGAGGTGAAACATTCCCTTGAGTTTTATATTTCATTACTCACTCAAATTTAATTTTACTTGAAAATTATACTAGTTTCTCAATTCCATTCCATTCCATTCCATTCTTCTAACCAAACACAGCCTAAGGGTGAATTAGAGTAAAGCGAAACCACAAGGGGTAAAATCACATTATTGATAACAATAAGGGGTGGACGTGTAGTTTGTTAAGACATCAAATCAACACTTGTTAAAAAATAAATTTTCCGGCACAAAAAGTTTTTTTTTTTTTCTAAATACAACCACCGACACCCCCCCCCCAAAAAAAAGGATAAAAGAAAAAAAGAAAAACCCAATTAAGCGTACATATTTGACTTTGTTATTTAGTAGGTATATCATGTGAAAAATATAGTTCTATATATCGTGAATATTTCCTATTTATATTCATGTTATCTTCTTTTCGGATGTTAACAAATGCAACATAATCTTCGTTTTATATAGATTTATTCAATCTAATATTTTTTTCTTAGCAGATGTTTAAGTAATATAGTATATAGTTAAGTTATTTTTAGCTATTTAATACATCTACAATAAAAACAAAATAAAATCATGCTGACAATAATATCATCAATTAATATTTTAGCCTAGAATCTTCAAAAATGATCGCAATGTCTTTCGTATGCGCAAAATTATTTAGGTGTTGTTTGTTTCTGAAGAGGTAAAACGTCTGCAGTCTGCAGACCACACTGCAGACATCTGTAGGAGAAGAGATGGACCAAACCTCTGCAGCCTGTATTAAGAAGACTGTTTGTTTTATAACGTCTGCAGACTGCTTAAATAAACTGAAACAAGAAAAGAAAAACAAGTTCACCCTCTGAATAACAGGCGCATCTATATTCACCTCCATAACTACCAACATCATGACACAGGAATATGTTGAATATCTCACATTCTCTTTTCCAAAATGCGAGTCCCATGACAGTGGCATGTCAAGAAAACATTACAGTACAATAATATGATTTGTAACCTAAAGTGAGCACACCTCACAAACTCTCAAGTAGCAAACAAATCTTCAATCTTTTCAACTCAATACCATATAACAGTAAAACCATCCAACTAACTATCAAAGCATTACATTTAGATAATATCTTAACAACCTTATGAGATAACCATTGCCATTAAGTCCTTACCAACTGATATCAACACACAAAAAACCTACAAAACACTGTACAATCAAAAATTAAACCTAAACTGTAAGCACTCATAAATCAAATCCCTTTTGCACAACCCTCATCTCATAAATCAACAAAACAAACTCTTGAATCAACATACTACATTTAACCATCATACATCACTCCCCACGTATCAGAACACAAATACAGCCACAAGATTATTATAACAAGCACAAACACCAACAATATGAGATAAAATTCAACTAAATACAGAACACAAAGCCCAGATCCAATTAGGGTTTAACCAAATCAGCAACCTTGAACGCTGATAGCGATGGAACACCGGCACCACCGTGAGGACGAAGAGCTGGGAGATCAGATGAACCAAAAGCCAACGAATCGAAACGAGGGCCAGAAGTTCTTCGATTTCCGCCACCAGGTCTCAAGCTCAACACTGTCTGATCAGCCTGCATACCTCGATTGTTTCTACTTTTGATTGAATCGAACAACACCCACGAAGTTGAATCGCCGATTGACGAACAGAGGTGAAGCAGTAGAATCAAGATTCAATGAAATCTTGATTGGTATGGAAGATAGGGTTTCGGTAGGGAATAGGGATAGATGGAGAAGCTTTCTCTCTCCAATAGGGTGAGAGGGGTTGTAGGGAAAATCAACTGTGAAGAGGTTAGAAGAGGTTTGAAGATATTGTTCTAGCTCTTCTCCAAGAACAGGTCACGCAGACGTTTTTTAATGAAACGTCTTCAAAAAAACAAACACTCTGCAGACCTCAAACATCTGCCCGCCTCTTTTTGGCGCAGACAAAAGAGCTTTAAAAGCTTTTTTTCTAAAAAACAAACACCACCTTAATTTAGATATGACGTAGATGGTACAAAGATGTGCCTTTATTTCGTCAGTAAACAACTTCCTTTTTTCATTTTTTTTTGTGTTTTCTCTATAAGTATTCCATTTTTTAAATACTTTTAATAGTGTACATATGATTTTATTTTATTTTCTTATATTTTCAGTATTTATTATGACTCTTTATTGCGCCTATCTGTTTGTTTATATAAATTGGCACACTTATAATGTTTTTAAAATCATAAAACTAGTCCATTGGGACTTTTAATTTAAAATCCAATTTGACAAATAGTAACAATTAAGTTGGCATTTTTAAATATAAATGACATTTTTATATTTAATATAATATTTAATAGTTATGAACAAATATACTTGGTTACTCTAGGACACGCCTTGAAAATGAACACTCCACAGTTCATCAACATTTTGAATATTTAATGATTTTTTAGATTTAAAATCATAAAATTTCAGTCTTGTCAAATCAAAAGTGTTAGTAGCTGTTTTTAAAAAAACATATTAAAAGTTATATACAAGATGACAAATTTTATTTTACAATACTGGTCGGGTATACGTATAAAGTATATATGATCCAAATTTTATGATTATAGATCAATCCAAAGCAAAACAAACCAACGATCGTTGCCAAATGTTTTCTTTATGTGGCAAGTTACTTGAGAGTTTGTTGTTGCCTTTCATGAAAATGACATTTGAGTAACATAATGTACTTGATAGTTTTTATAAGTTTGTTGGGTGTAACATCTTTGTCTATAAAAACGTTTTGTTTAAAAAGATTTGATATAATCTATTTGTGAATACAATATTTACTCGAAGATATTCATGTTATGTTTACTCAAGATCAAAGTCCCAGTGTCTTTTTTACATTAGTGTCAAGATTAATTTCGTAAAATACTTAGCATATCAGCATACGGGGTACTAGTAGAATAATGCATCTTGACAAACATCAATCCCTCATCTCATTTAAGCTTCCAGACAAACCTTCATCCTTCATCAAAAACAAGCAATTAGATGAACTTTTGACTAATAAGTAAACCAACACGCCTCCACATGAATGATGATCCAAGCTGGCTCCAATAATACAAGCATACCCTATAGAAATAGATAACATTTAGAACATGTACTTGTTACAGTAAAATTTTGACGACTACTTGACACAGTTACCAATTTATGAACCACGTATTAAATATTTCTTGACACAAACATACCATTCTAAACATATAGTTGTTATAGTATATTCTTTTGCGACCAATTGATAAATCTACCACATTAAGAATGGCTTATTTACTTATTACATTACTAATAATGAACCAGTTTAACTATAAACATGATAAGCAACTTGATGAAGGCATTCAACTCTCATTATTCTTGTGCATTTACTTTCAATATCATAATTCTCATCTAATACATGTAGATATGTACTTTCAATTCGTAGGAGTCATGGCTGTGTAGAGTTGGTGCAATGGAGGGCGGAAAAGGTGACCGTCTAGGGCCCAATCTCTCGAGAGATCAAAAGTTCAAAAAATTATTTATATATGCATATTTTAAAAAAATATCCTTTATCAAATAGATCCATTACACATATTTAATTAGCCTATTAACACTTTAAATTAGCCTATTTTACCAAATATGACTATTTAACTCATTTAATTAGTCTATCACGCACAAATATTTTAAAACTCATTAAAAACAAATAATGGTAAAAATATTATTTGTTTAGGGTCCATTTTTTCAACTCGCCTCTGATCTTTAAAACCTCAACACCGGCCGTAAATGGTTGTTTTTATTGCAACACTATTCCAAAGCAGTAAGATAACTATCTTTTAAACACTCGATCTAAACAATATTTTCATATTTAACTTTTATATAATGTAAATAACATTAAAACTTTATAAACAAGTAATTTCATATTTAAAATTTATTCATCCAACATAAGCAAATAAAGTAATATTGCTTGACCAAGAACAAGATGAGAAAATAATAATAACTCTATGTACCATATGTTAATAGTTTCAAAGGTCACTAAATATTTATGTTGATTAATTGAGTTAACGAAACCAAAATCTTTAACTTAAGAACTCGTTGTATAGCTTTTGTTATTTAAAAGTGTAAATTTAAAGCAATATAGAAAATGTAATTAAAGTTTCTATGGATTTTTGCCTCTCTATAAAGGAGCATTTTATGGTACACCTAATTGCATTTTTTTTTGGTGCAATCAAGTATTTGATCGAGTGGAAGAATATACTTTAAATAAACATTATTTTTATTAAAAAATGCACAACCAATTAATGTCCATTTCTACACACTCGTTTCTAACCGTTACGATCCTTGAAAATATTATTTTATTAAGATAGAAATTCCTCGGTCTTCTAGCGGCTAGATAATTTACTTAATTTCGTCCAGGAAACAATGTCTTGGCTTATTTGCTTTGGTTAACATGTGTTTTTTAGAAAATTCTTGATATAATATGTTATTTTAAATGCAATATCAAAATAAACTCAATCCGTAACCAACGGTAGATTGAACAAGAAGTAAACATTTTCATACTTATTTTTCTCATTTTATTTGTAGCATTTTAAGTAGCATCTAGCTAAAGATTGATCATTTTCTTTTCCATGTAACTATGTTAATTTGGTCCCTTAGCTAATTAGCTTGTAACTAAATCACTGGCAAATATGATTATTTGTTTAACCACAGTATATAGTTTTCAAAACTTGGGTTTAAGGTATTCAAAACGTAATATGAATTACTAGCTTTACACACACTTGCATTACAAACTATATTTGGATGTGTTTTTACATGTGTAAGTGTATTTGATTTGAGAATATATTAGTTAGGGTTTATTTAAATAACTTTTACTATCATTAGGAGATGCATTTTGATTAGGCTTCTTTTGTAATAATCTGCATACTATTTTTATTGATATTTAATAAATAACACACATATTTTACGAGATTTTTGCCAGGACGCTCTACAACGGAAGCTATACACGTCATAAGGAGGATAATGAAGAAATATAGAGAAAAGAAAAGAGACCTACATATGGTATTCATTGACTTAGAAAAAGCCTATGACAGTGTGCCGCGGAAACTCATCTGGGAAAGTCTACGACTTAGAAGGGTACCAGAGAGGTATATCAAAATAATACAGGATATGTATGAAGGGGCAAAAACGTGTGTACGAGCACCTGTCGGAGACACAGACTTCTTCCCGGTGGAAGTGGGACTCCACCAAGGATCGGCATTGAGCCCATTCCTCTTCACAGTAGTGTTGGACGAGATAACCAAGTCTATACAAGAGCCAGTCCCATGGTGTATGCTGTTTGCGGATGATATTGTCTTAATATCAGAAGCTAAGACGGTGCTTAACGAGAGATTAGAACAGTGGAGAGCAACACTAGAACGCAGGGGCCTAACGATAAGTCGCTCAAAGACAGAATACATGCATTGTAACTTTAGTGGTGAGGCTGAAGAGGACACCCAAATCAGTATACAGGGCATGGCGGTCCCCCGGACTTGTAGGTTCAAATTCCTTGGCTCGTATATACAGGAAGACGGAGAGATACACAGCGATGTAGCCCACCGTGTGCAATCAGGATGGTGCAAGTGGAGAGCAGCATCAGGGATTCTGTGTGATAAGAGGTTCCCACCAAAACTAAAGGGAAAACTATACAGAATGGCAGTACGCCCAGCTATGCTATACGGCACAGACTGTTGGGCTATAAAGAAATCGCAAGAAAGACAAATAGAGGTCACAGAAATACGAATGCTGAGGTGGATATGTGGACACACAAGATTAGATAGGATCAGAAACGATGTCTTTCGCCAGAGGATACAGGTGGCATGTATCACAGATAAAATACGAGAGGGAAGACTAAGATGGTTTGGGCACGTAAAGAGGAGAACGATGGCAGCACCTGTTAGAGCAGTAGAGAACATCAGCGTAGAGGGTAGGAGGAGTAGAGGTAGACCTAGGTTGACTTGGGATGAGATTATTAGGCGAGATATGATAGATTTGCACCTCTCTGAGCACATGATCGAGGATAGGAGTGAGTGGAGGCGTAGAATAAAAATTAAGGACTTTTAGTGGGATTTGTGGGTGGGACGGGTTACGGTTACATGTGGCGGAACCTCCCGCGTCAGGTGTAGTTTTTTTCGTCATCTCCCCTGTTTGGGTGTTACATGTCGCTTTTTATATATGATGCGCGCACTATCTAACTCTGCATGTGATGCGATAGTTACCTATGTGTTGAATGATATGTATTATGATTATTATGATTATGATTATTATGATTGTTATGGTTACCGCCTTTGTTAACGAGTCGGGTGTCTCTTCGAAAGCGGTATCTCTATCTCTCAGGATAGAGGAAAGACTTGCCACCACATACCCCTCCCAGACCCTGCTGTTCAGCGGGATACACTGGGTATTTTGTTTGTTTGTTTATATTTTACGAGATTTTTACAATTCTACATGGTAGGAAAGCATTAAGGTTATTCTCTATTATATCCCCCTCCTTATCTATCTCTTTTGGTTTTGCTAGTACCATATTTTGGTTGGTCATCGGTCTTTTTTCCTATTGTCTCTCGTTTGATGACTTTTTTTTCCTCTCCACTTTCTTGTTCTATCCTAGGGACGCATTGTAGATGTATATTAGGTTTTACTTATTTTTCACAATTATACACTATAGCTCGTTGTCGGCTTGTAGCCGGTATGGCCTTAGACTTGACGTTGTCATTGTGTTGCATTTATTCATTTCATTCTCATATAATTTGAGCATATCGAGAGGTATCAATAACCTAAATATCATGCGAGTTAATAGCTTAATGATAAAAGTCAAAAATTCTTCAAAAATCCAAATATGGTTATTGGTATTTAGAAAACCTGAAAATAAGATATTGTTTATATAAATAAATAATCACCTAATGATTTTTAATCCAAACGGTTGAGGTGGGACACCCTAACACTTTATTAATATAGGAGATCTTGACTTCAAGTTTTACCTATGAAACACACGCACAAAAAAAAGTTTCAGGTTGGATCAATGAGTTTTTTCTCAGCTATGCTGAGTTTCCTTCTTATTATAGTCTCGGGTTGCGTAATCTAGTAATAGAGATGATCAGATAGGCCGGTGGTACGTCAGGATTCAGTTAGTCGTTAAAAAAAATTATTACACAATCATTAGAAATTCACATCGACCAAATTAAAACCCGTCGCTTTACTTTAATAGGTCTTAATAAGGATAACGACCAATCTAGTCAGATTAAAAAAAAACATACTTAATGAATGTTTAAGCATAGAATTAAATGTCCTATTTCAATCATGTGTGTTGGGTACAACTTCCAATGAGACAACTCATTTGTATTTATCTTAGTTGAACGAAAAAAAATGCTCTCTGTCGGTGTACAGTAGCATACATTTGGGGATAAAACGTATGCATTAAAAGTTGTAAGTTACGCTTAAAAAATTGTAAAGAGTGCATATGATATGAGAGTCGTAACATTGAAAGTGTCGGTAGCTTTTAACAACTTAAAATCCCACTTTGATTCTTTCATCTCACCTAATTTTCTTATATTTTAAAATATAATTATTTTTGGGAGAAGAGTTAAACTCATTTAAGTCTCATTAACAATATTAGTGTAATTTAGAATTTAGTATGAACTTGTCAAAAACAAATAGAAGAAGTACCCGTAATGCGCCAAAAGTCAAATGTATTATTTTAATGTTTTGGTAACCACATATTACGTTAATGATTTAATATATTTATTAACAATTGGATAGAGAATAAGGATTAATAAAACGATGTGAACTACTCAAAATTAACGTACTAAAGCTTGAATCGAGTTGATTTAAAAAGCGCTCAAGCCCAACACAAAGTTTAGATTAATTAACATTAATAAACAATAATGAGCACGAGCTTCATAGACAATTCTCCTAACTATGCGCGCAAACCTAAACTATATATCCTATTATTTGATATATAGAAGTATGTATATGAGTATAATAAAATTGCCTAAATAATATATGTTACAATTATTAAAAGTAAATAAAATGATACTCAGCTTTACAAATTATTGGGGAGTTGGCTGAAGTTATTCACGCAACTAGACTAAAATATGCAGGGCTATCATTCTCTTCCCTTAATTATTTCTGTTTAAACCCGATTATAATTAATTTCTCAAACATGATTAAACATTATATATAAATACTTTTTACATCATGATATACTTGTGAAAATGTTTATATGTAAATTTCAAATTAATTAGTAAGAAAAAGTATTAAACTTTTTATACACCATGATAACATTAATTTAGGTCGCATAAAGCTTTATTAATACACCTTTAAAGATGATTGAAGCTCATGATATAACATTATTATACACGGTTTTTTTTTTAGAACGACACCGTTATCATAAAAACACATAGCCAGGCCTCAAAACATATATACAAGCCAATAATTATACACATGTAATGGTATATAAATAAAAGTTAATGGAATGCAAATTGATCCTCTTTTAACAAAACCAAGATTAATAAAGAGTTAATTTACTTTGAAATCATATAGGAGTAGACTCGTTTAAATTATTCATCAATTGAAATTTTATGCATGTGTAAATTAGGTAAATTTGTACGAATGTAGATCATATAATTTATAGTAAACTTAGTTGTGTGTGGATGCTTATAATATATAGATAGATGATCATAAATTTTCATACATCACTTCACATAAAACACAGTGTTCTAATAGTAGTGTCAGAATTCCATATAAATCCATAATAGATTGATGATTTAGATTGGTTCTCATAATATTTCTTGTTGTGGAAACAACTCTTACCTAAAGTTACACATAACACAATATTGCTTTAAACAAATAATACCAACATTAAAGCATATAATCTTTTATTAATAGTTATTATAAACAGATACGTATCATACAACAATCCAAAAATTAATTAGTTCAATATAAAACATGCGTTAATCGGTCATTCTCTTAATGATTAACCTATTATAAGGTGACATGCAAAATATGTTGAAATCTCTTTATCAAAAGCTAAAGAATTGAATTAAAGTAGGGTTTACTTTGCATCTCCAGAAATGGTCGTATGCAAGCAAACACTAGAGAATCCAAATAGTTAATATATTAATTTCCAAATTCTTTATTTCAACTGCTTTTATGTTTACCGCACATTATTATAATGAACATATTGTGTGGTAGTTGGAAGGAAGGTATCTTTTCTTTGCCTAATAAGGTAGAAAATAATACGTTTTGTTTTCATAAATGAAAAAAATTGGTTTATTGATGACTTGATGTTCACAAAGTAATTTTTTACAGCCAAACACTCTATCTCCACTTGTACACATGTTAAACTTTTAAAATCAGTATACTTGTACTTATAGGTTTTTAAACCTATAATCTTATCTTGGAGGGTTCATACGTTACCATTAGAATATCCCACTCAAAAAATAAGGTTCATAGGTTACAAACCCCCAACCCCCACCCCCACCCCCCACCAAAATAAAATAAAAAAAAGGTGAAGTGAAATCGAAATACAGATCAAATGAAAAACGCAACTATGATACACGAGGCTAATAACAATAATCTTATTCTCGGGGTGATACATAAAATAGTTGCTCGTATATCCCTCAACATCTTCACTCCAAACCGTGCGAAAAACTCTTTGAAATCGACCAAAAACACCCCTAGAGAACTGCAAGGTGCATTGTTGCAGGAGAAAAACCGAGCACCTTGGGTAAAAGTTGACATTTTTGTTGGTCAACTATTGTAACGACTTTTCAAATACATAATGTCTCACATCCATCTGACACACACAAGTAAATAATACTAAGTTGATATACCTTAATAATAAAAGAATTAACTTTAGTTCGTTGGTCTATTTCAATCAATTAATTTTCAGGACGTAATATTTTGACTCTACAAAATAAGAAATAACATAAAAATTAATTAATGTGAATGCAAGTGAAAGGTTAGAAAAAGAAAGCATGCAACGATTTTTTACTAATGTTACTTTACTTGGTTTGCTCTTTTATATCGTCTTATTTATATGATTTTTAATGTATTAAATATTGAAATTCCTGTGTATATTTTGTTTTCGTTTTCAACGGCGCAAATTAGAGCTTGTATCAAGGGAGACCTATAAGTAGTTAAGAGTTTGCAATTTTGCATCACCACTAGTCAACGGTCGGGCTTTACTTTTTTATTTGAAAAGTTTGTTCTAAATAGTAACGATGACTAAAGGATATTTTTAAACATTAGAATCATGTTTTTCTTAACAGTAAAAAAAATATTATTATAAACTCGACTAGCAAGAAAGTATATAGGATGAGATAAAATTACACATTAGAACCAGAAAAGGAACCCCTAAATGCAAGTACAAGTCTAGAGAAAAGAAACACATGAAAACCAACCATACAAAACAAAACAAAACAAAAAATAAAGGTCGAAAGGGAGCGAGACAATCGAGAACAAACTCCCATGGACAAATCCGGAAATCCGCTGGACTATACAATAGATGCAAAGGGGACCTAATTGTTATCCTTTTAACTTCGAACTCTCATGTGACCAATGGTAATTCATTGATTTCAATCCATGCCATCATCTCATCCAGTATAAACGCTTGACTAATAAGCTTTACCCCAAAAAAATTCCATTAAGTGCAACATGTTTTTATAAAAACACATGTGGCAGAAGAGACAAACTCGATTCAAACCCACTTACCTCTTACGAATATAATTTCCAACCTGCAAAAACTAACATTGTCACATACAGACCTTGGTAGATTTTAAATCATATCCACATCAACAACCTTCACTATTAACAAATATAACATTGTCAATAAAAACATGCACCTTGCAATCTCAAACTTCTAGTTTAATATATTTTTGGTTCACTATGTTCTCCCCCTCAAATAGATGCAATGTTTTCTTGTTAGCCGCAAGGACATCTACATATGATTTAGATCAAGTGAAACAACGAGTAGCTCTCGCCACGCCTATAAATACATGATGTGAATTGATCAGCATGCAGCTATGTAAATGAGCAATGAGCTCATTCACATCAAAAAAAACCAAAGGAACCAAAAAATCTAATCATTTCCCACAATTTGAAAGACGATATTGTAGAAAAAACATCTTTGACATGCCCCCATTCCTCACAACGCTTTTAAATATCTTTTACCAGTGAGTGAAAGGAGAAGTTCGCTATGAAAATCGATGTATGCACATGCTCAATATTTTTGAGATCATGGTTGAAAATCTTATTGAACTTTTCGGCGCACAAAAAGAATGTCATTTTTGGTGCATCATGAATCTTCTAAGGATTTTTGAACTCTCATTTTCAAACCCCATGTTGATGATAGCTTCCATATCATAGATTGAAACGCCATCATTGTTACCTACCTAAAACTACCAGAATCATGTGATATTAAGAATTTTCAAATTAGGGTTAATACTCCAAACTATAACTCAACAACGGATAATAATTCATACTAATAATTTAAATTAGCATAATCATAATAGAGATTTCACTTGATTTGTACTTAAATTTCACTAAATCTCAGCTGTAAAATTTTTTATTCCACTCATTATAATCACTATGTGCAAAATAAAGTGTGTAAGGATTCCTAGAAGTCTGATGCAGCCAAAACACTCTTGTAACTATCTGTTGAAGACAACAGCTGATCACATCAGCTGAAGACATCAGCTGAACACATCAGCTGAAGACATCAGCTGAAGACAACAGCTGAAGACAACAGCTGAAGACAACAGCTGAAGACAACAGCTGAAGACATCAGCTGAAGACAACAGCTGAAGGTAACAGCTGAAGACATCAGCTGAAGACATCAGCTGAAGACAACAGCTGAAGACATCAGCTGAAGACATCAGCTGAAGACAACAGCTGAAGACAACAGCTGAAGACATCAGCTGAAGACAACAGCTGAAGGCAACAGCTGAAGGTAACAGCTGAAGACAACAGCTGAAGATATCAACTGAAGACAAAGTCTGAAGACAGTTTTCAGTAGATGTCACAACAACTGAAGAAGTACTCTTCAGTAGTTGTGCTAGTCTTCTTTCAGTAGTTCTATGTAATGATCAAGTCTTCCTACATGCTGCACAGAACATGAAGTAGTATTGATACGAAAATTTTACACCACTTCAGAAACATTCTAAGTGTAAGATGTTTTGTAGCCAAGACCAATATCTTCTGAAGCCAGAAATGAAGTCTTCCTTAGCTTCAAGACAAAGTCTTTCGAAGCCAAGAAACCAAGACAGATTCTTCCGAAGACTTTTATCATACATGCTTTTATCTGATGTACCTTTTCTGATAAAGCTGAACCACTTTGTCGCTGCCTACTCTGGTTGGTCACCAACTTATATGAGTTGGTGAAAAGGTCCATGCTTTAGGAAAACTGTACATTGAGGTCTTGGGTCAAACCTTTCTACTTTATGTACCTTTATCCTTTTTGTAATATATTAGGATGTAAGCTATGACATGTCATAGTCACTAGCCAAAAGACAATCTGCCTTTTGACTCTACATGGATTGTGTTGTCAAATTCATGTATCCAGCTGGCCTTCAAAGTATGGCCGTCTGTAGGTTGTATTATATAGTATCTCAAAGTCTTGTAATGTATGCATGCTAAATACTTGTAACTTGAATTTGAGAAGCAATATACAACATCCTTGAAAACCAACCACTAGTGTTGTTATCTTGTTCTTTCTTTCTGAGTTTACTTTTGTGTTCTTAGCATCATCATAACCGGTTCCCCATTTGATCTGTTAAGTGTTCTAATACACTCTCATCATTGTGTTGTTGTATTGTAAGAGTGCAAACCCCTTCACATTATTCCACTCATTATAATCACTATGTGCAAAATCAAGTGGATGTGATCAGCTGTTGTCTTCAGCTGCTGTCTTCAGCTGATGTCTTCAGTTGATGTGTTCAGCTGATGTCTTCAACTGATGTCTTCAGCTGTTGTCTTCAACAGATAGTTACAAGAGTGTTTTGGCTGCATCAGACTTCTAGGAATCCTTACACACTTGATTTTGCACATAGTGATTATAATGAGTGGAATAAAAAAATTTACAGCTGAGATTTAGTGAAATTTAAGTACAAATCAAGTGAAATCTCTATTATGATTATGCTAATTTAAATTATTAGTATGAATCCAAACTATAACTCAACAACGGATAATAATTCATACTAATAATTTAAATTAGCATAATCATAATAGAGATTTCTCTTGATTTGTACTTAAACTTCACTAAATCTCAGCTGTAAAATTTTTTATTTCACTCATTATAATCACTATGTGCAAAATCAAGTGGATGTTTGATGATTATATTACTGTGATTATTTTTTACAACAAAAGTGAAAGTTAAAAGTGGCATTAGTCAATTCGTCGGTATTGATTATTATCGATTAATATTTAATAATTTAAAATATAAAATCCAATCTATCTATTATTAATAAACCATGTAACATTAGTATATTAAGCTTTGAGATTAATTTACAAAAATATTGTTTTAAAACTTAACTAAATACACTATGATAAACGTTCGAGTCTCTTTAGCAAATGTCTCACATTCGAATCTAGTTTTCACAAATTTTTTGTCTGCTCGTTAACTCATAGGATATTGATGGGCTCCTGTGAGTAATCCTGTAGGTAAAAGGAATTAAAAACCATTTATGATGAAGTGTAAAATTGTAAAAGAAATTCTAAAAGTTCCCGAGATACATGCATAAGTCCCCATGAAATAGGGAGGTGAGGCGTGGAGAAATGGTAAGTTTTTCACTTTTTTCACGATTGTCAAAGGCTTTATTGTGTTTGCGATCTCGATGAGGATATAATGCGGCTTCTCTTTTTCTTGTGTCATGTAGCACATAACAATTGTGTTGTGATTATTATTTATTAACGATCTAAGTATCAATATAGCAATAAGATTGGTAATGTTTTTATATATTTATTTATTGAACGGCAGTAATGTTTTTATTTACATTTATATATTATAAATGTCGAAGAAAAGAACTAATTAAAATATTTTTATATGTCACAAGATACAATCAATTTCTTGTATTTAATAACTATCAACTCTAGATTTTGACACCACATGTCACATTTTTGTGATTGTGCTTCACATGATGCTTCATGCATTTGAACTTTTCCCCCAACTTTTATTTATGGCTCCATTAAACATCCCATAACTACTCCCATGAATATACTTATGTTGGCTTATTGAGTTTTTCTTTTTTTCCTTTTTAAGAAAATACTTTATGGTGAATTGTTTCCAAACAAAACAAAAACACAAACCTCTCATATTTGAAATGTGATGTCTTTTCACAGACTTCTCTACATTTCTTTCCTTTCATTGGACTCTATAGATTTTTTAACTATATTTTTACACCATTTGTCCATTTCTAAGTCTTCAACCTCTAAACACTTTAATACCATTAAACTACAAGCTCTTTGTTAATAGATGTATATATAATGAAAAGTTCGGAACCCCACACTTCCCTTAAAGAAAACTGTTTTGTAACCATTTAAGACGTGGCGGGGGTATCTTGGTCTAAAGTACTAGTATATAAGTACTCTGATCATCGTGTCGTGTGGGTAACCCAACCCACACATGCATACTCCGATATTGATTCTCTGTTTCCTTTTGTTATCCTTTGGCTATGTTTGATCCACATTCCAGCTAACATGTAACTCAAATACTTTATTGTTGTCCTGCAATTTATGTTTTTCAATAGTTAGTTTGCAACACAAACACGTACAATCCTGTTAATATTGATAAGAAGGAAGTTGGAGTCAACTGGCTAGGTTATAAATGGCAAATTCTAAAGTGAATGCCCAAAGTACAAAGCCTGAAACTAATTTATTCATGCGTGTTGTTTTATAGTTAGAAAATACAAGTAACATCTATTTATAGATGATCATATTTTGCTACCAGTATAAGAAGCAAATTTCATCAAAACTCATTGTTTTTGAAGAGTTCCATCAATAAACTTTATACAACCTTTTTTGTTGTTTATGAATGTTTCTTACACACAGACATAACTTGTCGGTATAAAAAACAAATGATGATATGTTAGATTTTTTAGTTTAATTGGATTCACTTGTTGACCAAAGTAAATCATATGTGCATAAAACAAGTCAGTGAGTGTTGAGTCTACAATTGTTTGAATTTATTTTTGATTCGTAGTATCCTCATTGTCTCACCGGTTCTTAGGCCCTCAAACAGAGTTCTGGGAGTAGCGTCCCTGTGAGTGGAGTTCAAAGGGTGATGGGCGCTAGCGGGATACAAGAGGAGTGCCCTTGGTTGGAGTCAATATTTATGAAAAATCATAATTGAAGTAACAGCTTGAGAGCACGCCTTTATGAAAAATAATTTTTGGTTAGATTTATCTGGTTCACATAACTATATATATATATATATATATATATATATATATATATAGAATGACATTCAATTGAGAACCATAAATCTGTAAAGAACCAGAAAGAACCACTTTAACTCTTATACTATATATATATATATATATATATATAGGGTTAGGATCATTACAGAACTACTTTTTATTTTCAGAACTACAGAACCATTGATTTACATAAATGTATATTAAGTCTGGTAATACTTGACCTGTTTTACATATGTGTATATCAGACATGAACAATAACCTATAAAAAAACAACTAAAAATCACCAGGTTTAACTTACATCTATGTAAACTAATGGTTTATAATTTACATTTATGTAAGTCAATGGTTCTTTTGGTTCTGAAAATAAAAAATGGTTCTGTAATGATCCTGATCCTATATATATATATATATATATATATATATATATATATATATATAGGGGGGAGATCCATTGAAAAGCTAATTATAATTGAAAACCTTGAAAACTCAATCTTAACCATTAAATATATAGATCAATGGCTATTAACTCTTGTGTCAATTATGTAAATAAATATAATTTAATTATTCAATTTAAAAGAAGAAAAGGGCAAGTTAGGGATTTCATAAAATTTTAAAACAGTTAAGTATAATCAGTTTCCTAAAAATACTCCTAAAATCGCTATTCCTTTTCAAACGACAAAGCTGTAAAGTTGGAAGAATTGAACTTGCTATTCTATACAAAATCGTTGATTTCTTTGTCACAATTACATACATTCGGAAGAAATTGAAGGGTATTACACCGTCGTTGGTGATTCTGCAACGCGTGTGCTCGGAATCGTTGTTTTTCGAAAACCAGAAGGTATGTGTTCTTATTATTGATCGAAACTTGGAAATCAAAAGGAAATTAGGTTATACATAATCATAGAAATCGATTCAAAGGTGTTTGTAAGTTGGGGGTTAGGTTTTTGGTTGTTTAATTCAATTTCAATTCAATTAGGGCTTTTGATACGTATATGTACGAATGTATTATGCGATTTTATATCTCTTAAATTTTGACCTGGTTTTAAATTCTTGAGTGTACATGTATGTATGTGTCATTTTAGTTTGGAAATACACAGTATGTATGGTGTTAGTCACTTAATTTACGTTGGCAGTAATGATTTTAGGAATGCTTGGTACAATTTTCTTTTGTATGTACCAAAATAATGGGATAAATGTATATGACCAATGGTGGATAATGTATATACAATTTTAGTTTGTAATGTATTTGAATTGTGTGTTGGTATAGGATCAGTGAGCAATTAGACAAGTATGCTGAAGTTTGTTACGTATATGTACCATTCATGTGTTGGTGTTTCTTTCTCGATGATGGTCCCTTAGCATCTAAAGTATCACGTATATGTACCAGTATGCTGTTTTGTCATACGTATATGTACCAAACTTGTATGTTCTTAGCATCTAAAGTATCATATAAAGTATCACATTGTGATTAGTTGTTTTAAAATTGACTATAGCATTCTGTTACGTATATGTACCAGTATACTGTATTGTGAGGGGTTAATTGGCTTTTATAGTGTTACTATAGCATTCTGTTACTATAGCATATATGTACATATATGTACCAGTATGCTGTTACTATAGCATTCTGTTACTATAGCATTCTGTTACATATATGTACCAGTATGCTGTTACTATAGCATTCTGTTACTATAGCATTCTGTTACTATAGCATTCTGTTACTATAGCATTCTGTTACTATAGCATATATGTACATATATGCTGTACCAAAACAACTAATCAGGGGTTAGATTGTCGTTGAGGGGTTAATTGGCTTTTATAGTGTTCATGTGTTGGTGTTTCTTTCTCGATGATGGTCCCTTAGCATCCAAAGTATCACATATATGTAGCAGTATGCTGTATTGTCATACGTATATTTACCAAACTTGTATGTTCTTAGCATCTAAAGTATCACATAAAGTATCACATTGTGATTAGTTGTTTTAAAATTGACCATATCATTCTGTATGTTCTTAGCATCTAAAGTATGTATGCATATATGTACCAGTATGCTGTATTGTGATACATATATGTACCAAACTTCACAAATTTATCTTCGTGATTAGTTGTTTTAAACTTGTATGTTTAAAAAAAGATGTAGATATTGAATGGGATAAATTTAAATTAGCAATGGTAGATAATGTATACATAATTTAAATGCTTTATAATGTATTTAAATTGTGTGTTGGTATAGAAATGGTGAGCAATGGTATAAGTATGATGTATTGTGATACGTATATGTACCAAACTTGTGTGTATGCAAAATATGTAATTAGTTGAATTATCTCTTTGATTAGTTGATTTAAGCATTATATGTATGCATTTGTAGTATATTCTTAAAATCCCACATTATGCCACTTTGTAATAGCATATAATATTAATATAATTACTGATACGTATGTTCTATAGATATATGAAATCTGCAAAGTGTAAATTGTTTCACTAATTCATATGTAGGTAAGTGTTTTGAGGAGGAAACTGGTTGTATCGGTGAAGATGTCTTCAAGTAAGTGTGGACATGAAACTTTAATTCGTTTGCATCATATGTAAAATTTAACATTATTATAAAAATATTTGTTATCCAGGTAGGAAAAAAAGTGAAAGGATTGCAAAAATCTACACTTTTAACAAATTCAACAACACGGCGGACGATCCAATTGAATTGGATGACTCACTGGAACAAACCTCTGATATAAAAGGTAGTTTCTTATTTGATATTTTGTAAATAAGTAATATTAATGTTGAAGATACTAATTTTATTATTTAACCATGGTCAGATAAAGTTACAAATTCATTAGACTGTTTGGAAAAAAGCGAGGTAAATAAGGGTGGTGCTGCCGAATATGGTAAGTAATAAATTTAAATAATCAATGTTTATATCATTTACTTTTGTATAATTTTCTAGAAAATGATCTATATTTGCATGACAGTGACGAGTCGTAGGAAAACTTTAAAAGAGAAAATGAATATCATAAAAGATGTGAAGGAAAATTTCCGGAAAGTAAACGAAAATATGATGCAAGATAAAGGTAAATCCTTTTATTTCATATGAATGTATGGTTTTACTATTTGAATTGAGTATAGTTAGTTGAAAGTATGCATGTATTTTAGTGAATATGATATAATTATATTAGTAAACACTTATTTAAATAATGTAATTTTTGTATGTAACAAGCTAAAAAAACCGGTGAGGCATCCGCAAACGTCGATCATAATGTCATTAATGTTGAAAAAGGAATGGACGTGGAGAAAAGCAAGACATCATCGGATGGTAAGCGATTAAATAGATATTCATATTTCCTGTACGTATACAAGCTAAAAATTATATATTTTTAATGAAGAATAAAATGAAAAATTCAGGTAATAAGAAGGTTGAGGGATCGATTAAAGGTGGACGATTTAAAAGTGTATGTAAAAGGAAGATTATTGGACGTAAGTAAAATTTATATAATACAGATACGTTGTGGTTGTAACTATAATCTTTTATTACGTAAATATTTTCCTCATACAGGTAAACGATCATCAGCTACTGAAGATCCAATGGGTAAGAATGAAACAGCTAGAATGACCATTAAAAAAATGAAGAGAAGGAAGCTGATTAGAAAAGGTAATTACAATCAATATCACGATGATTTTTCTTATAAGTTATATAGAAATTGCTGTTTTGAAAATTAATGATATGTATTTTAATTATAAGTTATAATCTTGTTGATAGAAAAAGATGTTGTTGAAGCCAAAATTAAGGATGAGATGAAACAAAGGGTTACAATGCACCGGAAATGGTTTGGAATACGTACGCGTTCGTCTCCAAAGCAATTTTACACTGCCGTGTCGCAGTTAAACAGGATGCAAAAAGAGGCTGTGATTAGCATGGGATTTGGTAGGTTATTAAGGTTCAAAGTGGATGGTATCCCATCTAAACTTGGACATTATGTTGTGGACATGCTTGACCCCGTAAAGTTAAAGATTAGAACAACTAAAGGAGAGGTCAATGTTGATAAAGAAGCCATCTACAGATTAATAGGGATTCCGAAAGGGGATATAGTCCTATTGAGCAAAGATAGTAAGGGGAAGACTGAGGATTACTCAAAATGGAGGGCCCGTTATGGTGGCGTTAATGTAAGCCCATCCGAAATTGTAGATAAGATATTGGAAGGTGATTATGATGACTATTTTCATTTCAAGCTTGATTTTTTGGTGCTTTTCTTCAACACAATGGTTGTTAGTCGTAAGAATGGGAGGTGTTTATGTGAAGTGGTTAAGCACATGACTGTGGAAACAAATTTTAAAGATTATGATTGGTGTGGATGCATTGAAGATGTCATCAAAAAGTGTAAAGAAAACTGGACGAGGTGCAACATATCATGTGATTTTGTTGGACCATTGACTATTTTGACGGTACGTACAAAATCATCAAAAATTATTTATGATGTACTTGTTTGGAAAAATACAATAATGCAAGTTAAAAGTATTTGCATTTAGATACATACATTAATGGATAAATGGCTGATTTTATACATGTACATATACGTACCAAAAATGTGATTTATGTTTCAACGTATATGTAACAGTAAGATACTATTTTTTTCTATCTATATATGTGTATATGCACCCCTCAAATGAAAAAGATCTTTATCACTGTTACATATACGTACCATAAATATTATGTTTTGTATTGCAACCTATATTGTGTTTTGATGACGGTAGATATATGTTTCAGAATTAAAACAGAATTGGAATAAGAAGTGTTTTATAAACATCTCAGTATGTAATACAAGATACTATATGTACTTCTAACTGTTACATATATGTTTCAATAAAAACAGTATCTGGTACGTATATGTACTACATTGAAAACAACCATTTGTACTTCTATTACATATACGTTTTATTCACTCATGATTATTGTTTGAACTTTTATTACAATAATGATACATTTATGTCTGTGATATGAAGAGTATTAAAACTGAATTGTTCACAACTTTAAGGATACAATAATGATACATATATGTACTTGATATTTAAATGCAGCTTTTGTATGTGGATTGTGTTATGTGCCCGGGTTTTTATTGTGATAAGACAATGTCACCACTTGCGTTTTGGAATATGGAAAAACTAAAGAAAAGAGAGGAACACGAGATTTTGCGGGTTGGTGGGTTCGGTATGGGAGAGTTAACGGAGCAATATGTTGATGATGAAGAGTATGAAGTTGAATCAGATGACGATACGTAGCGCAAGGGCAAAACTGAAAACGACGATGATGATTCGTCAGGTTTTGAAAATGAAACGCTAGAGGTATGTATCTTTATAAATGTTAAAGCATAATATCAAATGTCATGCATAAATGTAAAAAAAATACTTTTCATGTCCGCAGGGAAATCTAGGACTGCTTGAATCGATTAAGAGTATTAATATGGAAGGTAAATTAAAATTTGAGAATGCTCTACGGGCAGCAAAAAAACTATTCCCTGAAAGTGAAGAGGTGAAGAAGTACCAAAAGATATATCAGGAGCTATATAGATATCCAGAAGATATTGAAGAGGTTGGGTCCCAAAATGTTGATATACATACACCAAAGAATCTGAATATACCAATCCATGACCCTCAAGTATGGACACAACTTGCTATGGATGTATCAGAAATCGTTGAATTCGAATCAGCTCAAAAGGACAATGATAAGGCGTTAAAAGATGTCAATTCTGAGTGTCCAAGTTACAGTTTAGGTCTAACACAAGAGTTCATGGATATATCTGAAAGGTTTAAAACATCTAACATTGGAAAAGAGTCCTGCAACGATGTTGATATTAACAAGAAATTATACAAAAGTGTTGCGGGAAAAGGGAAACGTGTGAAACAGCCTTCGAAAAAATATGTATCGCCTTTTATTAATAGACCAATTGACATGAAAAGGGGGATGTCGAAGGAAGAAATGAGGATATGGAAGTACCTGATGTCTGGAATTGTTGATGAGAGGTAATACCATATTTTGGCATAAAAAAAATGTTAGAGTGAATACTAATATAAATATACTTATATTGTATGCAGTAAATTTGAGGAGCTAAAAAACTTACGTGTCGATGGGGAATTGGTGCACAAGTAACATATTTTGTTTTGTTTATAGTACCTAATCACAAATGATAAATTATTGTGGTATTTACTTTCTAATACGTACACGTAATATTTTTTTTTTTGAATAACAGGACAATTGAAGAAGTTAGAGAAGCTGCCACAACTTTTAAGTAAGTTTCATACGTACTTGATTTCATATAGCCATAGAATTATGTGAACATATGTAAGACTACCAATGTGTTACAATATATGTTCACAAACTGGTACATATATGTTTCAGAATTAAAACAATAAAATCAGTTGTGTTTTGTATACATCTCATTATGTAATACAAGATACTATATGTGCTTCTAATTGTTACATATATGTTTCACTATAAAACAGAATCTGGTACGTATACGTGCTTCTATGCAAACAACCATTTGTACGTTAATGTATGTAATTATATATGCACGCATCTAACTGAATATTCAAGAAAAGAATTGTTAGGTCTTATTAAACATAAGATGAAACAATTAAAGACTATAAAATAATGCAAGTTAAAAGTATTTGCATACAGATACATACATTAACGTATGAATGGCTGAGTTTATACAAGTACATATACGTACCAAAATTCTGATTTATGTTTCAACATAAATGTAACAGTAAGAAACTATTTTTTTTGTATCTATATATGCGTATATGCACCCCTCGAATGAAAAAGATATTTATCACTGTTACATATACGTACCAGAAATATAATGTTTTGAGTTTGCAACCTATATTATGTTTTGATGATGGTACATATATGTTTCAGAATTAAAACAAAATTATAATCAGTAGTGTTTTATAAAACACCTAAGTATGTAATACAAGATACTATATGTACTTCTAAGTGTTACATATATGTTTCATTAAAAACAGAATCTGGTACGTATATGTACTTCTATGCAAACAACCATTTGTATGTTAATGTATGTAGGTATATATGCACGCAGCTAACTGAATATTCAATAACAGATTTGTTAGGTCTTATTAAACATACGATGAAACATTTAAACACTATAAAATAATGCAATTTAAAATTATTTTGCATACAGATACATACATTAACGTATGAATGGCTGATTTTAAACAAGTACATATACGTACCAGAAAATGTTATTTATGTTTAAACGTATATGTAACAGTAAGAATGGAGTTAGCTGCAACTAATGTGTATGTTTTATGGTTTAGTATTCATATATTTGCAACCAAAAAATGGGTCGGAACAAATTTCTATCAGTTGAATAGCTTAACCCCGGGACAACAAATTTATAATGACGTAATTGACTGTTGGGCTAAAGTGCTAAACCATGATGAAAAAGATAGATGTCCGAGCTCACCCTATCGTTTGTTCGTTGGCGTAACTCCATTTGTAAGTATATTTCATTCATGATTGATTTAAATTTCATATAATATAAATATATATATATATATATATAGTGTTTAACTAATGACCTAATGTTAAATAAAAATACAGCTTGGGTGGATAATTGAAAGCGATAAGGAAACGGATGCAGAACGTATCAACCACTTTAAAACCAATCTGGAAAGTTTTGTTGAAGATTTTGAAGGAGTGTTTGACATAAAACAGTTTGACATTATATTCTTCCCCATATTGGAAAAAAACCATTTTTATTTGGTTTGTTTTGAAATGAAGTATGCAAAGATCACAGTGATCGACAACATGAGTGATTCACAATGTATAATCAGTTTTGATGATGATGCCGAATTCATTAAGAAGGGAACACCGTTAAAAGTGGTAAGATGTATTCTTTTAGGGTTTATGTTCGTTTATTTCTTTAAGTACTTATAGTTTTTGTATATGTGCATACCTACATAAATTTATTTTCAATATGCAGAAACATATTTTTGTGTCGTACTTGAAATCAGTGGAGCATCCAAAATGGAGAGAAATAGAATCGGCCTACCCTCAAAAGTTACGTATCGGTTGGTCTACGTCAAAGAACTCTACAGATTGTGGTATATTTGTTATGCGACACATGGAAATGTTTATGGGTAGTCGTTCAAAAAAATGGGATTGTGGGTTTCCATCGGAAGAGAGCAAGATGAAGACAAAAATTAGGAATATGAGGAAGAAGTACGCCGTGAAGATCCTTACTTCTGATGTGAATATATATAAGGAGAAGGTGTTGAAGGAAGCAGAGGAGTTGGATAAAAAAAAAAGGATAGATGGTAGATTGAATTAGGATTATGAATGTAATTTTTTGGATAGAGTCAGTTTAATTTTAGATGTTTTCAAGACGTGGATGATTATCAAAACTGTTTTTTGAATGGTTTTAATCAAATGAATTACATTCAGTTGGTTATGTGATGTATCGATTTTATATTGATGTATTACTATTACTCGTTGACATACTAATTGTGAGGGGTTAATTGGCTTTTATAGTGTTACTATAGCATTCTGTTACTATAGCATATATGTACATATATGTACCAGTATGCTGTTACTATAGCATTCTGTTACTATAGCATTCTGTTACCTATATGTACCAGTATGCTGTACCAAAACAACTAATCAGGGGTTAAATTGTCGTTGAGGGGTTAATTGGCTTTTATAGTGTTACTATAGCATTCTGTTACTATAGCATATATGTACATATATGTACCAGTATGCTGTTACTATAGCATTCTGTTACTATAGCATTCTGTTACATATATGTACCAGTATGCTGTACCAAAACAACTAATCAGGGGTTAAAATTGTCGTTGAGGGGTTAATTGGCTTTTATAGTGTTCATGTGTTGGTGTTTCTTTCTCGATGATGGTCCCTTAGCATCTAAAGTATCACATATATGTAGCAGTATGCTGTATTGTCATACGTATATGTATTGTCATACGTATATGTATCAACTGGACTATCATGACCTTACAAACTATTACGTGTGATACGTATATGTATCAAGCAGACTACCATGAAGTAAACAACCATAAAGTTATCGATAAAGTTAATAACCTACAACACACAATGATTTATGAACCAAGGACTACCATGACCTTATAATATATGTTTTAGTACTGTTACATATATGTTTCAGTTTTAAAACTAATAATATCAGTAGTGTGGTACATATATGTAACAGTAATGTTTTATAAACATCAACATATTCAGATCAAGACTACCATTACATTAGAATATCAGTAATGTTTTATAATATCAGTAGTGTGATACATATATGTAACAGTAATGTTTTATAAACATCAACATATTCAGATCAAGACTAACAATTAAACACTATAAAATAATGCAAGTTAAAAATATTTGCATACACATTCATATAAGTACATATACGTACCAAATATGTGATTTATGTTTAAACATATATGTAACAGTAAGAAACTATTTTTTATGTATCTATATATGCATATATGCACCCCCCCAATGAAAATAACTTTATCACTGATAAATATATACGTATATATACGTATATGAAAACAACCACTCGTACGTATTGTATGTGTCTATAAATCCAAATTAGTAACAACCAATGTAAAAATGTACTAACATTATTAATTGTTTACTCTTAAAACAAGTAAATAAATATGCCAAATGAAAAAAAATCAACAAACTTATTCTTCAATTTCTTGCTCTGAACCTTTCTCGACATCTTCCTCCTCGCTTCGATCCTCACTCGAATTATAATCTGATGAATGACTTGATGAATCCTCAACTTCATCAAGTTTTTCAGGCCTTTTCCTGTTTTGTTGTTTTAATTTAACGGGACAATTACGAGTATCGTGTCCACGTACGTATTTCTTGCAAAAATTACATAACCTTTTAGGCTTCTTACTTTTAGACTTCGCCTTCTCACCAGGACCAATCAACCGCCTATTCTTTCCACAACCTTTGTTCCTTATACCACTTGGAGGTTTGAAAGTGACTTGGTGGGGTTCTGGTTGGTGTAACACCTCCTCAAATACTACACCTTTGTTATTATGTGAAGGGTCGCATGGAAATTCACTGAAAATTTGAGACCTTAGATTTTGCAGGTGGTTATCAAGCCATGTGAGACGTTCCGTATTCATCCTTAACCTATCCACACATTGTTGCATAGTATCCATCAAACGATGTCTTAGAGCTGCATTTTCAGAATTATCTGCACAATATCTATACTCCATACTAAACACCCTTTTGGGCAACGCATCTCTACGCCATCTTCCATGCACGTAATGATTAGGAACTTTTTCAATCTTGTGATGTCTGAATACGCAGAACACGTGACGGCAGAGATATCCAATACGGGTGAATGACATGCATGAACATGTAACAGAATTATCTGACAAATCAAAATTGACCTGCGAATAAAACATTTACCGAATAAAAAAACTAATCAGACTCACATAAATGACACCATATTGGTATAATCACATGTACATACATATACGTACCTTAAATTCATTTAGAATTTCAGCTTTGTTGTCTTGATGTGCAATGCAGTAGTTGTATATTCCGTTAGTTACCTCACGATTGATAATATAACATAACGTTTTGCCCTTATGTATCTCCTTTTGCACCTCTAAAAAAATGTTACGTGTGTATATCTCAGAAGCATGACGTTCAATTAATAAGTTTGTGAGGTACTTAGGAACTGTGGTGGTTGTGTTGAATTCAAGGACACGTTGGTTATATCGTTGACCATCGATAGCATTGTCGTAACTTAATAGAAATTGGACAAGTGTGTTAGACGGGCTAGAATTTATTTTGAAATACGAGTTTGAGCTCTCGCACCTTGAAGTGGTTTTCATCAAACAACACATTGAAATATCCATAAAATAACCAGGTACCCACTGATCTCTAATGGAAAACATATAAGATAGCCATTTATGATCTTGTAAACCATGCTTTTCCATTAAACTCTTCCAGCGTGACTCAAAATCGGATGGTTTTAGGTACACATTCCAAACAAGCTTATGAATGGATGCACGTAGATTTGTGTTATTCAAAATATGTCCAGACACCTAATTATGATAATAAAAGTTAGAGGTATCTGCACTAAAAACATGATATATAATACGGGAAATAAACAGAATACGTATACGTAAGTTAATCTATATTTCATTTTCACTAACAAAAATAAAAATATATAAAACACACAACAAGTTTTAATTTATATTATTTACACATACCTTGGACGGGAGCTTATTAGTGATATGCCACATACATAGCCTGTGGATTGAATTGTCCATCACCTTATGAATAGCCTGTTTCATTGCAGCGTCTTGGTCGGTTAGAACTAACATTGGCTGCTTGTGGTTATGTGCTTCCAAAAAACACTTTAGCAACCACGTGTATGATTCGATCGACTCATCGTACAACAACGCAGCCCCAAAAATAACACATTTTTTATGATGATCAACTCCAGTAAATGGAACAAAAATCATATTATACCTACATAAGAACACAAAAATGTAATATATATATATATATATATATATATATATATAAATATATATAAAAATAAAATTAACATTTATAATGTACATACTTGTTAGTCTGGTACGTTGCGTCAAACGCTAACACATCACCAAACGCCATATAATTCACCTTCGACACATCATCTACCCAAAATAAGTTCCTAATTTCATCGCCAACCGCTAGAAATTTAAATGTGAAATTGTTTTGGCATAACATCCGGTGTTCCATTCTATCCTTGAAGTATTGGCCATCACTATCACCAATATAATTAGTGATATCCCTACTAAAATTTTTGTAATCAGTCTTTGTTCCTCTAACCATGTGATGACCACCCTTCAATGCAACTTGCAATCTATGTGCTTTAGAAGGTCCGATATTTGCCAAACGACATTTAGCAATGTACTCCTTATCAACAAAATCAAGCTTACGCTTCTTCCTTGTCAAATCTAAATTATCCAAATTCACCAAACCATGATTATGTGCCTCAATAAAACCGTATACTTCAAACATTTCAGTTCCTTCTACAACTCTTAACTTTAAACGAGCACGACAATCACAAACTTTAAAATTTCTTCTTCGAACCCGGGACTTTGTGGATATATCCATAGTGTCAGTTACTTTCCCCGTAGGAATACCAGCCTTGTTACACAATATGTATCTATGAGTTACAACACCTTTCTTCTTATTTTTAATACCTAAACGGGTACTAAATCCGGCCTTCTCAGCATATGACTCGTACATCCTTACAGCGTGATCCCAACTTTCAAATCTTGTTCCTACAACCGGCTTATGCTCATCGGATACGTTAGGAGTCCAATACCTAGACCCATTGGGGGACTGATATAACGTGCTGCGCATGGAATCTGAAACAACAAACATATATAAAGAAATTTCCAACAAAAATCAATCAAAAAAAACTAATATGACGAATCAATTTAATACCTTCATTCTCAACACCGGTTAGAAATAAGGAATCGTTTTGAGTACTTGTATGATCAAATTCCTTTTCAATCAGATCATGTGTTGTATCTAAATAAATTTCACAAAAAAAAATATTATCTACATAGTAATATATCAAATACAATACTAAAAAATTGACACGAATACATATGGTGAAAACAAATAAACCAACCGTACGTATACGTATGCAATATAACAACGAAGATCATAACATCATGATCGTTACCATCTTCATCTTCTCAACTAATTAAACACAAAACTAAAAAAACAAAACACATAGACAAATATCAAATAAACTACAAAACCATTGGCACGTATACATCAACTGTGAAACTATATCTATAAATATTATTCAAATTCATGGTACGTATACGTAAGCAGCTAAACAATGCAATTTCAAATATCATGGTCTTTACCATCATCATCTTCTCAACTAATTAAATACAAAACTATAAAAAACAAAACACATAAACAAATATCAAATAAAATACAAAACCATTGGCACACTATATTTATAAAATATTGTTCAAATTCTTGATACGTATACGTATGCAGCTAAGCATCGCAGGGCAATTTCGAATATGTATGCAGCTAACAATTCTTGATACGTATACGTATGCAGCTAACCATAACAACGATAAGTTACTTTCGTTAACCGCGGACACAGAAGGTGATTTCTTCATTAACCGCAAACCATAACAGGGCAAATGCGATTTTCATTGTCTTTACCATTTTCATCGTCTGCGACAATTGATTCTGCTTGCGTAATACCTACTGATATCACATCCCGCAACGTATCATCGACATCAACAAGATTTTCGAATACATTGACATCGACAATTGAATCAGTAATCGCATGGACTTCGACAATTGAATCAGTAACCTCATCGAGTTCGACAATTGAATCGGTCATCGTCTGTTCTTGAACAATTGAATCAATAATCTGATTCATTTGGTATATTTGAATTGCGAATCGTCTATTGAATCAGAAATCGAACACTGCTTGAATCAATGAAAAATCGTTTACAATGTTCTTCACGTAAATTATGGAAGATCTGTTTCAATTTACATCTAATATTGTTTAAAGTTAAAACATATAATAATTTCCTAAATTAAAAATGTTCAAAATTACTTAAATAACCCTTGTTAATAAATAAAAGTGATTAATTTAAAAAAATATGATTGGTGGATGGAGGTTTTTAAGGTTTTCATTTATAATCAAGGTTTTCATTGATCCCTCCTCTATATATATATATATATATATATATAGAGAGAGAGAGAGAGAGATCAACATACTTTGTTCTTAAAGACTTCGATTCTAAGTTTTATCTAGTTGAAATTTTAAATTGAACCATCGAATTACTCACCCTAAAGTGTTTCACAACTCTCAAATTATAAGTATTAGTTTTAATGATGTTTGGTGTGTTACATGTCAATAGTCATTAGCGAAATAAATAATAAATAATAAAATTAAAATGTTAAAACATATTTTAAAATAAGTTATAATATAAATCATATAGCTTAGTATGTTTAATATTATTACAATAAGAAAAATTATACTTTAAATATTTGATTGTTTACTTTATATATTTAAAATAAATATCACTTAACAGGAGAAAAACAAGAAATATAAATATAAAGTTAACAAGAAATCGTTACGTGTCCTCTCAAATCTTTCATTTATTACAGATATAAATATTAATTTTAGACGCTAATCGACTGAAATTAATCAATCCGTCAATAGTTCACAACCATTGTTGTTGAGACCGGATTGGACCGGCCGGTCCGACCGGTTCGACCGCGAATCGGTGGCTGGTCCGGTCCGGTCGAGGGTAATTCGTTTTTGAACAATTGAACCGGCCGGTCCGAACCGAACCGGCGGTTGGACCGGCGAACCGGCCCGGTTCCGACCGGTTTTCTGATTTTTTTTTTTTTTTTGATTTTAGTGGGTAAAAACGGGTGTTAAACCATAAATTAGTAAGTAGGATATACAAATATAGTTAAGTTTTATATATAACTATAAAATATATGTATAAATCATATATAAATTACTTATATTTAATTACATATATAAATATAATTAAAATATAGTTAAATCCGGTACATCCGGTCCGACCGGTCCAACCGCCAAACCAGTAAGACGTGCGGTTTGACGTCCGATCCGGTTATGAAAACATTGTTCACAACTTCAATTTAAAAAATCCAGCTTCTAAGGTCAAAATATAAGTTTATAGACATCAAGACTCAAAAGTAAAAAATTGCCACATTAATAATAAAACTATTGTAAAGAAAAACAGTTAATCAATTGACTATAAAAACGTCAATATCCCTCTCTCCTTCACTCGATCCACCCCTCTCTCTCTCTACCTTCAGTCTCCTCACCATTTCTTCACCAATGCCACGACACACATCTGTTTCTTCATCGCTTTGATTCAATAGAACCCCAAAATCACCACTTTTTACCATAATCTGCAACCTCAAGGTCACATTATCGAAGCACTGTGTGTTTTTGTGTGTTGAATCTCACTCTTTGTAGAGAGAGAACCCTGCTGCAAATCACATTCAACAAACCCACATAGATCCACCATGGGAGACGTGATCAACGGCAAGAATTTGATGCCGGAGAGCTTTCCGGGGGCGTCGGTGGACTTAGCGTCGCAAATTGGGATGCTGTGGGACCTAATTAAGGCGCCATTGATAGTCCCATTGCTGCAATTAGCTGTTTACATCTGTTTAGCGATGACTGTGATGCTGTTTGTTGAGCGACTTTACATGGGGATCGTGATTATCCTTGTGAAGCTCTTTTGGAAGAAGCCCGAGAAGCGGTACAAGTGGGAACCGATTCGTGAAGATTTGGAGATTGGGAACTCTGCTTTCCCTATAGTTCTTATTCAAATCCCAATGTATAATGAGAAAGAGGTTTGTAATCGTCATCAATTGTGAATCAGTGTTCATTGATGTGTGTGTTTTGATCGATCGATTGATCTGAAATTAGGGTGGTTGTTGTTGTTGTTGTTATGATGTGTTGAATTGATAAATGGATGACGTTACAGGTATACAAGATCTCAATTGGGGCTGCGTGTAATCTCTCATGGCCATCCGATCGCCTCGTGATTCAAGTGCTCGATGACTCTACTGACTTCGTCATCAAGGTACAACTCGTTCAAGCATACAACTCTGTATCTAAAAATATAGATATATGATTCTGTATCTATGTAGTACTAGTCATTAAAGCATAATGAAGATCTCAAATTTCAATCATTGTTCATCTTATTCATCCCTTTTCACTTAACGAATGATCACATCGTTTTCTAACGGTTTCAAGATCCGAATTCGACCCGAATTGGCAAAATTGGATTGTGTTGACTTTCATTGACCGTTATTAGTTTTTTGCATATAAATGGCATGAACATTATAGTTCCAAAATATTTAATTTTTACTGTTTAATTTTTTAATGCAATTATTAAATTCCTTGGATTTATAAAAGTTTTAATTTTTATTGTTTCCAAACTACCCAATTTACTCATTTCACATTTAGTGTCATTATTAAGTATTAACTTCTTGTGTTTTATAAAAAAAATTTACTTTTATATTGTGTTCTAAAAAGAGAATTAGCACATGTTACATTTACGAAATATGCAGTTAATTTGTTGTATTAATTATTAGGATTTGATTGAGAAAGAATGTCAAAGATGGGCAAGCAAAGGGGTTAATATCAGGTACCAAATTAGACAAAACAGAGGAGGTTACAAAGCTGGTGCTCTTAAAGAAGGATTAACTCATGATTATGTTAAAGATTGTGAATATGTGACCATTTTCGATGCCGATTTCCGACCCGAGCCTGATTTTCTCCGGCGAGCCATCCCGTTCCTCGAGTTCAACCCTCAAATCGCCCTTGTTCAAGCTCGGTGGCGGTTCGGTAAGTCCTTAATTCTACAACTAAACCATGATTATTACATGATTTTAAGTTAATGAATATTTGACTATATGAACAGTTATATTAGGTTACTAACCCCATTATAATTAAGTAATTAAAAGATTATAAAATGACATAAAAAGGAAGAAAGAGCACACCTGCTCATAATGTAGAAGTGTCGGTAGCCTCACTCCTTGTTTTATTATAATAAAATAATGGAAAACAAAGATATTTATTAAAGAATCTGCAGCCAAACAAATGTTGACAAGAAGCGTACAACTTTGGGCTAGACAGAGCATAATATGAAAGTACAGGGATCAATTCTCAAAAAGAGTATAGTACAAGGAGCTAAGATGTAAGCTACAATTTTGCCGGGAAAAAAGTGGGGTCCAAATAGACTCCGCTAATCACGGAATCCTGTGACACCAACGAATTGCACTACTTTGTGTTAACTGTTAAGTGGTGACTCACTTGTACTTAAACCATCTCTAATGAACTTATAAGTTATAACAACTGCGTGTCACGTCAGTACTTCTGATTTTTCTCATACGAAACAAACAAACAACATACCCAGTATATTCTACTTATAATCAGAGTTTGTTTGTTTATTTGTTTTTAACTGACCTTTTTACTTCCTCTCTCGTTGACATCAGACAACGCCTCATGAACGTGACACATGAGTTGTAAATGGTCATAATATTCTTAATCTAGTTAAGGTTTTAGATTTGACTAGATAAGGGTATGATGGTAATTTAGCACTTTGTAGTCCACGTGCATTTATGCTTCCAAGCTGTATACTGTGCAGTGTTGTTGGTACAGCTGCTGGATTCTATTTCTATTTCTACTTTCTAACCGACACTCAAGGCTCTTGATTTTACATTTTACTCCACTTGCTCAAAAAAGTAATTATTGTATCTTATCTTTTTTATTATTATATAAACAATAATTAACTAAATTAATTAAAAAATTATTTAAAATGAAAGGGTAGATATTGATGAGGTGGCGGTTGATATAGTTCCACATGGGATAGGGACAAAAAACAAGCTGTGAGTTCATGTTCTTAATGGCGTTTTGTGTTTGTGATGTAGAAACATGTGTAATGTAGTTTCACTGGCCAATAATACATGACCCCCCTTTGATACCAAGTCATCATTAATTAATAACTTAAGATACCAAGTCATCATTAATTAATAACTTAAGATACCAAGTCAAAAACTATTTAAAAATATTATACTATTTATTTAATTATGCACATAATCTTGTTTATATTCTTGTTCTTTGAGTTATATTTAACAATGTTGTACTTTCTAATATTTATTGGGGAAACATAAGTTAATATTTTGGTTGAATTTTGCAGTGAACTCTGATGAATGTTTATTGACAAGAATGCAAGAAATGTCACTAGATTACCATTTCACAGTGGAGCAAGAAGTGGGATCAGCCACTCATGCATTTTTTGGATTCAATGGTAAATAAAAATCAATGATCTTTTTAACCAAATTTCAATATATAATTCAACAAGTATGGTAACATGAATGCAATTACCACAGGAACTGGTGGCGTGTGGCGGATTGCAGCCATTAATGAGGCCGGAGGGTGGAAGGACAGGACCACTGTCGAGGACATGGATCTTGCTGTTCGAGCAGGTCTCAAGGGATGGAAATTCCTCTATCTTGGTGACCTTCAGGTTAGTCATTTTTATCAATCTACACAATCAAAATACAATCTTTAATAAGAATGGGACCCACAATCAAAATGCAATCTTAATTGGATTATACAGTTAGTTCAAGAAATTATAAGCAAATTTGATCAATGGTATAGGTGAAAAGTGAACTTCCTAGTACATTCAAAGCCTTTCGTTATCAGCAACATAGGTGGTCTTGTGGTCCAGCCAATCTGTTCAGGAAAATGGTGATGGAGATTGTTAGAAACAAGGTTAGTTAAGTTTGTTTTTTGTCTTTGTTTTCAGTTTTCTTTCTTGAAGCAAATTGGTCGCAATGACATTAATCTTGATTTTTATTACCGTTGCAGAAAGTGACATTGTGGAAGAAGGTGTATGTGATCTATAGTTTCTTCTTCGTAAGAAAGATCATAGCTCATATGGTCACATTTTTCTTTTTCTGTGTGGTTCTCCCCCTAACAATTTTGGTCCCAGAAGTTGAAGTTCCAATTTGGGGAGCCATTTACATCCCATGCATCATCACCACCTTGAATTCAGTTGGAACTCCAAGGTATCACCATCATCATCATAAATTGTCATTCAATTTTTGTAACATATAACAAAATTTATAATGAGAAGAAGTGCATGATTTGTTATCGTTTTGTGTTCATGTATCAAACATGTGATTTTTATAACCTTTTCAGGTCCATTCATCTGTTATTCTACTGGATTCTTTTTGAGAATGTGATGTCTTTGCACCGTACAAAGGCTACATTCATTGGTTTACTTGATGCGAAGAGATCTAACGAGTGGGTTGTTACGGAGAAACTAGGAGATGCTCTCAAGAACAACAAAACAGCTGCTAAATCAGCTCCCAAAAAATTCAAATTCAATATCGGTGACAGGTAAATTCACAGCTTTTCGTTTGGTCTTTTCTGGTTTTCTGTCTTTTTCATCTTCTTTAATTCTTAAACTTGACCAATTCGAACTTTATTCGATCATTTGTGTTTTGGTAATATCACCAAATCCCACTTCACTAACTACACAGTACTTTTAGGCAGTGTTTGGTATGATAAAATCAGATTAAGATTGGAATAATTAGTGGAACAGGAATGTGATTCCTTCCATTTTTTTAAAACTCATGTCATTCCTGCATGCTGACCAAACAAGGGAATATAATTAATAAGTCTTTACCTTCATTATTAAACTACATAATATATTGTTTACACCATTGTGGTTCTTTTGGTTATGTAGAATTCATCTTACGGAGCTTGGGTTTGCCGTATTCCTCTTCTTCACCGGATGCTATGATTTTATGTATGGAAAGCACAACTACTTCATATACATATTCCTCCAAACAATCACATTTTTGATTGTTGGATTTGGGTATGTTGGAACCATTGTCCCGAGCTCTTAAAAAGTTCACACATGACTTGAAACTTAGCATGGAAAATCATGTCTTTTCTCTCTTCCGTCTCAACTCATTCTCCGTAAATACCATGTTTTGTTTGATTGGAATGCATACCATAATCTAGTTGAGAAGGAGAACAGGAGATCATTAAAAGGATGGAGTTTTGGGAGATTGATCTTGTTTGTGAAAATTAAGGAGCCATAAGAGAAATAGGTTGTTTCTTAGAGGAGCATAGTATACAATTGGATTGATGTTTATGTTTTCATTGGATTTATAGTTGCTTTTGCTTTAAATATTTATTTGCTGAGCTGGGTTTTTTAGAGTTCTGTTTGTTGAGAGGTATAATGTGGGTCAATAGGAAGGCTAAAGACATCTATTGTTTCTAATCTTCTTTCTCCTTTGTTTGGAGTCCTGTATTGTACTATCACTTCATACCATTAAATTAAACAAATGTCTGCCCTCTTTCTTCCTTACACAAGGGTAATGTTTAAGTGGTTTTCAACATCTTTTATTTTGTATTCTGTGATGTGAAATGTTTATTTACATAAATCTGGAAAGAATCAAGACTGTATGTACAAAGAATCAAGACTCACTGTTGGAGCCTGAAATCAAATGATGTAACAGAGGCACTTGATCCTATATAATGAAACAAGCGAGTTTAGCCAATATGAACTGAGTTGAGCTAGCTTGATTCGAACACTTTAAGCCAAGTTTGATACACAATGTATTCAGCTTGAGCCAACTCGTGGGCCTTGTGGCTTGATGAGCTGAACTCGTGGGCCTTGTGGCTTGATGAGCTGAACTCGTGGGCCTTGTGGCTTGATGAGCTGATTCGTTTACTTTAATTTTTGTTGATTTTGTATGCTTTTTATACATCGCGATTAACAAGCAAAAATATAAATAATATTAATTAAAAATCAGAATTGCAAACCAGCAATATACAAGAAAATTGATGGTTACCAATGATCAAACATGACTAGAATGTCTATACGCCACACGACTAGAATAGCCATACACCAAAAGGGTTTTATGTATCATATGAACGTTCTTGTAATATAGAACCTCTTATAAAAAAGTTGTGTGCCTGTATACATATAACACCAAAACTATCGATGCAAAAATTTTAATATCAAACAAACACACGTACCCAAAAAAGTCTCACTCATAGTACAGTATTAATAGGGTCTATAAAGATGCAATAAATTCTTGTAGAAATAAATTATCACTCACGAATATATGCTTATTACATACATTATCTGCAGTAAATTTCGTAACACTAGGAATTCAAATAAAGTGACATGACAAATATAAAATAAAATTTGATAGTTTTTACACGAGATAAACAACGAGTCTCCTTTCTAACATGCCATTAAAAATTACATATGTATGTATATATGTGCACGGCCAAACAAAACAAATAATCTTACATACAACTTCACTTCTATCCTATAAATGATGCAAATGTTTAAAAGAATTTAAAAACCAAAGTAAACCCTCACCAAGAATCAGAAGAAAACCGCATCCGACCTATCGAGATACAATCTCTAATTTTGCAAAAAGAATCCCAAAATGTTCCCGCACCCCGTCATCCCAAAAGAACTACATCTTTTGCAATACGTCCTTCTCTATAATAGTTTTACAACTTTTTGTCGCCATGGACATGTGTGCGATGAAATTACTTTCAAAGCAAACCAGCAAGTAAAGCACCAGGATCTGATGATGAAATTGGTTGAGTAGTTGGCTGTGGTTGTTGAGGCACGGGTGGCCTAGAGGCTGTGGGAATGCTAATTAGTTGTTCCTTGATGAATTCCTTCAACCTACATGGATATTTAACCGGATAATATAAAACTCTGCATATGTTAATATAATATAGTACTTGTTACTTTTAATATCAACATCAAAACTGCAAACATACTCGAATGTTAGTGTGGGATCCCCTGACGCCACTGTCATGCGTAATTGGGTTCTGTCAGCTGGGTCCGTTTCTATCCGTACCTGAGAAATCATTAAAAGATATTGTTACATTAAATTTGGTTTCATATAGTGGAATCCAAACCTAAAGTGATTAAGCAATTTAAATATTTATTTGTACTTACTAGGCATAACATTGATCGTGTGCTTTCAGAATAGAAGGTTGTGTTTGCAACTAAATTATTTGCATTCGGATCCTGAAAATGGCATATAAATTAAGCCAGGTTTGCGTCTGTTACTTTATATAATAACTAAAAGTTGTTTACAATAATCATAAAAGCAATTACCAGTCCAGGAGAGACATTAATCCTCAAACTGTTCAACAAATTTGCCAGTTCTCCCAAAGACATTGGTCTTACACCTCTAATCTGTTCAATTTATACCAAAAAAAAGTGTTCAAGTTTGCAAATTTTCAGTTTTAAAAAAGACGGTGAATTCAACAATCATTTTACAAACCACTTCTTGAAGTTTCAAAGGAGGTGCAGCCAGAGATCTCCACTGTGGAAAGAATTCCTCTGCAGATAAGGTTATTGGCTGAAAAAATTTGTTCAAGACTGCAGGAAGGCGAAGTTTATTATCAACCTGTGAGACCAAAAGTCAAAAGTCAATATCGTTGACGTGGATATAGTGTCAACATACAGGTTACAAAAATGAAGGATAAGTACCAAGTTGCTTCCAAACTTGTAGGAGAAGTCAAGAACTGCAATATCCCTACTTGGGCGAAGGTTTACCACATCAAGTGGACATTGAACCTAAACAGACAAGTATAACTAAATCAAAAGTACCTAGATTTATATTTTTTTAAAATATTAAAACAACACCTCACCTGTGCTCGTGGAGGAATAACTTCAGGTACTGATGAGAGCTCCAACTTCAAATGGGATGGAGGCAGAATTACTGCATGAACTGAATCAAGTGAAGAAGTAGTCTTGTTCCCAAGAATAAGACAAGGCGGCCTTGATGACCTCGCCACTCAGCTTTAATACCAATCTGTGATGATAACAATAACATTAAATCAGAAGATTATTAGTGTGACATATATTACTTAAGTAATTGATTCAAACTCTACAGAAGTGAGTACCTGGACATAAGGATCCTCGTACAGAACTCCGCTATCTTTGACACATAAGGCATGAAATCTTTCTGCAATATCTACTATTGGCTGCAAAGTTGTCAATCCAAGGTTAGAAAGAATTTAAAAAAAAAAAAAATACTCAAAAACAATTAAGATAGCAAATATAATATATGCATACAGGACAAAAACAGTACCTTGACAGTATTTTCCTGCTCTCCAACAGGTGCAAGAGCTAATGCACTATCCTCACTTAGAGTTTCAGTTCCAGAAACACCTGGTGGACCTTCAATAGCCAGTGGGCTTAGAAGATCTCCAAGAATATCACCATTTTGTGTCTCAACTTCGCCATTAATCCCATTGGTTTGGGTCGCTTCTTGGTCCACATGGTTATTTTCCTGCAAATATACTCAAATTATAGATGACCATGCAATCATATAATTAAACTGCTTATTGTAGATTAATCTTACCACATTGTTAGTGCTAGGGATCTTGACCATGGCAAGCTGGGTCACCTGTGATGGTTCATTTGCAGGGTGCTGATCTGTCACCACTAGGGCATTAGAGGCCTGTTGTTGGGCCCGTGATCTGATAGCACTTAGCTCTGCTGTGTCAGCTTCAGTGTCTTCGGCTTTTTAATCAATGAGGACTTCATAAAGGGTATCACAGTCATCATAAGCGTGTGTTGAATATAGTCATTATACATATTGAGGCATGTTCAAAACCGAATCAATTTTTAGAGAACCGCAAGAACCACATAAACACTCGTATAGTGTTGTTCAGATATAGTAGGAGAGAAGGTGAGGCAGTTATACACTTACATAACCACTATATGTATCACAGTTACAAGTGTTTATGTGGTTTTCACGTCTCTCTATCTGTGTATGTGTAATATAATATAATAAATGAATCCAAACACTATATACCTCACGCTCTGGGAACTTGGGCATTTCTGCTAATATATCCATCAGTGCTGCACCTTTCTTACTCAACGCAAAATACTCGACAGCTCTTTGTTGTATCTCAGCATCAATGGATGTTTCATACCTGAGAATGTTAATATGTGTAATATTAAAAAAAATGAAACAATAAGTGTACTTCTGACCAATAAAAAATAATATGACTAAACTAACTTGCTGAATATAGCCCAAATCTGATTCTGCAGTTCTGGATCTGGTGGCTGTGAATGCATCAATATTTTTGCATACGTTGAGAGAAGAATGGAAATTGTAGGTGTCCTGAAGAAATAAAGGTCTTAAGATTACAGAGCAATAATGATTAAAAATGAAGATGTCTATAATAAAAGCAGAGTTATGCGCACGAGACAGTAGGAAGCTTCTCATGTATAAGGCCAAATATTTCCTTTGGACTACACCCAGGTCGTCTGGCCAAAGGTGGCTGTATTCTCCAAGCAGATATGCACTAACCTGTTTAATTTTTATTTGTTCCAAATTAAATGAAAAACAAATTTAGAAATAAGGAATGTGAAATAGTTAGACAATAACTAATATATAAATTTGATAAACAAATTTACATAAAATGAAAGTTACCTTCATCATTGTCTCATGTATTGCAGGTTTATCAAGATACTCTCTAGCTTTCAGTGCTGCATAAGGCTAACAATTTATACAAGTGTGAGTCAGTGAGTTCTATGAGTTTCAGTAAAGCCAGCCACAATACAAAAATAATAAAATAAATTAAAGAAGATACAAGATTACCTGAAGGTCCTCATTGTTAGTTACAAATTGCACAACACGAAACCAAATGTCATCACTGACAAAATCTCCTGCTTTGTCAATCAACTGAAGAATAACATCCACATACCTGAACCAATAAAATATAACTTGGTTCCAAATTCACAACTTCGTATTTGATTTATTGAAAGTAAGAAACAGCATACCATGATAAATCTGGGGCAAATTTCTCCGCAAGAATAGCAACTTTAAGTGCCAACTCTTCACGCATCGTAAATTCTGCTGTTCCAAGATACTGAAAATTGATGTCAGTAGTGGAATATTAGATTGGCATAAACGCTTCTCTAAAACTTGTTATATCAGATTACATGATCAAAAGTCAATTGAGATTCGAGTAAGACAGTTAATATCTACCAACTTTTCTACCTGTAGTAATTCTTCAACAATGTCTTTAGCATTTGAAACATCACACATAGCATAAAGTAAATCCAGTGCACGTCTTCGAATGCTGTATTCAAAAAAAATCAACATGAAATGTAAGTCTCATAAAACAAAAGGTTATATTAAAATGAAATGATAAAATCAATTATGAATGGTCTAACCTGATGTCAGGATCCTTCAGCGAGGTAATAATTTGAGCTTGATGTCTCTTAATGATGTCCTGAACATCTGTAACCATCAGCATCCGAGTCATATTCTCCTGCGTGTGCCAATTTGGCAAAATAATGCCCTCAGAATAAAGCGAGAAGATGCAACGCCTCAAAGTTTTATATCATTGCATTTATGGAAACATTTATTTATTCTAACTGCTTACTAGACCAAGATAGCGGATATTTGGCTCACGAACAGCAATAAACTTCCAAGCAACGCTACACATTGTGACATCATCTCTTTTTCAGCATCAAGATGCATTACCTGTTATAGGAATTCAGTTTAACTTTAATATTAATGGGGTGTTTCTAGGAGTGATTATGTTAAGATGCAAACTTACTAGAGCAAGAGCTTCAAATAAGACGGCGTGAGATGCATTGTTCTTATTAACATTTTTCACAACATCTGTTCCCATGAGTATTCGTTGTAGAACATCAAACAATGCTCTTCTTGTGTTTGGATCTTCAATTGTTGGGAAATACTGAAGAGCCCTCATTGTTTTCACCTGCAAAAAGCAAATATCATTAGAGAAATACTGTTACACAAAACATATCTATTTGTATTGAGACAACGCTGAATAAAATAATATGAGGATGAATATAATATCAGAGTTTGACCACTGTTTGACCCTAGAAAAATAATCTAATGAATATTGCACGAACCTGAAGCCATGGTGAAGGAATACCATAATACGTGTATTCTTGAGGAACATCTTGATTTCTAGCAAGCCTTTCCAATACTTTAACACACTTTGGTAAACAACTCCAGTATGCTTCATGGTTATTAGATACTAAAGAAACAAACAGGCTCATTGATGACGTCAAAACACCAAGATTGCGTTCATCCAATAATTGTGCCATCCGGTCTGACCTGTAAAATTACCCCAGCCTACATTTACAGAGAGAAAACTAGACAGATATACAAAAACAATGTATCTGATAGAAAAGCTTACCAGCCATCAACGTTGACAACATCAGGATTTTTCCTAAAAAGCCGAAGGAGACAAAGGGCAGCCTTCTTTTTCACCAGTGGTCTGCAACTACTTGAGATCTGAGGTACAAAGAGTAATGATATAATCATTTTCATTTAGAAGTGGTAAATTTCCAAAACTAGGGTAGCCTTACGAGTAACTTTTGAACATCAGGTGCTAGTGATTCAGCAAATTCTCTACCACCAATATTTCCAACCTACAAGTTGTGAAAAAAGTTTGTACAGTTATATTAATTACAATAATAAATAATGATCATCGGTTTCAACCTCAAAAGTATGCTTCTAATCCATACCAATGTTAATGCCAAGCACTGAAACGTTTCGTTGCGGCCAATGATATCATTGCGAACTGTATTAATTGCTAGTCTTAAAAAATCATGATTCTCATTGAGCAAGCAAGATGTCACTAAATACCCAACCTGCAGGAATCACATCAGACGAAAATACAAAAAAAAAAAAACAGTATGAAATAAGAAGACCAAAAAGACTTTGCAGCATACACCCATGAACCAGTACTAAGAAACACATATGTTTGTGCACCTGCTTTTCTGGATATTTTGGTGCAGATATTAAAGAAACAGCTTCCATATGACCAAAGTCCACATCATATCCTAGCATAAATATGTAAAGCATTTTCCAAACATATTTCTTCTTGTCATATGGTGTTAGTCCCTGTAAGAAGAACATGTGCAGAATCAATTAACCAATGACAGCCAAAATGAACAGAGAAAACGTCGATAGCATGATACTGTACAGGTAATCTGAACAGCCAAAGAGCAAGTGCACAAACACTCTTCAAGTTAGGATCCTCATCTGGACGGGAACCCCACTCTCCCTTCCTTCCTTTTTTGATATCAATGCATTCTTGTAAAAAACAATTGTTAAACGCACAGATGGTAACATGTCTTTGTTAGATGATTTTGGTCCTTAATATCGTTATGAATTTAGGTTCAACTGATTTTAATTGATCTGCTGGTGTTTCCTTGTTATATCAAATGCTTCACATGACATACAAAGGAAATGCCCTTCATATTAATATATCAAATCCCACCCCTCAAATTTCATTTTCAAGGCAACGGAGCAGTGATTCTACATAACATCACTGAAACTGATGATCTAATATTGCTGCACTTCTTATCACTACAAAGACTTACAACCCAGATAGAATAACGATGATGATAATTTAGATAGAAACTTGATGATGAGATTAAGTTTTTTTTGCTATGTTTGCTTATTCCTTACACGTATTATGACTGTCACAACTTAATATTTAAGTTGATATACCGCTTGGTGAGAATCAAGCAAAAGAGTGTTGAGAGCACACACTAAGTATGTTCAGTACTTAATCAGGCATCTAGCATGTTTCTTCAAGTTTCAACACAATCCACCAACCAACCATGACACCAAATCACCATCGTACAACAACACAACTTACAGCAGCAGTACAGAGCATGACTCAACTTCAAAACAAAAATCAACAAGCCACCCCTATCAGATATCTCAATCAGTCATCACGAATCCATGATCTACAACCACGAACGTTCTCTTAATTCACAATTACCATCCACGTTTCACCATCCCGCATCTCCAAATTACCTTAACGCCCCCTAATTGGTCAATTCAGCTCAACAACACAATCTCCTCTTCCAAAATCACACCTAAACCTAACTTTCAAAATTCACTTCCTAAACCAATTCACAAGTTACATAATCTACAGAGCAAAATGCACATACTAAAAGCAAAACTTTTCAAAACCTTTCACACATCTGCATCATCCAAAACACGAAAGTGGGACAAACTCATAAACACACACCAACCTTTTCGTTTTTGAAGTGATTGCGGATCTTGCCGAGCTCTTTATCCACACGAAGGCGCTCTTGCTCTTTGTTCTGGCAATTACGGATTTCGGAGATGAAGACGGAGAGACCTCTCATGCCGGATAACGCCATCTCCGGTGGACTTCAGATCAGATCCGACGAAGATGCGATTGCGTGTGTGTGGAATCCAGCAGTTAGTTAGTTTGTTTGATTGTGGATCGAAATGGAGTTTCGTTTCGATTGAAGAAACGTTGTGAAGGTAAGATCAAATTATGGATTCAGAAAGAAATGTGATCTAGACTCTAGAGAGAGAGGAAGAAGTGGACTGAGTAAAACTTGAAAGAGCCGTCAGCCTGTGACAGCACGACTTCCCGTTTACCTTCTTTAAAATGTTTTTGTTTGACTCACGTTTTTTACCGAATAAACATCGACTTTAAGTTAAGCTATTTCTTTTAATTAACGAGATCATTGGGCGCCTCATGTTAATGTTTACAGGGAACATGCGGGTAGTCGGGTTCTCTAAAACCCGGTTGTACGGTACTACGGCTTCGTATTAGTTGTCTAGCTACATTACAGTTGTCTCCTCAACCCAAACATCTGAAACTTAGCCGGCTAGTTAACGGGCCGACTTAAATGCTAACAAGCTGGCTACACGAATGCCTGTTAGTTATGTACCGGTGCTGTTTTTATTCAAGCAGTATTGATTCAACACATTACTTGTATTGATAAAACGTTTTATCCTTAGAGTTACATGTCCTTTGATAACATTTTGTTTGGTATTTATTAATTTATTAGTAAATCGATTGTGAAATCAAAATTAACTTATAATTTCTATTTGATTTTGGCAAGAGCCCATAATGTTAAAATCGATAAAAGAACTTAAATTAAGTTGTGTTAAAAAATTAACTTAGAATAAAACGAAGAGCAAAGAAAAAAGTACTACTTATTTTGAAAATGCCTTAATGGAGTTGCTTTGAAGACATTAATGTAAACGTGTTTTTCTTTCACTTTGCAAAATTGTTTCCATGTGTTCCATTTGAGATAAGAGTTTGTAAACCGAGTGTTACTTTTGTTTTGTTAGGTATCTTTACGCAGCGGAAATAAACACACGATTATACGCACGTAGGGCTGTAAACGAGCCGAGCCGAGCCAAGGTGGGCTCGGGCTCGGGCTCGAGCTCGGGCTCGAGCTCGATGGCCTAACGAGTCGGCTCGGCTCAGCTCGAAAATGTTATCGAGCTGAAAAATTGAGCTCGAGTTCGGCTCGTGAAAAGCTCGAGCCAGCTCGAATACGAAATGCTCAAACCTTTCAGACCAATAATCAGGTTCAAACCTTTTCAAAAAAATAATCATATCAACAGCAACAAAGAACAGCAACAAAGAACAGCAACAAGAACAGCAACAATACGAAATCGTACCGTGTGTGGTGGCGGTGGTTGTGGTCGGAGCTGTGGCGTCGCAGGGCGGTGGAGCTTCAGGTCGCAGGGTGTCGTCGAGCCGTCGAGGGTGGTGTGGTGGCGGTAGTTGTGGTCGGAGCTGTGGCGTCACAGGGCGGTGGGGCGTCGCAGCGTGCCGTGTGTGGAGCTTCAGGTCGCAGGGTGTCGCAGGGCGGTGGAGCTTCAGGTTGCGGTGGCGGTGGTTCTGGTCGGAGGCGGTGTGGCCGGTCACCGGTGGCGTCGCAGGGGGTGTGGTGACTGGTGGCGGCTCAAGCCTCAGGTGAAATGGTGAATGGTGTTTCAATTGTTTTAGGTTTAGGTTTAATATATATTATACATATAATATATAATATATGTATATATATATATCGAGCCACGAGCCGAGCCATGAGTCGAGCCACGAGCCGAGCCACGAGTCGAGCCACGAGCCGAGCCACGAGTCGAGCCACCCCTAGCTCGAGTTCGGCTCGTTTAAAATCGAGCCGGCTCGGCTCGGCTCGTTTAGGCACGAGCTTTTTCGAACCGAGCTTTTTTCGAGCTTTTTTCGAGCGAACTTCGAGCCACGAACATTTTGAACAGCCCTAACGCACGCACACGAAAGCAATAAGAACACGAGAATTTATAGTGGTTCGGTCAAGATGACCTACGTCCACTCTCTACAACTAGGTATTTTATTAAGCTCAAAGGACAAGATTATAATACAATGACATGCTCTCTGTATAAGAATAATTAGGGTTTTAAGAAGCTTCAGTGGGTCAGGCCCATAACTCCATCCGAAAGCACAAAGACCTTCACACCTCAACAACTTTAGGGAAATATATATGCTTTAAAGCATATAATTAGAGTTGAACTAACTTGTCACGACGTGTATGCGAGCGACGTTCTCAGATTAGCATTTCTATGTCGTTTATGATCGTCAATCACTGGTTTATAATGTCATGAAATGCTAGGGGAGTGGCCTCAACTCTCGACCAATGGGCTACGAATATGCAAGCACTTCTAACATGCATAATAATGTGTATAAAATTAGAATATTTTATATATATTTAGAAAGTCATAAAAGTGTAACAAACTCTAGGAATTATATCCGTAACTTGTGCATAGCCATTCAATGTATTCTGTATTATATATTCTCAATGAAATGGAATGAAGAGGCAAGCTTTTTAATTCTTATATGGTATCACTTTTGGTACCGATCCTTACCTTTTAACAACCTCTTCCGCCGCCGCAAACTTCTCTCAGTTTGCTTTCTCTGCAATTCCCCTTCCTCCTTCGTTCCTTTTCTTTTCATCTTCTTCCATGGATTCCAAAAAATACATCCCGCCCTCACCGTATCCAACATCAAGACCCATATCCCTCTCCTCCTTGAAAAAGATTCACCCCACTTCAATACCTGGAAAACCCTCTTCCAGGTTCACTGCCAGGCCTATGAGGTCGCTGACCACCTACTTCCCCGGCCTGCACTGCTCCGGCTCCCTTACCCTCTGATCCTGCTGCTGCCGCCTTGGCTGAAGCACAGGCTGCTGCTGATGATCAGCTTTGGAACCGCGTTGATGCCCTCGTGAAGCAGTGGATTTATGCCACTGTTTCGCAACCTCTTCTTCGGATTATAATCCAGCCGGCACAAACTGCTCATGACGCCTGGTTGGCTGTCGAACGGGAATTCAATGATAACCAAAATACCCGTGCTATTTTTCTGGGTCAGGAGTTCGCGAACCTGTCTCTGGACAATTTTTCTTCGATGGGCGACTACTGCGATCATGCCAAGCATCTTGCCGACCAACTGGATAGTGTAGGCTCCCCGGTGGATAATCGGATGCTCGTTCTCAAGGTTTTGACGGGCTTAACGGAACAGTACGATAGCATCTCCACAGTCTTACAAAACCGTGACCCGCTACCATCTTTTTCTGAAGTCCGTTCTCGCCTCAACCTTGAGGAAATTAAAAAGAAGAGACAACTTACCCGTGCCTCCTCTGCTGCTGCCACGGCTCTTCTTACCTCAGCCTCATCTCACTCGACAGGTCCCTCTCAGTCCTCCAATACCTCACCATCCACAACCGGCTCCAACAGATCTCGCAATAACCGTGGACGTGGACGCGGGTCCAACAGACAGTCCAGATCTTCTGCCGGCAGCCAGCCCACTCCAAACCACCCCTACATAGTGTTTCCAAGCAATTGGACCAACTCTCAATGGCCTCGGTTATTAATAACAAAACGGGCTCCCCACCATGTCCTTACCCATCACGGCCCACCTCTCAAACCTCCCAAGGGATATTAGGCCCGCGGCCCGATCAAGCCCACCATACCACTTACTCTCCCACTGACATTGAACGGGCTCTCTACTCACTGGCTCTCAACCCACCGGACCATGGCGTAATGGACACGGGTGCCTCTTCTCACTCCGCCAACGAACAAGGTATTTATTCCCCGTCTAATTTTAATACTTGCACTAATAAAAATATTGTTGTTGGCAATGGCATGTCCATTCCCGTTGTGGCCCAAGGCAACCAAGTCCTACCACCACCCTACCCCCCCCCCCCTAAAACTAAATAATGTTCTTTTTGCTCCACAAATAATAAAAAATCTTATTTCTGTCCGTCGCCTTACCACTGACAACTTAGTTTCTGTGGAATTTGACCCTTTTGGCTTTCTTGTGAAGGATCTCAAAACACGAGCTCCTATCCTATGATGCAATAGCACTGGCGATCTTTATCCTCTTACTGAACCTCTACCACTCAAGACCTCCCAACCATCCACTTTTGTTGTTGTTTCTCAAGATCGCTGGCACCAACGATTGGGTCACCCAGGAAATAATTTGCTTCAGTCTTTGAAACTGGACTGTTTTATTGATTATGGAAAACTTGATAAAACACTTTGTCAGTCTTGCGTTTTTGGCAAGAGTGTTAATTGCCGTTTTATGATTCTGTTAATTCAACTAGTTTTGCATTTGACATTGTTCACAGTGATTTATGGACATCTCCCATACTTAGTACGGGTGGCCATAAATATTATATCTTATTTTTGGATGATTTTACGAATTTTTTGTGGACCTTCCCATTGTCCAATAAATCCCAAGTATTTCACACTTTCACCGTATTCCACACCTTAATCCAAACACAATTTGAACGTAAGATCAAACAATTTCAATGTGACAATGGCACCGAATATGCAAACCAGAACTTTAAGAATTTTTGCAATCATAATGGCATGCAATTTCGTTTTTCATGTCCCTACACCTCCTCCCAAATGGTAAAGCGGAACGCAAGATCCGCACCATTAATAACATGATCCGTACCTTGCTTGCCCAAGCCTCCCTACCTCCCAACATGTGGCACCATGCACTTGAAACCGCCACCTACCTGCTTAATATTCTACCCAGCAAACTCCTCAATTTTAAATCCCCAACATCCCTCCTTTACAACTGCACCCCTGAATACGAACACCTTCGTGTTTTTGGGTGCCTTTGCTATCCTCTTACCCCCTCCACCAAAATCCACAAACTCAACTTCCGTTCTCACCCGTGTGTTTTCCTTGGATACCCCAATAATCATCGTGGGTACAAATGCCTTGACCTCACATCTCATCAACTTATCATTGCTCGTCATGTACACTTTGAAGAGTCAATTTTCCCATACGCCATTCAATCTCCCACCTCTCCACCTTCTTATGATTTTTTTAACCCCACCATCAACCCTCTTGTTTGGACCTATTTACAAAACTCACATACACCAAACACCAACACTCCTAACCCCACTGTTCAACCTCCCGTTACTGGCCCATCATCGTCCGGCCCAATCCATAACAGTACCCAACAATTCTCTCCCCCCATACTTCTATCGCTGACCCACCATCCCCACTTCCTACATTTCCCCATTCTAACACACCCGACCCATCCTATAGCCCAACACCTCATCACCCTTCACCCTCAACTACTACCTAGGCCCAACATACCCATCCAAATACACAACACCACACGGACCAACATCCCAACACACTTCGGCTCATTCGTCCCATCCCACAACCAGTTTCCCACCACCACCGAACACTTCTACCACAACTCAGCCTCCACCACCAAATCCTCCCCCTCCTCGTACCATGCACACTTGCTCCATGAGTGGCATCCATAAACCTAAACAACTTTTCAACCTTCACACCTCTACCATCGTTCCTCTCCCCAAAAATCCTCAGGTTGCCTTGACCACTCCTGAATGGCACAATGCCATGACCAATGAATTTAGTGCACTTATTAAAAACAAGACCTGGGAACTTGTACCTAGGACCCCTGACATGAATATTATACGATGCATGTGGTTGTTTAAACATAATTCAGGGCCGATGGCAGCTTGGAACGCTATAAAGCCCGTTTAGTGTGTGATGGCCGCAAGCAGCAGACAGGTATTGATTGTGGTGAGACATTCAGCCCGGTGGTAAAACCCTCTACCATTCGCCTCATTTTATCTCTTGCTCTCTCCAAGTGTTGGCCAATTCACCAGTTGGATGTCACTTGCCTTTCTTCATGGCAACTTAGAAGAGACAGTTTATATGCATCAACCAGTGGGTTTTCGGCACAAGGATTTTCCTGATCATGTTTGCCGACTACGAAAGTCTCTATATGGTTTGAAACAGGCTCCTCGTGCCTGGTACCAGTGATTTACAGATTTTGTCACCACCCAAGGATTTCAACAGTGCAAGTCAGATAACTCCTTATTCACTTATCATCACGGGTCAGAAACTGCATATCTCCTTATTTACGTAGATGACATTATTCTCACCACCTCCACCGATGCTCTTCGTATCCGTCTACTCGATACTCTATCGGGTGAATTTGCTATGAAAGATTTGGGCTCTCTCTCTTACTTCTTGGGTATACAGGTCACTAGGACTGGCAACAAGATGTTTCTATCTCAGCAGGCTTATGTCAAGGACATCATTCATCGGGCTGCTATGGACTCATGTAAACCAGTTGCTACTCCAGTTGATACTCAGTCCAAACTTTCTGCTGACGCTGGCACTCCTCACGAGGACCCCGCTTCTTTTCGCAGCTTGGCTGGTGCATTACAGTATCTTACCTTTACTCGACCTGACATCTCCTATGCAGTTCAGCAGATCTGTATGCACATGCATGACCCCAGACAGGATCACTGGAACGCGTTGAAGCGTATTATTCGTTATCTTCAGGGTACCATTGACCATGGCCTTCATCTAGGTCCGGCCCCTAATCTGTCATTAGTCGCCTACACGGATGCTGACTGGGCCGGATGTCCTGACACACGCCGCTCCACGTCTGGTTACTGCGTTTATTTAGGAGATAACCTCATCTCCTGGTCCTCCAAACGCCAATCTACTATCTCCAGGTCGAGTGCTGAAGCAGAATATCGGGGCGTTGCCAATGTCGTGGCAGATATTTGCTGGTTGCGTAATCTCTTACTCGAGCTCCGGCACCCTCTCTCTCGTGCCACGCTTGTTTACTGTGATAACGTTAGTGCCATTTATCTCTCTGGCAACCCCGTACAACATCAACGTACGAAACACATCGAGCTCGACATACACTTTGTTCGTGAACAGGTTCAACGGGGTCACATTCGAGTTCTTCACGTCCCCTCAAGACATCAGATTGCGGACATCTTCACCAAAGGGCTTCCTCGAGTTCTATTTGATGATTTTCGCTCCAGCCTCAACATCAGTCCTCCCGACGTTTCGACTGCGGGGGTGTAATAATGTGTATAAAATTAGAATATTTTATATATATTTAGAAAGTCATAAAAGTGTAACAAACTCTAGGAATTATCTCCGTAACTTGTGCATAGCCATTCAATGTATTCTGTATTATATATTCTCAATGAAATGGAATGAAGAGGCAAGCTTTTTAATTCTTATAATGCATTTATAATAAATCGTTCAAAGTTCAAACATTATTGAATGATATGCAATAGTAAGCAAAAACCATATGTTTAAACATATTTCTGAGTATGTTGTCCCACCATTTTATCTCTCCGCCAAAACAAACATGTCCTTTTGCATCGCTACTCATCCATGGCAACACCTTGTAAACTTGGCCTTAGGTTTGCTCAAAGAAAACACGATAAAGTATAAACACTCGAGCATCATACTAATTCAATTGAAACTTCATTTTGACTGTCAAACTACTTTTACCACCAAATTCGAGCATCGTTCCTACCTTGGACCGATTTATTACCATTTATTGCGATCTCTTTTCCATTCATTATGGAATCCAGGCTGAGCAACCACCCGTCATAGCTTCTTGTCATCATGACACTACCCATGAACAATTATCTTTGCCCCGCTAGCTGGACTCGTTAAGCCTCTTTAGTTGCACTCCCACCGCAGTTGTTTAGTTACCTTTGAATAACTTTGGGGACGATGAGGTTGACTTGCAAAACAATATAACCTGACCTCGTTTTGATATCACTTTACATAGCTTGTCCCACAAGTGTCTACGGGATCCTTCAAACCTGAGCATGAGCCATTTTTTCATGCTTAAGATTGTTCGTCACTAATAGACTCATCAAGAGAGTGGCCAAGTACCAAATGATGGTGCACAAAAATGACGAGCACTTGTGACACACATTATTGATCACCGACTCCTTCCTAAAATATATACAAAAGTGACCAGAACCTCACGCGTTTAAGAACATTAATTGTTTTAATAGTTTTAATAATTAAAACTCATTTCTCAACTGAATTTTCTAGACAAGAACTGACTTGGAAAATGAATCATCAATTGTTATCACATGTAATCTGTAGTTGTGAGTTGTGACCTAAAAGAAGTCCATATAACAAAGATGACGTATGGCTTGATCAGCAATGTGTTTTTTCCACTTAATAGCATTGTGGAAGACAAAATGAACTGCAACAAGCCCAATGTCTACATAATGGGAAGCACTCAGGTGCTGGATGTGAGTTTTACTATTAACAGAAAATAATTAAATATTAAAATTAGTTTGAGACGCCAAATTTCTATTTCCCCATTCATCATAATTTTGAACTTGTCTCTTAATTTGTTATTTAAAATCGCTCTTAATCTATTATTATTAAACACTCATGTCTGCACGTCGCAAGATTTAAACCATCAACCTCTCAGAACCACCTGGATGTTTGGGACCTCTCTTGTTTGTTTTTCTCCCCAAAATACCAATTAAGTAAATACCAACAAAGAGAATCATGATATATAAAAACATTTCCGATTCGATAAAAACGAGCAGGAGCCTGCCAAAGATCAGACTAATAAACTGGAAAAATAGCGGCCTACAACGGCCTGCCAATTGCTAATGCTCCAAATTCTACATTTAAAGGAACGGAAATGGCTCAACTTATTACTGTACCCCGCTCCATCGAGCCCAGTCTACAAACTGCATCCCACCATAAATGTTGTTTGCAAAACGCACACCAACTGTAAACGCCATTGCAACTACAGGCACCTGTTTCGCCAAAGGAGAAGCTTCTACCAAGCTCTCCATCCCATTGATAATCTGATAACGGGTGTTTGAAGAAACCGCAAGGAAAACACCTGCATATTGAATAAACAAAGAATCATATTTCATCAAATAGGTTAACTTCACATGCAAATGCAAATGCAGATGCAGATCACAAGAGTGAAAGGTTCTAAGAACATACCCCAAAGAACAGCACTTTGCACCAAAGGGGGCACCCGTACATCACTTTCTGATGCATGCATCCGTCTGAAATTCTCATATTTAGGTTTTTGATTATTAATCCAATACTTCATATCACAACAATGGTTTTCTTATCTGATAAAGAAAGTGTAAGGAGATAAGCATACCGTTTGGCATTCATAATCATATTTGCGATTCCTTGGCCAATAATACCGCAACCAAATCCAACTGAACCGTACAGAAGACCCTGAACTCATAAACCAAAACACTAGTCATCAATGTGAAATAAAGAACCAGTTTAAGGGTATAATATAATCAGGTTTAAAGCAGGTAAATTTTCTTGATAGCTCGTAAAATACAGAGCAATAACTATATAAATCATTACAGACGTATGTATACCTTGTAAAAATATGTGGCGAGTCGTTGCTGTGCTGAAAATCTACACCCTGGTCTCTCAAACTCAAACACACTACACAACCAACAAAGTTTAAAGATTATTAAAGATATCAGCATCAAGCCAATGTTAGTATTTGCTTTTTACCAAATATCTTGGGTATGATAGCTACCTGCTTGGAAGAGCTGCAACATAGTTCTTTACACCACTAAACAAACCACCACTAGCTACAGTCTGCTTTCCGATACGCGCATATGGTGCCAACATACCAACCAAAGCAATGTCAACCACTATACCCACCAGAAGATCTGCAGCAAACAACTCAAATTCATTCCAGAAATCTTTTCCTCTTTTTTGTACTTCAGCAAATGTCGCACAACACGAATCAATCAATAACTGCATCACAGATCAACATTAAGTAACATATAAGCTTTAATCAATTACTGCCAAAAAAAATAGTGAACAGACCTCAGTTCCAACTTTAAACAAAAACGATGGATCAGCAAGCAATCGGTTTCGAAGCATGGCGAAATTTCTTGTCAAAAACCCTAAAGCCCAACCTGATTTCTGATATCAAAAATGCCAATAAACCTAAGATTAACACTTAACAAAATGATATGATTTGATGCAATTTAACACGAAATGCTTAAATCTTTACCTGCAGATCCAAATACCGCGTAAGAATAAGTTCACGAAGTCCAGTGGCTTTTGCAGCCTCTATCATATCTTCAGGAAGATTAACACCATTCGATTCAGCCACCTTCATCACCTCCTCAAACTTCATCAACGGTCCAAACTCCTTCTCATCATGATCATCCTCATCACCACCGCCGCCACCTCCGCCACCACCGCCGCCGTTACCAGGCGGAAACTTCCCGTTTCCGTCATCTCCACCGCCACTTTCTAGCTTAGGTTTCGAATCGAAAACAGCAGTAGCAGTAGCCATGTTACCTAAGCTATCCGAATTGGATGATTTCAGCTTATACACATGCAAACTCCTGCATGAACTAGGGTTTCTCGAGATCGGATTGTGCAGAACAATAGACACCTTGTATTCGAATACGGGCTTGAAGTTTAACATCACTTGCTTCGGGAATTCGTTTCTTCGTGATGAATCATTGAGCTTCATGACGATGATACCTGGTGGAGATAGAGCCATGGTGTTGATTGTTGCTCGAAATGTGACCTGAAACAATGGCGATTGTGCTGAAATTTATCGAATAGATGTTTTGTTTTCTAATTTGCGAAAAATCGAGCTCAAATGCATACGATTCCGACAAAATAATCAAATCAAAAGACGCAATAATAGAACTAGAAAATGAAATAAAAGGATCCTGTCGTCTTCCTCGGCGCTACAGACGATAAACCCTAAATTGTGATTTTGACAGTAATTGGGCCTTGTGAATGATTAATAATTGGGCTGTGTTATGCTGGCCCGGTATACTGGGTTGAAGCTTAATTGTAGCCCAACTAGAGAGGCTTCATCGGATTCGGAGGTGAAAAAAAGCGGTTAACCCGAGCCCCCGATGGCCCGACCCAATTCCCTACCTGATAACCAAACTGAGAATTGGTTTGTAACCGATTGAAAATGACGGAACGAGGGAAAAAGTTGTTGACGGTGTTGGTATTATCGGAGCCAGTTTCAGAATTTTTTTATATGGTTTTCGACGAAGCAAAACAATAATGACCAGACTCGAATTAAGCATGCACGTCTTTAAACATGTAAAACACATCATTTATAAGGATAAGTTATGCTAGTTTAAATTAAGCTTATGATTGCCTAAGAATAGATATATTTTGTATATAACCTATAAATAATATTCTTATTGTTGTTCTTTGCTTTTATAATACCTTTTATTACTTGCTTGTGTTTATGGAACTATTTATAAGATAGGTAAGAATCTTTAAAAAGGAACATTATATGGTTGGTGGTGGGAAGACCTTATGCCTTTTGAAAGGACATAACAACTAACAATTTATGTAGTATATTTTCATAACTACTTAAACATCTATGTGATTATAAACATAATATACGTATATGAACTTTCTTTTGTTTTATGTGTACATAATCCACTGTGTTTACCAAATTCTAAAAACACGCCTTTTAGTATTATTATATAAATAATAAAAACAGAAAAATCAAGAATATCTAATCATAGTCCATTTTGATGATATTATATAAATAATATCAAACCGAATAAATGAAGAATATTCAATCATAAACCATGAACTACGAACCACTTGATAAACACGGATAAGGCAATGCAAAGTGTGATATAAAGTGGAAGGCGGGCCTCTCTAACATTACCACACATTCTTTTGATAAAAAATCAAAAGACATATATAAAGAATCAAGAAAATCCATACAAGATCAATAATGTTTCTCGAATGGATTTTTTGGTCCCCGTACAATAATACTAACGCATATACATCGCTTACACTGCTTGAAATTTATAGGGTGCTTGAAAGTTCCTCACACTCATATGTTATAATACCTTTGAAATAACATAAAACCCATCTTAGTTTTCGAGAAACTAGACTTTAACTTAACCTTCTAATCTCCTGTCTCATTTTTTCCAACTGTTGTTCAAGTTCATGCACTCTAGCCATCATCCTTTCCATGTCAACTCTTAGTCCCTCGTTTTCATGAACCAAACTCACCCGCCCGCCTACCTGGCTAGCCGTGATAGAACCATATGGAACGATGGCCATTGGACTTGTAGGGGTGTTTTCAGTATTCAGCATGTTAAGGCAGCCTGATAGAGCTGTTCTCATATGAATCTGCTCAAAAAACAACACTTGGAGGACGAATCTAAGGGGGAGACGATGGTTTTGAGAAGCATGAGCACAAGCATCAACGGATAGTTTCTTGCAGTCGATTATCTGGCAGAAGCGTTCTTTTTCTTTCTCAGGTAACCATGGATGAGCCTGCATGATTGATCATATAGTAAAACAAATCAAGCCTTAACAGACCCTTCTTTAAGAGGTGTTTGGATGTACGTTTTGGAACTGATTATTAGAACTTGATAATTGACAGTGGTAAAAACTAAAACGACTCCTTGAAGATGGTGTTTGGAGGTGCTTTTGCTATTTGAAATTGTAATAATAAGATGTTTGACTGTTTGGCAAATCTCCTAAGTTGAGGAATGAATAGATAAAATGACATGAAAGAATATTAAAGGTGATTGATTTCTTTTTAAACTAAAAGCTGTTCTAGATGATCAATTTCAAAATACAAAGCCAAACACTTGGTAATGATGGTGGGAGAGACAAGAATATACCTCAAAATAAATATCCAAAGCTCTGTATAATCCATCATTTAAAGATCTAGAAGTTTCTGGAAGAGCCTGTGTGAGTGAATGTAGCTTTTCAGGTTTCAAGTTCACATCTGATGCAATCTCTGCCATATAACTATCTACAAGCTTAGAAACATTCCTTAATTGTATAGGTGATGAAGATGGTGTAATACCCATTTCTTCAGAAGCGAAAAAATAATTAATAATCCTTTCAACACATTCAGTATTATATAATGTATCAGAATCAGAATAACTAGGAATCATTAGACCATCTAGTGTAGCATGATCCAGCTGCATTCCTATCCTCCTTTCAAGTGAATCTTGACATTTGTCACTAACACCCAATATTAATCCAACGCGTAAAAGTCCCAACAAGAAACGACATACAGACTTGCCCTTCGTTTGTGGGAGAAGTTCTACAATGGTTTCTAGTAGGAATCTCTGATCAATTATGTCACTTTTCGGGCTAAAGTTTACAATTGATTTAGTTTTTGTAATCTGCATCTGCCCTCCTTGCCATCTACCTAAACCATGAATATATTTTCCACAATAGTACATGATAGCTCCTGCAAAATAGGAGTGGAAAATGGCATTAAAAATCACGTTTAATCAACAAGCATCAGGGTCAAGAACTTGTTGATAACATATCTAAGTGTAGCAGTATTGATTTTCAACCACTTACTAATAAATGAGTAGAATTGGATTATCTTTGGGTTAAACAAATATAACTAAGAAAATAGAATGAAAAGAAACTGATCAAAAGAGTTGAAGTTCGGCTGATGCATATTTACAACAGAACCTCCTAAATACTTTTATTAAAAAAAATAAAATTCCAGTGAAATAACGTAATTATATGATTCTTTTTGATAAACTAATTATTCACGAAAAATTTTAACTTTTTTGCAAAAGTTTTCAAGCTGAACCAACCTGACCCATATCGATTTTTTTTTGAAAGTTGAATTTCATTCAATACCAATACCTAGTTAGTTGTTGTTAGTGGGGTTCGAATGTTGAAAACCCAAACCACTACCACCACACCACTTAGGGGTGGGGCCTGACCCATATCGATTGGTAGCAAGATTTACTCATTTTGACCCGTTACCATACATGTCACTTTTTGCAAAAGTTTTCTAAAGTGTGTTTTGAAAGCATGGAACCTCCAAAAATCAATTATTCAAAAGAATATATCACTACTGACATAACATAATTTGTCGATCATATGTGACAAAAGTAATATAATAAAATTCTGTTTTTTTGGGACAAAAGTGTTCCGGTTAAACCCAAACCTACACATTTCAATCAATACAAAAATTACCCATTTTGACCCGTTATTGTACCCACATGAACTCCCATTTTGCCACCTAAGGAAGCCTAGTTAGGACACAAGTAAAGAATTATAATCAGAAGGGGGAATTATCAAATACGATACCTGTTAGTTTTTCGGGTTGAATGCCTTTAGCTTCCAATGTTTTTACAAGCCTCTCAAATAAACCAACACGAAGACGTGACACATCATCAAACCACCAATCAGATTCCAGGCTTTGGATCCTTGCACCAGTATCAATTCCATTCCACAGAATGCTACCACCCGGGCTTTGCAACCGACCATACATCATCATTGGCCATCCAAACAAACTAGAATCTGTACAAACCATTGCTGACATGGCATTCAAGCATTTACAAATTATTTGGAGATTTTCAGCCTTTGTTACAAAAGTTTCACACTCTTCTAGAGCCTCCAAACAATCTTTCCAGTTTTTCAATACATTCTTATGGAAGTAATTCTCTGCCTTGGAGAATAAGTTATCATCTCCATATACATCAGTCATTTCAAGATAGTCCGCTAGACAATACACCATAACTACATTCCTCGGAGTGAGTTCCACAGGAACGCCATAACAGAATTTAACTGCCACCAAAAATCCGTCGGTACCACCAGGAATTTCCTCAAGGGTAATGAAGCAAGTTCCTTTACCTTCGTTGTTATTTGAGTTTCTTTGATCAACTTTTCTATTTTCCCTGATCTTGATAGTAGAGGAAACTGGAGAATTATGCAATTACAGAATTCTTATATTAATAACGCAAATTCAATTAGATTTTATTGTTTACAAGTTAGAATAAACAATACCTTGTGCAGGTGGAACTTTACACCATCTATGAGAATATTGAGATCACTTGGTAGACCTGCATTACAGAACCTGACACAAGATAACAAAATTAATCAAGTATTATAAAAGCAAATCTGAAAAAACAAAAAACAGAAACCTTTACCAGTCATTGGCTTCAGTATAGAATCCTAAAGCCTTCCCTGCAGGAGCCATGAAGGATTCTTTTCCCCGAATCAAAAATTCAAAAACTGGCTATATACAACATGCATCTTTGGCTTATTTCAAGCTCTAATTCAAACTCAAAGAAACAGTAGCCAGCAACACATATATAAGCAAGATACTAAGTCGTAAAGCGAGTGAAATTAAGCCATCTTTTTAGACCATTGCTTGATTAATACAAAAAAGTGATAATTGTGTCTCTTTCACTGCTATTTTCTGCCCCAATAAAAAGGCAATCTTTGAGTGCCACAGGAGACCCATTATCATTCAACAACCATCTCACCATATACCAACCTGGTCCCATTTAGCATTTAAACTATAAACATAAAGAAAAAGAAGACAATTAAAGCAAAAATCAAGAATAAACAGCATTGCTTTCAAGATTCCCACTTTTGAATCTTGTAATTGTTTACCATAAGCACAAATGGCCCTACCATGAGTGTGCTTTTAACTGCTTGTGCGTGCATATCGTAACATACACCCTACATTGATATGGGTACCATTTGTATGCCTTCTATAACTAATATTTAGATTTGGTACCACCATATGCGGGGAGCATACTACATCTGTTCTCATCGAAATTGAACATGGGTTCTATTGATTTTCACTAGAATTGAAGTTGAATGATCAAATGCATAGGATAATGGTTATTAGGTGGCATGAGGGTGATTAGTGAAGACATAAAGACAATGGTAATGATGGTGAGACATTTTGTCGAACACGTTGTGCGCAATGATCGAGAAAGCATGAACACATACAGCAAGACGGTGCTTTTGGTTTGTTTATTGAACATTCCATCTTTTAGATGGTGCTTTTGGTTTGTTTATTGAACATCATGTGATTTTGGATGTATATTTTTGTCTTTTTATCTCTTTAAAAAATCAGAAGTTGTTTTAAAAAGGAATCTTAAACACCTCCTAAATGTTAAATCAATAATAGATCTGAATTATTGAAAGCAGGTATATCGTTAACTATTTAAATACAAAATCTGACCAATTCAAATAAGATGTTTTAATCATTCAGACTCAGTATAATGTTTAACCATTCAGAGGCTAATGTCGGAGACATTTGCTCGTGAAACAAACAGTCTAAACCATTAAATGTTAAACCATTCAGACATCTGAACTATTAAAAGGTTGAAACAAACAGCTATTTAGTCCTCTTACAAATATAAAATTGTTAAATTCTTACTAACTATATGACTAAACATGAAATAAAAAAATATAAGGACCAAGTTTTTAATTTGCTCTTATCGCATAGGCTATCCGTATAATTATCTCTTATTATTTTGAATAATTTACACAAATAGTTCTCAACTATCTGATATTCTTGATAAGTTATACGACTAGTCCTTCAAATGTGAAATTACTAAAATTCCATGCATTTATCGTAAAAAGATTTAATGGAGTTAGTGTCGGGACAAAAACACTCACAAATTGCAACCTCGAAACAAGATATGCCAAAAGATATTATTAAATAAAAAGGGTTAAACATACTAAAACCTTAAAAACAGTAGAGTTGTATGCCTTCCAACTCAATTGTTGTAGGTTTAAATCTAGCTAAATGTAAATGTGCTGATTTTAGTAATAGAGTGGTTATAAAGTAGAGGGTATGTGTTTGTTAGGACTGCAAAAGAACCAAGTCGAGTCAAGTCAAAGGAGCTTAAGACCAGCTCGTTAACGAACCAAGTCGAGAGGTTAATCTTCCAAGTTGAAAGTGTGGCCTCAAGTTCGGCTCATTTTATAAATGAACCGAACTGAGTTGGCTCGTTTTTCTTAACAAGTTGAACATCTGGGCTCGAACTTGGCTCGCTTATAGCGAGCCAACTTCTATATAAATCAAAAAAATTATTTCATTATTTTTTTAATCTATACATATTAATAAACACTAACTTGGGTATCACATGATCTTTTTCTAGGACGTCCACCTAGAATTTGTTTACGTGTTATCACCATAATAAATCTAATATTTTAAACAAAAATCAATTATGTTAAACTTTTTAAACCTAATCTTAATTTTTAATTTTTATTTTTAAACAATGTAAATGAAAAATCAATTAAGTCAAACTTTCAAATTTTGTTAATATTTTATAAATAAATAATTTTTTATTTAATATGATAATAATATCCTAATAGTCTAGAACTTGATTTTTTTAATAATCACAACTCAAAATTTAAAGTTTACATATCATATGATTTAATATCATAATGATTATTTAAATTAGACAAATTGGATTTTAATAATCTAATTATCACATATTGACTATTAATAATCCATACTATTAATTTGACCATTAATTATCCCAAGTTTTATTTTTGTTGCAAAGAGAAATCCTTGTAGCATAATCATACATTGCTTTACACTTGATTTCTGCTCGATTTTACTCACGATGATGATTGTGAATGAAATAGGAAAACACATAATGAAATAAAATGAAAAACGGAGTGAAAATCAAGTGTAAATAGTAAAGATTATATTACTAGGATTGTCACTGGATTATTAATAGTCAATAAGTCATAGTTTGAATTATTAAAATATAATTTTTCTTTAAATTAAAACAAATTAAATAATTATTTTTATATATCTCCAATTCAACCCGTGTAATACACGGGTTACTAACCTAGTATTCATATATATATATATATATAAAAGCAAAACATAATATTTTTAATATGTATTGATTTAACTCCTTCAAACAATGGTAGTAAAGTTATATATTAAGAACTAGAGCACTAAAGCATGCACGTCCGGTTCCTTAAAATTTGGTGAGTACAATCTTTATATTATATGGAATTATTACAATTGAGTATGAGTAGAGAAGAGAAAATGTTACTATTTATCTACGAGATGAAATCAACCTTGCAATTTTTAAGTTTTCATTTTCATTTCATTTTCATTTTATGTTTTTCTACTTTCCCAATGTATTTCTAGTTACTAATTTAACTTGTAATTTTATTCAGTTTAATTAATAAAAATATATAATTATAATTTAATTAAAAAAATGTTTAGGCTAGTTATGGGTTGAGAAAGGAGGATATTAAATTGTTGGTAGACTTTATGATAGTATACTTCTAACACACCTTTAATAATTCACATCTTATTTTATATTTTCATCTTTATAATTATATTAAAAAGTCATTATTTTTTAATAACTTTTTAATTAATAATACTTTTTATATCTTTATTGTTATAATTTTCCTCTCATACATTCACAACCATTTTTAAAAATATTAAAAAAAATTATGAGGGTTGAATAATGTTTTTTCAAATTTGCAATGGTTATCAGTTTAAAAAAATGAATATTCTTTTAATTTTCTTTTATAATAGTTTATCGAGGAAGATTAGCGGAATTTACAATTTTACATGATGCAATCATGATTGTGGGGAGGGCTATACAGAATTATACAGTGGTTGATGGTGCCGGTACAATACATGTATCTTTATTTCTTGTCTCTACATCCCCCTTCAAAGACATGTCAGGAATCAGGATGGAGAAACTGTTTTTTAAAGTTTGAAAAACAAAAACAAATAAGACCCCCCCCCCCCCCCCAAACAAAAAAAAAAAAAGAATTGAGATGCATGCATGTCTTATGATTTATGAACGCCCTGAAGCAGATTGTATATAGTATAATTCTTGTTTCAAAATTCTATCTTAGTCACTTGCTTTCATATTGACATATTGTAGTATTTATATGCGACTGAGGAAAACAAATAAATAAAGACAATTTGTTATAAATATATTAGTCGTACAACTAAGCATTTCATCATGTACAAATCACATCTATACACGTCATGGCATACAACATACAGCTGTACAAGCACCTAGAATAGATGTTTCATAGTCTTTAGAACATATGTTCCTTGTCACATGGTAAGAAGTCAAAGTTATAGCGAATAAAAATGTAGAATTAAGAAAAGATTTTAATCTTTTAAAGAGAGTAGGATGAAATAACTGCTAACACGTAACCTGGTTCACGGGTTATGTGGTATTACGAGACTGTATAAAATTTAAAAATATGTAATTTGAATTTGTAATTGGAATTGTTAGATAGAACCGTCTTTCTCATTTGTTATAACAAATCCTTCATTGTAGAGATCTTTTATGTATATGTATTTCCCGCAACAGCTTTTGATCTTTAAATCACCTACAGGTTTTTTTTACTTCCATCATATCCTCACTGGTGGTAGCAGTGACTCCTCCTCTACCTGTAATACCCTCCCACTTAAGACCAAATCCCTTAAGTGTCAGTTTTGTTTCGCTAAAGGTCACTCCCTCACGTTAGGCTATGCCTTCAAAAACAAGCATCCTTATGTTACCCTCCCCTCCTTGCCGAGAACCACCAACAACGGTAAACCACAAGCCCATGTTATGACCAGCGATAGCACCAACACCACCTCAAACCCGAACAAGCCATATACCACAAAAGACACACAAAGTAGACATAACATCCTAAATTTATGAAGGCCTAAAGCGAGGGCTCTATAACTAAAAAAACACCCTGCTAATGAAATCCAACCATCTCAGCTGAGCATCATCATGAAGTAACCAAAACGTACAGCACAACAACAAACAAAAACTAAACCAAAACAGCAACATAAAACAGATACGATATGTTTATTATCATGAGATACATTCTTTAACAATCATGTATTACAGATCTTATTGTGAAGTTGATATCATATATTTTGAGGATCTGCTTCTACAGAACCCACACATATTACATGCCTTCATAATCATGAAGATTATTTATCGACGGTTTTTATGCAACAGCAGTGGCTTCAGCTGTGGTTCGTGCTTCGAGCGTCTTCTCATATTCCTCTATAGATTTAAACAGCTCTGAGAAATTGCCTTTGCCAAATCCTCCACACCCTGCCTTCTGCTGCACCTTTCCGTCATCATCTTTCACCATACACCCTACTCTCTGAATGATCTCTATAAATATCGTCGGCCTGCTCAAACAATTTCATACCAAATTTACAAATTACAAACTTACAACATTTGCCATGGTAATTAGACATTAAATATGCATATTTGAACAATTGAAGTTGATGACTGTTACATCAGGAATCAGATGGCCCATTTCAAAACACACACGATCAATGTCTTATGCATTAATACTTCAATAGAGTTTAACAACCATATAATGCAATCCTAGCAAGAATCTTAAATGCTGCTCAAACCCGTTTTGACCCATTACTAGACTCACTTGGCCCGTTTCGCCCTTGTCGGCCTTCTATCAAGGTACGTTTTTTAAGTTTAACATATGCAAGAAAGATGCTAATACCAATATGCAATCTAGGGTTCTGTATGAATGATCTCAAGACTATGAATTCAATGAACATTGATGATGAATTGATGATAATGGAGAAAATCAGCATACCTATCACCAACAGGCTTGGTGAAAATCTGAAGCAGAGTCCCCTGATCATCTCTATCCACCAAAATCCCCAATTCTTCACACTCCTTAATCTGCTCATCGGACAACACATCTCCGGCTCTGTTCTTCAAATTCCGGTAATATGTCGGCGGTGGCGACGGCATAAACTCAAAGCCACCAACACCACTGCGTTTCCTCATCTCCCTCAACGTCCTGAATATGTCCTCACTGGCCAACGCCAAATGCTGAACTCCGGCACCTTCGTTGTGTTCGAGATAAGTCTGAATCTGACTCTTCCTCTTCGTTCCGTACACCGGCTCGTTCATCGGAATCAACACCGTCTCGCTGTTGCAGGCTAAAACGACGGAGTTGAGTCCGCTTTCGCTCGTTCCGACGTCCTCCGCCGTGAACTCAGCGAACTCGTGGAATCCGGTGAACGATTTGACGTACTCGACGGCCAGAGCGAGCTCCGGCACGTTCCCGACGGCGTGATCGAGGCGGCGGATGCCGTAATCAAGGTCCTGAAACGACGACGTTCGTTCAACGGGTTCAAACCCTGGTAGAAAGGTAGAAGAAGCATCAAAATTGGGGGTTTTGTAGCTGATGTACCGCAAAACGACGTCGCCGTAGAGTTTCACTTCTGACAATACGGCGTCGTTATGACCGAGGGTGATCGGAGGAGACGATGGTTTTGCGCCGTGAGCGACGCTGACGGAGAACGCAACTCCGGCGTCTTCGACTTCAATGGCGATTGCTCTGACGGCGAGGCCGTGTGAGGCGGTGAAGCTCCGGCAGTCGGCGTGGGAGAACGTGGGGATGGCGGCGGCGGAGGCGGTGGTGGTGATGGCGGGGGAATAAGGGGCGGTGAAGAGGAAGTTGAGGTGGCCGGAGCGGAGGAGGTAGGAGGCGTGGGTGGTGTTTCCGGTGGAGAGATCGGATTTTGCGACGATGGGCATACCGAGACCCCAGGAGAAGCGGCGGGCGGCGTTGGTGGCGTCGGAGCACCAGAACTCGACGTGGTGGAAGCTTTTGACGGTGAACTTGTCGGACATGGGGTTGTCGCGGATGAAGTTCTTGAAGCCGACGAGCTTGAAGGCGGAGCCGGAGTGGTCGCTGGTGACGGTGGCTCCGGTGATGACGTTAGCTTCCGTCCCCATTTTGGATTTTGATTGATGTTGGTTTGTTGCAGTAGGTGTGTGTGTATAAATAGTTGTAATGGTTGGAAGAGAAGACGAATGTGTAAACGATTGGTTTTGAGATGGGAAAGTGATGATATGGACACGTGTGCATGTTTATCTCAAACAACAAATTAGACTCTACAGATTTTCTTTTTCAACCTAACAAATAAATCAATACTAGGGTTGTTCCTCCGCGCACGTTGTGCGCGTGATGGACGGGTTAAACCGAGGCTCAGATAAACTTCGGTACTCTAATTATCACGTTTTCATCATCATAGCTTCCAACATTTCAATGTAAAAAAATATAGTTGTAGAGAAAGTCATAAGCAGTTATATCACATGTTATCACGCTCAGGCTCACAAATTGAATGAGTACGTCATGGCTAAAGAGGGTTAAAGCTAACCTGATTCATACGCTTGATAACGAATCAAAGGGATCAAAACTGTAGAAGCAACAATTATTCTACTCTTTATAGTAGGCGGAAGTAAATACCTTCACCTGCTTCGCGCGCTGCGCGAGTATTTTAAAACCGATAATCACCGGTACAACTGTAGTTTGGTTGTTGCAATTGCTGATTCTGGCAACAGCCTGATTTCAATACAATGCAAAAATATTATTATTATTGTTATTTATTAATACACCATAAAGGAATCAGATGATGTCAAATAATAGAATATGCTACTTATGAAACTTACTTGGCATTCTCAAGGGCTAATTCAGCTTCAAATCTTTATCTCCATGCCAAAAACGTCTCTACAGTGACAGGTTCTCCATGTGACACAACTATCTAACACCAAGTTCAATACATCCAACCAAATTTAACAATCATATAAAAATATAATTCAAAACTGATATTTAATTAATGCAAAAATCATACTTCATCTTTATCTGTTGTTTCCTCTTGAATATTGTAACTGCCAGTGTACTGAGCAAATCTTTCAGCAACCCACTCCTTAGATGAGGTAACCAGAGAGTAAATCATAGCCATTCCAAGATTCTCAGAAGCCTGTGGAAATAAGTTTTAATGAGAAATTGTATGATAAGATTATAAAGTAAACACTGAACCAATATCACTATCAAAAGTTGGATATATGATTTAATTTTATATCCAGATAATAGATTTTGTATCTTGTATTACTTAACTCATCTTGAAGCTTGTCTGTTGGGTCATGAAGTTACTCAATTCATTGAACCCCTTATTTCAACCTAGTTGAGGTAAGCTAAAAAGATACCCACAGGAAATCATATCAGAACTATATCAGGAAATGAAAAATGTCGTATGAAGTTATAATAACAATGAATATACCTCTTGTTCAAGCTTTTCTTTCAATGCTTTGAGGTATGCCATTCCAATTTTAGGCTCAGATATCATGATTCAATGTGGCTGCAAAACATGTTGCCGCGCCAAACACCGAACATAAATTTATATCATCACAGCCTAAGAAGTATGTGGTAATGCGCGTAGTGCTCCTGATCACAATCTTAGGCAACAAAACAGCCTGCCATTTAGGGTCAACACCATCCAAATTCATCAACCTCTTAAGCCATCCCCTTCATCATAGAGTGACACAATCATAACCAACATATAAACCATCTAACTATTTGGGCCTCGACTCCAGGGATAAGCCTTCCGGCTGAACCAGAGTATCGCGGACCCATAATTGGACTTTCAACTGAAATGACCCCAGTCGTTTCAGTCATACCATATCCCTATTGTACATAAGGTTGCAATTAAAATTTCATAAAAAAATATAATTTGCAGGATCAACAAAAAGGGTGGAAAACATATGAAAGTAAACAATCATGTCCACAATAATAAGATCAAGAAGACTGATATGGTATATGCTTTCTTGTTTCTGTCACATATTTTCAAGATTCCAAAAGAAAATAAAATCACATAATCACAAGTTTCTAGCATGTTGGAGATGGTCTAGCATGTTTAGTTGAAAGTGTTAGTCAAGATTTCTTTTCTTTTTTCACCATATTTTCATTATTATGTAACATCACAAAATAAGCAAGTAACCCATGTGCATATATGCATTTGCAGTAAACAATCAACTCCATCTAGATCCACAATCTACATCATACACAAATACACCAATATGGCAATAAACAGCTAAAAGTTCAACTTTTACAACCAACACAACTGTAATTGAGATCAAGAACTTCACCTGAAGAACAACAACATGAGGCATATTTTTAGCACACTCCTCCATCAACTCTTTCCCCAACGGTGCAGCACCCGACCCGATTTGCTTCAACGACGAAAGATCAAACTTGCTCACCACATCCTGTTTAGTCAAAGCAAGAAAAACAGGTGGAACAACCCACAAATGTGTCACTCTATACCTCTCAATGTTCTTCAACATCCCCCCAAAATCAAATTTCCCCATTGAAACAACAGTATTCCCTTCTTGCAACTGAGAATACAACACAACCCCAAATCCAAATATATGAAACATTGGCAACAAGCACAAGAACACATAATCTTTCTCCCCCATTAACCTCTGATCAGAAGTCAACATCTGTGAAACAGCAATGAAATTCATATGACTCAAAACCACACCTTTACTAACACCAGTAGTACCAGATGAATACAACAAAGCAGCAGTATCACCCCCTAACTGTGACAACCCAAAAATTTTCGCGATTTAATACAAAATTTATGTGATTTTACAAATTAGTTTGTATTTTTATTATTATTTAATAATAATGTTAATAATAATAAAAAAAATAATGATAATAATAATAGTAATAATAAAAATGATATTATTACAAATGATAATAATAATAATAATAATAATGATATTATTATTACAATTAATGATAAAAATAATAATTATAATAATAATGATATTATTATCAAAAATAATGATAATAATAACAATAATAATATTATTATTAAAAATAATAATGATAATAATAATAATAATGAAAATATTATTATTATTATAAAATTTATTAAACTTAATTTAAGTCCAAGGGGGTGGTTTGTAATTGTTGAAACTTGTTTTAAAACTCTTATACATAAAATAATAAACACATTAAACCACAGGGACCATTCTTGTAAATTCTAAAAACCCAAACCCCCGACCCCTGTTCCCCGTCGGTTTCTTCCTCCGGCCGGTCACCGGCGACATTCCGGCGACTCCTAAACATCGAATTTACTCGATTTTGACTCAAATAATTGTTCCCGACACACTCATGTGCAAGATTCGAACTGGTCCATCGATTTAATTGAAAAATCGGAGTGCGATTGATCTAACAAACCCACGTGAACCTTTCGGCCACTTTACAGATTCAAATCGCACTGAAACCTCAACAATAATCGAATTAAACTTTACCTAAACAATTGTATAAGTATTCCCAATCGGTCTACACTTTCAAATGCAATCAAAACACTCACAATCATCGAATTTGAATCCTTTCTTATTCGCGGACCTGCAACTAATCGAACACCCCTGTTCGAGCTTCGAAACACGAAATTGATAAATATATTTCGATCATTAACCTCATTAGAAGCTACCTGTGAAGTTAATTTCATTTTCATCAGCGTTTGATCGTGTTTGAATTCCTCATTGGCCGCGACCTGTTCTTCAATCGTTCTTAACGATGTGAACACCAAAACAGGTAATTAAAACTACCTATATGCTCGATTTCTTATAGGGAATGAAAGCCCTATGGTTTAAATCAATTACAGTATCGAATTGAGGATCAATTTGATCGATTGATGAACTAGGGTTCTTGGTGGAAATTGGGTTCTGGAATATGGGTTTAAAAGAATTAAAAACCGATTCCTTGTGCGGCTATAAGCCTTGGTTTACTGGTTTGGTAGTGTGTTTGCGAACCGGAGGTCAGGGGTTCGAACCCTGCCCCCAACATTATTTTTTAAATGCCTTTTCAAGCATTTTAAAATATACAAAAATTACCAAAATTATAAAAATAATTTTTAAAAGCTTCTGTTATTTTTAATACCATTAAATAATTTTCTGTAAATTATTTAATTAAAAATACCTTAAATAAAATTTATAAAATAATATTTAAAAATATTATAAATAACCATTTTTATAAAAATAGACTTTAAATTATGATTTAAAGTATTAATCCATTAATTGGACACCATATCATTTTTATTTAATGATAAATTATAATAATTATAGAAAAATAATTATTTAAAAGCCTAAATTATTTATGAAAATAAATATTACATGTGTTATAAATTATTATCCATATAAAAATGGATTTCCAAATAATAAATTAGATCATCAAATTATTAATGGATGTTATAATATTTATGGACTTATTTTGATAATATAAATACAAAGTAAATTTTATAAATTTAAATATTTATAAAATCTTACAAAAATTAAATATAAACTTATATGTTTATATAACGTCTATAATTTAATTAGAATATAATGATATGTCAAAATCATTATTAAACTAATTAAATTTTATATAAATCATTAATTATTAACAAAAATAATTAAATGATTTAAATGTTTATAACAAATCCCAGAAAACCAAAACCTAGATCAATTGAACACCAGGTTCAAGATCTAACTTATTAGGTTTTGGATTTGTATCTGTTTGCTTACGTGAAATATAATTCCTTAGCAGGAATTTACTAGCTTGTCAACACCACACAAAAGGACTGAGGTGAGTTCGTAATTGCTCCCCTTTTTAATGATTTAAATATTTTGGGGCTGGAATACATGTCGTGATTTAAATTTCAGATTATTTTGTGAGTTCTCGTGTTTCCCTTTTACTTTGCTTTTGGGATGATGCATGCTCTTTAAGCTGGAACTTTTAATTGTGATATTATCATACTGTTCTTGGGATGAAACATGCCCTTTGTTTTATGAACTATGATGGTGCTTTGCTTGATGCTTGTGTGTGGGATAATGAGTTCACCTTATAAAAGGGTTCCGACAGGCCATCCATATGCAAATAAACTAAGTGACATGGACAAATTCAATGTGAAGGATTTGTTGGGCTTGTACTTAGTAAGTATGTGGGATAGCGGGTTCACCTTATAAAAGGGTTCCGTATCTTCACAAAGTAAATCTTTCTTTGGATGATAATTGACGATTTATCATTGTGTTTATTTATGAACTCACCAACCCTGTGTTGACACTTGATTTTACATGTATTCCAGGTATCTACTAGGAGCTTATGGATATGCACATAGGATCATATAAGAGCTCCAGATACATATTGGTTATTAACAAGACATGATTAGACGTATTGTTAAGAAACAATCTATGTATTTATTTCCGCTGCGTATAATATCTAATGCTCTGATTAATAATGAAATGGTTATCTAAAACTTATCATATAGATAACTGCATCTCATGTGTAACTACTGTGTTCGATCCTGTTTGCTCACCCCTCCGTGATAGATTCCAGACCCGGAATTTGAGGGTGTGACAGATTGGTATCAGAGCCATTGGTTATAGTGAGTTAGGAATTGCATCTAGCCTATAGCCACACACAATAGTTGCACAAAGTAAATTGCCTTAGTTAGAGATTGACTAAGATTAAGAAGTTATATGCCTTATGTGATTCCTCTTATACCTTGATTCCTATCAATACACACACGAATCTTAAATCATATTCTAAGGCATTGTGTGCCTAATTCAAGTGATTTCAAAACTCGATTGTTATTAATGGTTTCAAAGTCTCGTCAAAGTCTGTGTCATACAACTTGAACACATGCAATGCTGGAAGAGTAAGATGCCTGTATCTCGGGGTGTTCTGTCTAGGCAAGGTATTCGCATATATCCAAATCAACCGATGGACCTGTTTACCTTACCTGGGAACCCTTGGGATGAGTATCTGCTTATAGGTACGCATGTCTTCAACAAAGTTGTGATTGACTCAATACTTTGATTAGTCAACGTACTCGCTTTGATTCACGAATCAAACGAATACACTCGGAACATCTCATTGTCGTGTTGAATAATTCTTGTCCTTGATTTTGTTTTCCCGATATAATACATACATATTTGGTACTTCTATCATTAATGACCACTATACTTGACAAGATATGTTAACCCAATAGGAGGAACCGGGGTGATCATGCAAAACAACTTACCATTACGGGTGCACACGTAATTGTAATTTGTCGTGCATGCTAAGTCCGGTGAATCTGGTCGGGTGGTAACATTGTAGTCCGTATAAGTCATCATTCCTACACGTTGAGCAAGAAAGCCTCGGTTCTCATAGAACATATTTCCATGAAAATTCTTAATGATCCCTCAGAATGGCTTCTCGTCAAATCCGTTCACGGCCTAGAAACTAAGATTGCTGCTATTGTAGCACGTGAAGTTACTGTGGTCAATATACAAGCCTTTAAGACATATGAATCAAATTACCTTGACGTGTTCCATTTGGTAATCTAGGTTATACTTGTCCTAACCTAAAGTGAGACTTGTTTCCCTAGTACTTGCCCTGACATGGTTATACCCGAAATCCTGAAGGTATGAAGGATAGGCAGCTATCATTAGACATATTGTACTAATGTGCTTGTAGATTGTTTGCTATTACTTAAGCCTTGTCCTACTTAGAGCCTTCATAGAATTTCCAATCATGATCTTAATTTTAAGAGACATTCCTCCACTTAGCATTTCAGTAACTGAGGAATTGATTGAATGCTTAGAATGAAAGTGGACTACAGGAAATATAGATGAGTGATGAAACTCATTATACATATTCTTTGGGATAATGCTAAGGAAAATTAGGATGTCGTGTAACCGGTTTAAGGACATTTTTAGTATACCGCTGATGCTTATAAATGGGGTTACTATTACTTAAGGAATGAAATACAAAAGTTAGAATTGTAATTCTAAAATCATTCAACGGTAGGGTTAAGTCGTGCTCTTTATGTTGACAAACTCCATGAATTGATAAAACTGATGTCATACCTTATGACATTAGACCAAATAGAATTAAGAAGGACACTGGGAAAAATCTAGTGAGTAGTAGAATAAGCCTCTCTGATGGTTTAGATAATTTGCTTTAATGCCATATTGTGAACCTAGCTATGCTGGTTGATACGATTAAGCTAACGTGTTAAACGGGGACATTAAGAAGGTTGGAGTTCCGACCATTACCATAAGTGTGCCCTAGGTTGCTTAGGATCCCAAGACAAGTTAGAATTGATCTTTGAAACTCATGAGAAAATTGTCCAGATAAGAAAAGCTACACTGATAAACATCGTAAGCCACCTGAATTTCAGGAAGGAGATAAAGTTTTGCTAAAGGTATCTCCCTGGAAGGGATTTATACGCTTTGGGAAACGAGGGAAATTGAACCCTCGCTACGTGGGACCTTTTGAAATTGTCAGAAGGATTGGCCCAGTAGCCCATGAATTAAATCTACCTGCTGAACTTGGTGGTGTGCACAATGTTTTCACGTATCAAATCTAAGGAAGTGTTTATCCGATGAATCACTGGTTGTGTCTTTAAAGGAACTGCAAGTATGTGAGAAAACTCAGACTTGTTGAGGCACCAGTTGAAATCATGGATAAAGAAGTTAAACAACTTAAGCATAGCAAGATTCCGGTTGTCAGAGTTCGGTGGAACTCCCGGTGAGGTCCTAAGTTCATGGGAGGACGAATAATGTGCAAGTATTCTAACTTGTTCAAAAACATTACGAGTACATCTTAATTTTCGGGACGAAAATTCCTCTAACAGGGGGATGATGTGACAACCCAAAAATTTTTCGCGATTTAATACAAAATTTATGTGATTTTACAAATTAGTTTTGTATTTTTATTATTATTTAATAATAATGTTAATAATAATAAAAAAAATAATGATAATAATAATAGTAATAATAAAAATGATATTATTACAAATGATAATAATAATAATAATAATGATATTATTATTACAATTAATGATAAAAATAATAATTATAATAATAATGATATTATTATCAAAAATAATGATAATAATAACAATAATAATATTATTATTAAAAATAATAATGATAATAATAATAATAATGAAAATATTATTATTATTATAAAATTTATTAAACTTAATTTAAGTCCAAGGGGTGGTTTGTAATTGTTGAAACTTGTTTTAAAACTCTTATACATAAAATAATAAACACATTAAACCACAGGGACCATTCTTGTAAATTCTAAAAACCCAAACCCCGACCCCTGTTCCCCGTCGGTTTCTTCCTCCGGCCGGTCACCGGCGACATTCCGGCGACTCCTAAACATCGAATTTACTCGATTTTGACTCAAATAATTGTTCCCGACACACTCATGTGCAAGATTCGAACTGGTCCATCGATTTAATTGAAAAATCGGAGTGCGATTGATCTAACAAACCCACGTGAACCTTTCGGCCACTTTACAGATTCAAATCGCACTGAAACCTCAACAATAATCGAATTAAACTTTACCTAAACAATTGTATAAGTATTCCCAATCGGTCTACACTTTCAAATGCAATCAAAACACTCACAATCATCGAATTTGAATCCTTTCTTATTCGCGGACCTGCAACTAATCGAACACCCCTGTTCGAGCTTCGAAACACGAAATTGATAAATATATTTCGATCATTAACCTCATTAGAAGCTACCTGTGAAGTTAATTTCATTTTCATCAGCGTTTGATCGTGTTTGAATTCCTCATTGGCCGCGACCTGTTCTTCAATCGTTCTTAACGATGTGAACACCAAAACAGGTAATTAAAACTACCTATATGCTCGATTTCTTATAGGGAATGAAAGCCCTATGGTTTAAATCAATTACAGTATCGAATTGAGGATCAATTTGATCGATTGATGAACTAGGGTTCTTGGTGGAAATTGGGTTCTGGAATATGGGTTTAAAAGAATTAAAAACCGATTCCTTGTGCGGCTATAAGCCTTGGTTTACTGGTTTGGTAGTGTGTTTGCGAACCGGAGGTCAGGGGTTCGAACCCTGCCCCCAACATTATTTTTTAAATGCCTTTTCAAGCATTTTAAAAATATACAAAAATTACCAAAAATTATAAAAATAATTTTTAAAAGCTTCTGTTATTTTTAATACCATTAAATAATTTTCTGTAAATTATTTAATTAAAAATACCTTAAATAAAATTTATAAAATAATATTTAAAAATATTATAAATAACCATTTTTATAAAAATAGACTTTAAATTATGATTTAAAGTATTAATCCATTAATTGGACACCATATCATTTTTATTTAATGATAAATTATAATAATTATAGAAAAATAATTATTTAAAAGCCTAAATTATTTATGAAAATAAATATTACATGTGTTATAAATTATTATCCATATAAAAATGGATTTCCAAATAATAAATTAGATCATCAAATTATTAATGGATGTTATAATATTTTATGGACTTATTTTGATAATATAAATACAAAGTAAATTTTATAAATTTAAATATTTATAAAATCTTACAAAAATTAAATATAAACTTATATGTTTATATAACGTCTATAATTTAATTAGAATATAATGATATGTCAAAATCATTATTAAACTAATTAAATTTTATATAAATCATTAATTATTAACAAAAATAATTAAATGATTAAATGTTTATAACAAATCCCAGAAAACCAAACCCTAGATCAATTGAACACCAGGTTCAAGATCTAACTTATTTAGGTTTTGGATTTGTATCTGTTTGCTTACGTGAAATATAATTCCTTAGCAGGAATTTACTAGCTTGTCAACACCACACAAAAGGACTGAGGTGAGTTCGTAATTGCTCCCCTTTTTAATGATTTAAATATTTTGGGGCTGGAATACATGTCGTGATTTAAATTTCAGATTATTTTGTGAGTTCTCGTGTTTCCCTTTTACTTTGCTTTTGGGATGATGCATGCTCTTTTAAGCTGGAACTTTTAATTGTGATATTATCATACTGTTCTTGGGATGAAACATGCCCTTTTGTTTTATGAACTATGATGGTGCTTTGCTTGATGCTTGTGTGTGGGATAATGAGTTCACCTTATAAAAGGGTTCCGACAGGCCATCCATATGCAAATAAACTAAGTGACATGGACAAATTCAATGTGAAGGATTTGTTGGGCTTGTACTTAGTAAGTATGTGGGATAGCGGGTTCACCTTATAAAAGGGTTCCGTATCTTCACAAAGTAAATCTTTCTTTGGATGATAATTGACGATTTATCATTGTGTTTATTTATGAACTCACCAACCCTGTGTTGACACTTGATTTTACATGTATTCCAGGTATCTACTAGGAGCTTATGGATATGCACATAGGATCATATAAGAGCTCCAGATACATATTGGTTATTAACAAGACATGATTAGACGTATTGTTAAGAAACAATCTATGTATTTATTTCCGCTGCGTATAATATCTAATGCTCTGATTAATAATGAAATGGTTATCTAAAACTTATCATATAGATAACTGCATCTCATGTGTAACTACTGTGTTCGATCCTGTTTGCTCACCCCTCCGTGATAGATTCCAGACCCGGAATTTGAGGGTGTGACACTAACAACCCAACAACAAAGACAGAGCAAAAGAGGGAACACCACGAACCTGCAAATCGGAGAGGAAAGCAAGCAGAGATTCGAGCGGTGGCTGCAAGCCACACCGCCACCGCCAAACCGCCACCGCCACACAGCCACCGCCATACGAACACCAACACCAACACGTCCACCACCACACCGCTGCCACGCACCACACCAGCGTCCCCACACCACCCTCGACCATGCCATCACATAATCGGAGCGCGTGTTCGATTGATGGGGTCGATTTGGAAGAGGGATGCGAGTTCGGAGACTTTGAGGTCGGTGCGGAGGGATGCCATCACACAATCGGAGCGTAGGAGGGCGGTGCGGACCCCAATTTGGGTTTTAGGGTTCGTAAGGGGTAGCGGGCAGCGGGAGCGGAGGTGGCAGCCAGGGGTGGCGGGTGCGGGAGCAGTGTGCCCGATGGGGTTGGAGTTGATGGGGGGAGGGCGATAGATATAATAATACAATACTTATAGATTTTCTTCTAATAAGTGATGGTAGCATATAGAAGTTATATTATTGAAATAATTTTATAGTAATAAGATAAACAAATAAACAAACAAACCCAGTATAGTAATAAGATAGTTATTGTTAAAATTAAAAATTAATTTTTTGTTTGTATTAGAATAGGCATTTAAAAGTAAATAAAAAGATATAAAAATTTTCTTAAACAAATTTTATTTCTTAAATAATGAACTATTTTAAAACCTTTATTTTTAAGTTTTATAAGGATGATTTAGAAAAATGAATTTGTTTAAACAAAACAAATTGTTTAAAAAGTAATTATAAAAAAATAAATTTATCATTGATGTTTAATTGAATTACTTAGTTATACGTAACTCAATAATATAAAATTCCGACTAGACAATTGGGTGGGGATGGGATGCTAAATAATCTATTCCTAGGCATATTTGCACTGTAAAAAGCGAAAAATTGTGTGGTAAGACAAGAACGAGAGAACAATGTATGTTTGGAGATGGGAACGGAAAAAATATGAGTTTAATGATGTAGAGCGGGATGAACTGGATACGTTGGTAAGCTTGCTTCATGGAAATCAATATCAAAGCCCAGAAGACTAGTGGGAATGGGTTGGGTGTTCTCTATTAAATCACTCCAAAAGGCAATGTAATCGAATGGCTATCGTGGATTGTGTTGAAGATTAACACTTTTTTGTTGAAGGAGAGGTAAATAGCATTTTAATTAAAGTAGCTTTACAACATCAAAGTGTATCATTGGCATCGACACAATGCGGTTTTTGTTTCAGACATCCAGAATCGGTGGAACATATTCTTTTATCACGTCCTCTTGCTGTAAAGATTTCGTCTGAAATTCTCAGACGGTGTCATGGGGCCTTGTAAGCACGTGGTTCTGTTCGAGGGTCTTAGAATCATTCATAGATCTTTAGGATCTAATCGCTAAAGAGGATAAAGCTTTGTGCGTATGCAACAACTTTGTGGTTTTTTTAAAAACAAGAAACGAGTTCGTCTTAATGGTGTGCCGACGGATCAAAAAAGGTGAAGGAGATAAAGGTTAGATTGTTTTGGATGATAAAACAAAGAGTCTCCCTATCAAATGTAGACCGGTAAGGATAGTATTATTCTCATGTCGCACACTTGTTATAATTGTTTATCTGTCTTAGCATATTGCTAGTTAAGTTTTTTATAAAAGTTTATATTGTCGTTAAAAAAAACATAACTCAATCATATATTATCTGAAAATATCGTTTTTTAATTTCTAAATTTTTATTACAAACTATTTGATATTTTATTTATTCAACGCGTATACAAGACTAGTGTTTATATAAAACAACAAATTAAACTCACGACATGTTTCTTTGTTTATCTAAAACAACAAATTAGACTCGTGAAATGTTTCTTTTTCAACCTAACAAATAAATGTTTATATAAAACAACAAATTAGACTAGCGAAATGTTTTTTAACCAAACAAATAAATGTTTACTTAAAACAACAAATTAGACTCATGAAATGTTTCTTTTTCAACCCGACAAACAAACAAACGAACAAACAAACAAACAAACCCAGTATATCCCACTTAAAAGTAGGGTCTGGGGGGGTAGGTGGTGGCAAGTCTTTCCTCTAGCCAGATAGTTAGAGAGACCGCTTCCAGAGAGACCCCCGGCTCGATAACAAAAGCAATAAAGCTAGCAAATCAACATATAATCAAACATATGATATAAGCTATATGATACCTGGTACCGCACCCATCATACAGCAAACATTAAAATATCATCAAAAAGAAATATAAAATGAACAAGCATGCATCAGGGAAGCAGTAAGTTTTCCCTAAAAATGTCGAAGTGTACTACATACACATCAGGCCCCGTAACAAGTAATCAAAGTCCCTTCCTAGCTACAGAAACCACTAAAAGTCCTTAATTTTAGTTCTACGTCTCCACTCGCTCCTATCCTCGATCATGTGCTCAGAGAGGTGCAAGTGTACCATATCTCGCCTAATTATCTCTTCCCAAGCCAACCTAGGTCTTCCTCTACTCTTCCTACCCTCTATGACGATGTTCTCCGCTGCTCTGACCGGTGCTGTCATTGGTCTCCTCTTGACATGTCCATACCACCTTAATCTTCCCTCTCGTATTTTATCTGCAATACAAGTCACTTCTAACTTCTGTCGAAACACTTCGTTTCTTATCCGATCCAGTCTTGTATGGCCACACATCCACCTTAGCATTCGCATTTCCGCAACCTCTATTTGTTTCTCGTGCGACTTCTTTATGGCCCAGCAGTCTGTTCCATATAGCATAGCTGGGCGTACCGCGACTCTGTATAGTTTTTCCTTAAGTTTTGCTGGAAACCTCTTATCACATAGGATCCCTGATGCTGCTCTCCACTTGCACCATCCTGCTTGGACACGGTAAGCTACATCGCTGTGTATCTCTCCGTCCTCCTGCATGTACGAGCCCAGGTATTTGAACCTAGATGTCCGTGGGACCGGCATACCCTGGATACTGATTTGGGTGTCCTCTTCCTCGTCGCCACCAAAGTTACAATGCATGTATTCCGTCTTAGAGCGACTTATCGTTAATCCTTTGTTCTCCAGCGTTGCTCTCCACTGCTCTAGCTTGTCGTTAAGCATCATTTTAGATTCTGATATTAAGACAATATCATCCGCAAAGAGCATGCACCACGGGACTGACTGTTGTATAAACTTAGTCATCTCATCCAACACTAGTGCGAAGAGAAATGGGCTCAATGCCGATCCTTGGTGGAGTCCCACTTCCACTGAGAATGAGTCCGTGTCTCCTACCGGTGCTCGCACACGCGTTTTTGCCCCGTCATACATATCCTTAATTAATTTGATATACCTCTCTGGTACCCCTCTAAGTCGTAGAGTTTCCCAAATTAGTTGTCGCGGTACACTGTCATAGGCCTTTTCTAGATCGATGAATACCATATGGAGGTCCCTTTTCTTTTCTCTGTATTTCTCCATTATCCTTCTTATGACGTGTATGGCTTCTGTCGTAGAGCGTCCTGGCATAAACCCAAATTGGTTTATTGCTATCTGGGTTTCCCGTCTAATTCTAGTGTCAATAACTCTTTCCCATAGTTTCATCGTGTGACTCACTAGCTTTATTCCCCTGTAGTTTTCGCAACCTTGGATATCTCCTTTTTTCTTATATATGGGAACTATGACACTGGTTCTCCACTGGTCTGGCATCTTTCCTGTCTTAAAGATAGTGTTGAATAGATCTGTTAGCCATTTGAGACCCTCATCACCCAGGCATTTCCACACTTCAATCGGTATGTTGTCTGGCCCCACCGCTTTAGCCCTCATCACCCAGGCATTTTTCAACCCGACAAATGAATGTTTATTTAAAACAAAAAATTACACTCGTTTCTGTTTCAATCTAACAAATAAATGTTTATCTAAAACAACAAATTAGACTCACAAAATGTTTATTTTTCAACCTAACAAATAAATGTTTATCTAAAACAACAAATTAGGCCCGTGAAATGTTTCTTTTTCAACCTAAAAAATAAATATTTGTCTATAACAACATATTAGACTCGTGACATGTTTATTTTAACCTAACAAATCATATTCCCAATAGTTAAATATGGTAGGTTTTAGATTCGAGTATCAGTTTAAATAAAAAATACTTTATGTTGAGTCAAGGGTTTTTGGTATGTGAAAGGGATTATTTTAGAGGCTTTAAGTAAAATATAAAAAAAATATTTTTTTGTAAATATATGAATGTCTTTGTTTGCAAGTAGGCATTTTTTAGTAAATTATTAATACTCTAAGCTCAACGACCCTGGTAAACCCATTGATAAAAGATCATCCACATCTTGCGAATACAGACAATGCTGGTGTGGTAAAACTTATCACCCAAAGGCAAACTCTGATAAAACATCTGACCCACCTGAATCACATTGCATCAAGTAACACTCGAACCCATGACCTCCGTATTTGAACGTCATGGGATGCCACCTCATAGGGCTATAAACGAACCGAATTAACACGAATAAGTTTTTCTTCGTGTTCATTCATTGAAAAATTAAAGTTGTTCATAAACTATTCATGAACGCTTACTGAATAAGGTTTCTTGTTCATGATCGATAATTAAGGAATGGACTGTTCATAAACTGTTCACCAACCTTACTGAACATAAATGATCACAAACAAAGACAAACGAACACAAACAAAGACAAAACGAACGCAACAAATGTTCATAAATATAAACAAATACAATCGAAAGTTTGTTAAGCTTTACACAACCTTCACATAATTATACAAATATAATTGATATAATTATCATAAATATAAATAATATTAAAATAAAAAAATTGTCAAGTTTTAACATAAATTGAAGTTGAAAAATAATTAAATGGGGGATGTTGACGGATGTATATAGTATAACTAGGGTTTCGTATTTTTAAATTTAAACCAGTAAAAAATATAGCATATTTAAATGAACAAACATAAACAAGCACCTAATCGAACGCTTATGAATATCTTATCAAACGTTCACAAACATAAACGCACGAGCACGACCCCTGTTCATGTTCATTCGTTTAAGTTAAAGAACGTAATTTACTTGTTTGTGTTCATTTATTTATTAAACGAACGGACATAAATGAACTTCCTGCAGAAAAGTTCGTGAACCTTTGCTGAATGTTCAGCTCGTTTACAGTCCTACCTTCTTCTAAACTAGTTGATCCGTAATGTTTAGTTAAAAATTATCAAACGTCTAGCAAATGTCATGTAAAGAAATAGAAAGAAGTAAAAACTAAAAAGAAAGTTCAAAAAATTTGACTTAAAAAGTGCAAAGATGTAAATCACGTAATATAGAAATTTTCAGGTAAATTGACCATCAATTGTCTCTTTTATAATACACACATATATATATATATAGAGAGAGATGGATCTTTTGAAAACCATGTTATAAATAAAAACCATAAAAACTAGGGGTTACATATATGTAAATACGCATTATAAAGTGTAAAACTAAAAGTTACATATATGTAAGGGTTATGTATATGTAAGTACGTGTTACCAAGTTTACAACTAAGACTTATGTACATCTAACTCATACAAGTTACGTATACGTAGCTCGATACGTTATCATCGTCAACCTTAGAGTTTAATTTAAAAAATAAATAATGACCTCCAAAAATAAGGTTAAAGTTCACTCAAATATACTTTAAACAATTAAAAAGTTAAATCAATTATAAATTATGTAATTGGATAGTGGTGGTTTTTACGGTTTTCAATTATAAACATGGTTTTCATTTGATCTATATTATATACATATATATATATATAATATAATATAGTTTTCATTTGATCCCTCCCATATATATATATATATATATATATATATATATATAATATGTTAATTACTTTAAATATTTAATTTTTTTTGAAATATGTATAATGCTTGATACATTATGTAATAAAGATATATACATGACATATAAAGTCTAATTTGGATATATACTAAATTTTACATCTTTTATAAAAAACCACATAAGATTTCCTAAAAATAAAAGGAGATGTCATGAAGAAGGAGATTTATAGATTTGGTAGGCTTAACTTCCTTTTACACGAGAATGGGCCAACCATAGTGGGCCAACCCTATTGGGTCTACCCTAGTGGGCCAAGTTGAGGGTGGGCCGAAGCCTACCAGATTCGTCCTCATGAGTCATGAGTCACTATCCCCTACGATACTATGTTGGGTGTTTCCGTTTAAGTTAAGAAAATAAAGCCTACCGATGATCCTTAGCGTAACTGATTAAGATGAGGTACATATGACATTTAAATAAGGGGAGGTCACGAGTTCAAATCTCACTCTGAGTAAAATGCTCAGAGTTGAGCCAGAGTTAAGCCAGAGTGTTTTCTTAATAATGGGTTTTCTCCTGGGGGGTGAGCCCGATTATAATAACACTTATCCTCCGAAGCAAGGTCGTACATTTACCGTTTAAAAAAAACTAAAAGAAACAAAAAAAACAGTTGTGTTTTATAGTGTTTTTTAGTGGAAGAACATAACGTAAAAAACTCGAGCCATAAATTGAAAAATAATTGGAAACTTCCTAGTAAATATCCACGTCTACACATTATTATATTTCCAGAAGCATCATGTAGAATTGGGTAATTTTAATGGGATTTTTAGTTTCCTTATCGTTTCACAAGTATTAAGACAGAGTATGTAAAAACTCGTACTTATAAGTGCTTGAATCTTTCCAAAGCCTAAACCATTTCGGGTTGGAATCAGTTGGGTTCACACAAAAAAAAGTCAAAACCAGTTCGAGTTGAAACCGGTTCAAACTAGTTCGAGTCGAATAGGTTTTGACTGTATTAGTTTGATTTAACCCATTTGAACAAATAGGGTTATCATCCCACAAAGTTTCTGCATCACTGTATGAGATCTAAATCAGGAAATTTTTTTAGGGTGGTGCTGGGGACACTGCCGGAGTTTTTGGTGGGAAGCCGGTTCAAACGGTCACGGTTAGGGCTTGCGGTCACACTTTGGCCCCTAACCGTGACCGCAAGGCCTTGCTGTCACGGTTTATGGCGGTACTACCCGTGACCTCGTGACAACAAAACGACAAAATGACCTGATAAAGTTGAAAGACGGTCACCAAACCGTCACGGTTTGGCCTAACCGTGACCGCTAAGGTACGAGGTCTCAGTTTAGGGTACGAGGTAGACGTGATTTTGACAGAAGGCCGGGAATCGCGCCACGAACCGTCACGTGGAGGCCAAACCGTGACGGTTTGTGCACCAGATTTTCACCTTAAATACCTTTCAACTTTCAACACTCAACACATAATCCGACACTCGAAATTTTTTCATCATAAGGTATTTGAGCTTTCATTCATCCAACACTCGAGATTTTTCAGCCTTCGTCATTCCAAAAACACGTTAATTCGAAAACAATGTCGGGTTCGGGTGATCATTATCAAAAGCCGAAGCTTTCAGATTTGAATGAGGTGCCACATATCGAAGATTCGAACCAGGTTGAACTAGTATATGTTTTATTATAACTTATTATTTGAAATATCTAACCATTATCTTTTTAGGAATATTACGTATACGGGAGTCACCCTCCGTGGGGGGAGGAGGAAACCAACCCGTCGAACACATTTGCTCAAGAGACGTACAACTCTTTATTTGGACAGACAGGTTAGGGTGAAGGGTACAGATATCCCCCTTGCAATTCTTACGGGCATGCCCCGAACACGTACCACTCACAAACAGAGCTGGATTACGGACATCCCCCGTACCAGTCAGAACTAGAAATTACACATGTGTCGGATACTTTTAATGGGAATGACACAGATGAGAGTGACGGTTCGGTTCACCTCAAAGAAAACCATGGGGACACCGCGGAGCATGATGAGGATGAGGATCGGATTCGAAAGGCTACGGTTCCTTATAAAACCGATAAAATACGAAGAGTTTTATTCTTTTGTTTATTTATTTTTTATTTATTTTATATATTGTTTCTTATGTCTAGCTTTATTATTTTTTCAGTATTTTGATTCTCGTGAGGACTTGGAGAGCTGGGCTAAAATGAGAGGACGCGAGCATGGGTGCGTCATTGTGGTGGGTCGGTCACGAAAAAAGGATGTGGAACTATTATGCAATCGTAGTGATGAACCTAAATTCACTGGCACAAGTAGACGTACCGGGAGCATAAAGAAGGGATGTTCCTTTAAACTCGTAGGGAAGTACGTAGGAAAGATTGACAGTTGAATGTTAGAGGTGAGAAACGAGACGCATAACCACGATCCTGTTGTGTACGAGGAGGGCCACGCGCATCTTAGGAAGATGACTGCCGAATAAATTGATCTTGTTGAGAAGTTACACAGGCAGCACGTGCGGCCACGACATGTCCCAGCTCCCACTACCTCCGACTCCTGTGCGCGTGGCCGGCCGGACCACCGCCACTGGGATGAGGATCATTCGGAGGTTCCCTGACGGCACGTGGCACCTGCTCAGTAGATACCATGAGCTCGTTCCATGGGTGCCCGAGCCATTGGTGGACCCCCCCGAGCTGGCGGGGGCTGAGGTCCACCTTCAGGATGCCCACGAGCCCCTTGGCGGCGGGGAGGATCAGCCCATTCCCCCGCCGCACGACCAGGACCCGCCCCAGCATCCTCAGCGCGTGTACCATGTCGTGCGATTGCCTGCTCATGTTCTTGATATGCTTCAGGACACACGAGACAGGGTCACGAGGCTGGAGGATACGACCACGAGGCTGCATGATGTGATGGACTGGGTCATCCAGCACATGGTCGCGGACTATGCCACATTGGGTTCGCCGTTATCACAACCACCGAGGCGGTTAGACCATGACGGTGCTGGCCCATCTGGCGCGGGCGGGTCTGGTCAGGGCAGCGATCCGGGGATGATGGATTAGATAGGTATTTTGTTTGTATTTTATTTCTTTTTGTATGTAAAAACTCGTTGTGTATATATATGTGTGCAGTTTCAGTTATGATGACTTGTATATTTGGTTGTGTTTGTTTGGTTGTGTTTCTTTGTTTGTTTGTTTTATATTTGTAATGTTGATAATGTTAATTGTATATGTTTGATAACAACTGATTTTTACGATTAGGTTAACCATGTGATAAAATAACAACCAACTTGTTTAATAAATAATTAAACACAAAAATTACTTGTAATATGATAATTTAATAGTAAACACAAAACACAAACACGTATGTTACGATTAGGTTAACCGTGTGATAAAATAAAAACAAAAACAAACTAGTGTGATTACTCAAATTTAGAAAATATATACAATATGTCTGTATAACGACAACCGATTTTTACAAACTCGTAAACAAATTAAACACAAAACCGTCACATTAATAATAAATAAATACTTGTAATAAGATAAATTATTAATAAACACAAAACACAAACTTGTGAGTTACGATTAGGTTAAACGAGTGATAAAATTAAAATAAAAACAAAGTGACATGATAAAAAAAATATAAAAAAGGCAATATGTCACGGTTTGGCCAAACCGTGACATATAGCCCCCAAAATCCTAACTGCACACAATCAATTCCCCATTAATTACATACCCAATCATTGTTAACGGATCCCCAGAGCTAACTGTCACGGTTAGGCCTCACACCGTGACAGTTAGCTCTCACACCTGATTGAACGGTCACGGGGAGGCCTAACCGTGACCGTTTGAATCGGTTTTCTACAGGAAAATGCGATGTGTACAGAATTCCCGTTTTTTTAGTGGGAAACTAGAAAAGTGAATACTGTTGAAGCCCAAACTTTAAGGAATAAACAATTAGTCACACTCACAAAGTCACAAGACATGCATGTAACATTTCTTCTCTCTTCATGGACTTATGTGTTCACCCATTGATATTTAACAATCTCTAAACCGTGTGTACTTTGATGAGTACTTTTGAAAATTGTTTAACATGTTACAAAGAAAAGTCAAACGTAAAGAAGGGCTTAAATAGTACAACTAGTAGTCGATACTATAGTTTGATTAAAATGATAAAATAGATAACAAAAATTTCAAGACCAAATTACACAAGTGTTCGTTAGTATGATCATATTTGGGATTTTGTTTATAACTATAAGAAAACTATGGATTTATGTGAATGAAAAACGTATATTTGAGTCTTTCCCAATGCTCAGTTTGTTAACTCATTGTTCGATTCATCTAGGGTTACATGTGTCTGTGTCGTAAAAGTCTTCAAGTAGTGATCATCGTGAAGGATGTCATAGTGATTGATTCTCATAATCCTGTACGTCTTAGCTCCGTTCGGGATATTAATCGGTAGACATAGATAGAATTTAGAATTTATATACATCTTTATATATAATAAAAGAAAAGGGTTTTGCCATTTGTAATCATATTAAACACCCTTTGTCACATGTCAAATTCTTAAACAAATATTGCCACTTGTCATCATATTAAACACTCATTTAAACTACAAAAATTTCTCTTAATTTGTTTCCCTAAAATAACAAGTTTCTAAAGTTTGAATTAATATCATTTTTATTTTATATTTAAATAAATGTTAAAATGGAAATCATTATTTGTATTTCTCATAATTTATTTTGAGAAAATAAAACGCCATTTTGTAATATATGTACAATGATTTTAAACTAAAATTACAGTAAACAGAATATAAATTTTCAAACATAATGTTAAGAGATTAATTTTTCATAATTTAATTTTTTATACAATCACAATACAACTTAAGTTGACATGTTTCTTCACATTTGCAGCTAAGTTTGTTATAACATTTTATCAATTTGATGTTTTAATAAATTACTGGCTTTTAAGTTATATGTTGTCACATGGCACACTCTCAAGAAGTTATTGCCACGTGTCATTCATATAGCGAAAAGTTGTTTTAATGAAAATTTTGCATCACTTAAATTTTGCATCCTTATATATCATTCTTATATATTATTCTTATATCTTAGAAGATTATTAATATTAGTTCTTAATTTCTAATTGTAAATATTCGTTATTTTAGTTTTTTCAATCCGTGTAACACACGGGACGTTAGGCTAGTATTTGATATTCCTAAAACTTGTCATAAAAAGATTTAAAAAATATGTATATGATACTTGATTTGGCACACACATTGTGCAAGGTCTGGGAAGAGGTCAGATCATAAAACGATCTCATGTACGTAGTATTTCTTGCACCTTTTGTTGTCTGCTTCTTATGGATTCAACCATGACATTAAGGTAACAAAACTTGTCATAAAAATATTTTTGTTAGAATTAAAATATTATGCCTATTCATTTTTATTAAGTAGAGCTTCATTAGGATGTAACCTCATACTCGTATCTTCTGATTATATTCCAAACTCTTAACTGCCTGAATTTTTACGTAAAACAAGTGTTATGTCAAAACATAAAAAATGAAAATAAGTATCTTTAATACTATGATTCTTTTATTGGCTAAATGTGATATTATTTTAAGTTTTAAGAGGATATATGAAGTCCTCTTGTAGTCTTGTTTGTTTGATGCTCATCGGTTAATATTTTAGTGATAAAATATAATAAACATCAATCCGATAACTTAATTTTCATTCGTTACTTTTACTTTGAAATACACGAAATAACTTTTTTCCTACAGGTGTTATAGAAAGAAACAAAATCTATTAACTAACATAGAATTTAGTTCTTAAGCTCCGTTAATAAATTCATTTTTATCATCGATACACGATACTTATATTATCATTTACAAGCTATTCTGTATGTATTCTTCTCAATCATGATCTAATATTCAAATACGATTTGTTGTATTAATTTAATTGTTTATTAATTTTCTTCTATATGTGTGTATATTTGGACAAGTTTTGTAATCAAAAAAGGTAAAATTTTTTTTGATTCGATTGCATAATGACTGTAACGTAAAAATAAAGACCAGTGGTTTTTGCCACTAGCCTTCCCCCCCTCAACTTTACATTTTTACAATTTCAATCTCAACTCTTTTAAAAACTTTATAAAATATAATTTTATTCTCTCGATATGAATTTTATGCTAAATCTATTAAAGGATTGATCATTATGTCAAACTAAATATGAACACATCATTACCCCTATATAATTTTAACTTATAAAAACTAAATTCTTACTTTCATATTTTATGTGCATGTTGGTATAAATTCGAGTTCGACTACGTATGTATATTCTGTTCAGAAACGAATCTGTCATATAAAACGTTTTCATGCTTGTTTTATATACGTTTTAAGATGACATACATTTCAACATTCGTCTATGTTTTAACGTAAATTTTATTCAGAAACAAGACCGGTTTTGAGTTTGTCTACCTTTCGATTTAACTTTTATTTGGAAACGCATTGAGTCAAATATAATACGTTTTCATTTGACAATATAACTCCGAGTTACTCTATGTTTCGACATAAATTTAGTTCGGAAACAAGCCGGACCAATTATAATCTATATTTTATCACCCCGCATACGACATTACAGTACATGTTTTTTATGTACGTCTTGAGTCATCTATGTTTTGACATTAGTTAATTTGAAAAAAAGTCGAGTCAAATATAATACGTTTTCATTCAACGGTATAGATCCGAGTTAATCTATGTTTTGATGTATACTTAGTTCGTAAATGAGTCGAGTAAATTATAGCTTATACTTTCCTAGGCAGCTTACGATGCCGCAACTCGCGACTGGTAATGAATTATTGTAACTTATTATCTGATCCATTTAACTTCTCAATTGTATTCTGTATGTACTATGTAGAACAAAAGATGGTTCTTTTTGTCGTTGGGGAATCAAATTCTTTTCTAGCAAACTCCAAATTATCTTTTGAGCTAAACATAAAAAAGATGGTTCATTGTTGAAGCTATAAACAAGGTACAACTATATATACGCACATAAATTCGTACATATATCTCACCAACTTTATCTAAAACCATATTTTATATTCTTTAGTTAAAAAATCAAATTTATTATTATTCTTTTAGAATTCGTTTTGTGTTATAAATGCACGCAGCACGCGTTATACTTGCACACAATTACAAAGGTCGGTGGCATTTGCCACAGACAAATACCCCTCAAGTTTTTTTATTGATACTTTTACCCTTAAACTTTTCTATTGATACTTTTTAGTTTTTACCCTTAAATTTTTTCTAAAACTTTAAAAAATGTCATTTTGACCCCACTTGAGTTTTTAAAGTTCCGAGTTTACTATTGTACAATATAAATTCGATTTCATCTAAGTTAGAACATATATAGAAATGACTTGGGTTAAATGTAAAAATTTTTGTGCTTAACTTTACATACGTTTTGGAACTCTCTACGTTTTGACAAACATAAACATTTCGACGTAAGTTTTGTTTTAAAATACGTCAAATCAAATGTAATATATTTTCATTTACTCTAGTTTTCGAAATAAATTTAATTCGGACATGAGTTGGAGCGATTGTAAGTAAGTCTATGTTTTGACATAAATTTTGTTTGGAAAAAAGTCGGGTTAAATATAACACGTTTTCATTAAATTGTATAAATCCGAGTCACTCCACGTATTGACGTAAATTTAGTTAGGAAATGAGTCAGGTCGAATTGTCATGTATACTTTATCACGTTGCATACGATGCCGTGACAACGCGTAACGGGTTAGAAAACTAATGCATGCATACATATATGTGTAACATGGTTATTAGTTATTACAACTGTCTTTGTTAGTCCAATTACAACAACGTGTTTTGAAGAAAAAAAGGGTTCAACAATCCATTGGAACTGTATACAAACTCGAAGTATCTTTCGATTTTGAATTAACAAAAACTACTTTAATTTTGGAAATATAACATTGCCAAGAATTTATATATACCGTGTTCTTGGTAAATTTGACTAGTTTAGACCTAGAGTGTGATTTGTTATAATGATGTGTTATAAACATCACTAATTGATTTAAAATTATTATTACTATTAATTCGAGTGATAATCTAAGATTCAATATCAAACAATAACGTCTTTTGGTAAGAACGATGGTTTAATCAATTATACTTCCATGATTTTAAACTTAAAAATTGATATGAAAAATGAACAAACATGTTTTGGGTGAATTTCACTACTAAAAAGCCAGGGGTGAGTGAAACGAGCAAATACAACCAAAAATCCACCATTGTGTATTTGGGTGTTTATAAATGACCAGATTGATGTCAATATTTGATCTTACACAATTAATGTTGAATTTGTCAGTTTGGGGTAAGATTATTATTTGTGTTACTTGGTCGGTTGTTTGTTAGACTCCCTCCAACACAACGACGTCACCATCGCCTTTCGCCGTCCGTCCCCGCCCATTCAAGGGCAGCGTTGCACTCCGTCCGTTGCCGCCCGTCCGTCGGGTATCCTTCCCCAAGGGCACCCTACTGATTCCTTTTTTGTTTTGAAAAATGGTTAATAAAAATGTTTAGTATGTTGAATAAAATGTTTAAAAACGTTTAATATTACAATTAAAATGTTTAATATCACATTTTAAAAAAAATAAAAAAACGGCAATTTTTTTTTGTATTTTTCCTAACAACTAGTTTTTTTATTCCTTTTCAAATGGTTAGTTTTTCTGTCTTTTTCATAACCGCTAGTTAACCGCTATCTTTTATTGTTGTCGTTTCCTAATTTAGTTTTACTTTAATTTTTAATAAATAATTTATTTTATTTTATTTTAATAAATTATTAATTTATTAATAAAATTAATATGTTTATTAATAATATTTAGTTTGTTTGTTAGTAAAATGAACATGTTTATTAAAATAAATAGAAAAAGAAATGGTGATGTGGAAATAAATAGTTGTTTGTGGAAATGGTAGTGTTGGAGGTAAAATATGGATGTGAGAATGATAAATGGAAGTTAGTGAAATGTTAATGTGATATGCTTATTATAACTGTTTGTGATAATGGTGTTTGTTAACGTTACAGTATTAATTGTATTCAAAGAAAGACACTAATTGATTTTGTTTGACTTTTGGTTTTGAGGATTAGCATCTTGAGAGCTTGCATCGACATGGAGGGGATATAGAGTTTTATAAATCAATGTATATAAATAAATTACCTGGTTTATAGATAAAAAAGATTATGTAATGACGACGATTCCAGTTTTGTGTATAATTTAAAGTTTCACTACTATATGCTCATAAGTAATTTCTATTTTAAGACTTTCGGGACTAGGATCTTGCATAAATGGGTAAAAAAAAATCAGATAGATAAGTATAACTTCATTTTAGGGGGCTAAAAACTAAGTTTTAAGATCTTAATGAAAGTATTTAAATATTTCTATGCAATAATTTTTTTTAAACAGCAAAACCTTTTAAATATTATTAAAACTGGCATCACCTTAGAGTATTCACAGTGGAGTCCTTAAAAATATGTGTGTGTGTTTGGTATATTATATGGAATGTTTTTTAGTGGCTGTGAGTGAAGGAGAGAAGAAATATTATTGTGGATTGGTATATTTGAAGAATCACTGTACAATCCTTATAAATTTTTTAATATTTTTTAAAGTGGTTATGAGTGAATGAGAGAGAAAAAAGTAATGATAATGGTATAAAAAGTATTATTTAATTGAAAATGAGAGAGAAAATGTAGTGATTTTTAGTATAATTATATGAATAAAGATAAGTAACGATGCTCTTAGCAAGGAGCTAAGGGGAGCAAAGAGAGTACAATATTATTAGAGGGCGGGGAAATAGAGGCCAAAAATATTACATCAAATGGACCGACCCTCAGAAACTACTTCAATCCTTTCAAGAATTTTAATCTTTTTTTACTCAATGGCAGAATCCACCAAAATGTTGTTTCTTTGATATCCAGCATCATTTTTAAGCAAGAAGCGAAACGTCTGATGAGAACCTTGTTGTAACGATTTAATCTCCGTAACATCATGAAGAAAACAAATTGAGCCGCCTTTTTACTGGAACTTAAAGCTTGTACTTAAAGCTTGTACATACAAATATGTATGATGTGGTCTAATTCTACATAATCATGCAATTATCCAAAAAATTTCAATTATCCATTTTAATTGTATGATTGTGTGGCTACGTGTAATGCGAATTTGTTAATATAAAAACCATGTTAGTTCTCACGTGTTACTTATGCCAGTGTCTTGGTAAAGATTATAATTGTTGTCTAATTCAAAGAGCAAATAATAATATAAGCTTATATGATTAGTTTGATATCTATACCTATGTGATTTTCATGCTATGGATTTATTATAATATTGAATTGAAATATCATATTCGTTATAATATATAAGTAATCAATTACAACGTATAAGTCGTGAAACTTATTACACTTTTTTGGTTTGCTTGTCTTTTCTTTCTTCTACTTGTAATTTTCAAAATGTTATGTTTTTTTATATAAAATTCTAAATCTTTTGTTAAGCCATACTTATTTTCATCAAAACATAAATGGAAATCTTTTTCAACCCCGAGTTTTGAATGTAATTAATGTTTAGGTCATTAGACCACATAAATAAAAGCTAAAACTACTTCAAGGTTTGGTTATTTTACTTTAATTACTTTCAATATATAATCTCTTATAAAGTCTTGAATATATCATTATAACATGTTTTCTATATACGTTTCACTTTTTAAATTTTATTTAAAACCACAATGTAAATATTAAAGTACAAGTCATCAAAACCGAGCTTTACATATCTCCCCCGCTACCGGAGCGCATATATTAACCCACCACTTCTATAATAAAACAATAACTAATATAACTCTACTACATTATTAACACAAGTGTGTCAAGTAGTCTGTTATTGGAAAAATCCAACCAAATTCACAACAAAACTCAGCTGCAAAATTCCAACACATAGATCATCGGATACCCCACACTCATTTCTTGATTTATGTGCCCATGAAACACACCTGGCGAAACTCACATTCATCTTTATGTGTGTGTAAAACTCTTATTGGTGTCTCATGTCGCCTCCTGCTAAGTGGCTACCTCTGCACACAAAACACAGACTTCACTAACAAAACCATGTTCAAACCCCCTTTATGTTCTTCGAATCTCTCATGAATTCACAACATTAGACGTTAAATTCTTGCTGATTTTTGCAAAGTGTCCTGTAAAATAAGAAAATTTTACAGAAAGCTTAAAAGGGTCTGCAATGGTGGCAGCTGATGAAGGCATTGCATTGAAAAACAATCTTGACAAGTGGCACCTTTTGCTGTGTGACACTGTCTAAAAGTTTCTATTACATTCTCTGTTTCTCTCTCATCTGTTTTACTTTCTCTCTCTATATGTACACATGAATGCATATGTTGACAGCTAGATCATCACCGCTTCAATTCCCTGTTTCACCGCTCCCAAATTTGAAAAAGATACAACTCAATTTCTCAATTTGGGGTGAGTTTTGTAAGCAAATTTTCAATCTTTATGTTTCAATCTGCTGATTTCGATCATGGTTGTTGTTATTTCAGCTAAATTCGTATTAAAATGTGAACTTTTTAACTTTCAATCTGCTAATTTTAATCGTGGGTTGTTCTTCTTTCGGCTAAATTTGCATAAAAATGTGAACTTTTTTGGTTTTGACTGTTTTATAGGTGGGATGTGAACTTGTGAGCTGCGATCATCGGTTCTTGGAGATGACAATGTTGAAATGCTACGATGAATCATGTGATCAAACCCCTAAAGATGACAAAAAACAAGAAAAAGGTGAAAAGATTGAGAAACATAAGAAGAAGAAGAAAACGAGGTGGGGGCGTGTGGATTCTTGTTGTTGGTTCATAGGGTGTGTGTGCACGACGTGGTGGCTACTGTTGTTTTTGTACCATTGTTGGCCGGCTAGTTTTGTTGGGCTCAAAGGGCCCGAACCACCTGGTGTACGGCTCAAGAATGAAGGGTTAACCGCGGTGCACCCGGTTGTTTTGATCCCTGGGATGGTCACTGGTGGGCTCGAGCTTTGGGAAGGAAGACCTTGTGCACAAGGGCTGTTTAGGAAACGCATTTGGGGAGGTAGCTTTACTGAAATTCTTAAGAGGTTTGACCATCAACACATTCAATCTTGCTTTCTCTAGAATACACTCTAAACATGTGACTAGAACTTTCAATCTTGTTTTATATAAATTGTGTTACCACTAGAGGCTTTTGTTATCTTGGTTTTCTTAGTTGCAAAAGGCTTGAAATTTGATTAAATTGCTAAAAATACAATTTGAAAGATTAATTATTGCTAGCATTTGTTGAGTTAGTGAGAAGTTGCAATTTTAATAGGACACCTGTCTTTTTTCAGGAATATATTACGGTATGTTTCATTAATCTATAAACCAGTAAACACAATAATGTACCATATAACAACATCAAATCGGTCCTGTCTATGAGATGAGCTTTTTAATCCTGTGAGATAAAAGTAAGGTTATTCTCTATCTTGTTCTTTCTAGACTTTATGAAGGATCTAATCTTGATTTGTTCGTTCATAATTAAAGGGTTTAATTCGGACAAAGTAAAGATGTCAGAGAGTGAAACTAAATGTTTTAATTAATTAGTAATTATTAGTTTGATAGAATAGATAATTATAAGTTATTGGTTTGATTTTAAATATATTGAGTTGGGTTATGATTAGTTTTTGTCTAGTGTAAATATAAGGTTACATATTGAGTTTTATTTTATTTGTCGAGTTCAATAACAAGAAAAATGTTAATTATGCCACTCCAATTATGTGTGTATTTTAGGCCATTGTGTTGGTTGGAGCATTTGTCACTAGACAATGAAACAGGGCTTGACCCGCCAGGCATTCGGGTCAGGCCCGTCCCTGGACTTGTTGCAGCCGATTATTTCGCTCCGGGCTACTTTGTTTGGGCTGTTCTCATTGAGAATTTGGCGAACATCGGTTACGAAGGCAAGAATTTGTACATGGCTGCTTATGACTGGAGGCTTTCTTTTCAAAACACAGAGGTACGTTAGCTAGTCAAGATATTATATCACCGTTTGTTGATCATTGATGTCTGATTCTGTTATCGGTTTATGAATGCAGATAAGGGATCAATCACTTAGTAGATTGAAGATCAACATTGAGCTGATGTATGCAACAAATGGTAACGAGAAAGTGGTGGTGGTTCCACATTCTATGGGTGTTGCCTACTTCCTACACTTCCTTAAGTGGGTGGAAGCTCCGCCCCCTATGGGCGGTGGTGGCTGTCCAGGGTGGTGTGCCAAGTACATCAAATCAGTCTTGAACATTGGACCCGCGTTTCTCGGTATTCCAAAGGCCGTTAGCGCCATGTTCTCTGCTGAAGCAAAAGAAGTTGCTTTTATAAGGTTTGTAAACTAAGTTCAAACTTTAAGTAAATCTTTCAGTTCATGAACATGTAAGCTTAAACTTGAAACTTGAAAGTTAACTTGTTTTTGATTTCAGGGCAATGGATCCTGGTCTTTTAGATTCTGAGATTCTCGGGCTCAAAACAATGGAGCACATGATGCGTGTATGTCGAACGTGGGATTCGGTTGTTTCTTTGCTTCCTAAAGGAGGTGAACCCATTTGGGGCGATTTAGATTCAGCACCAGAAGATGGGTACGCGTGTGACTTTGAAACAAAAAGTTACTTTCAATCGTATTCGAGAGAAAATAATAACAGCAGAAACAAAGACGCGCGACCTCAGATCCAAATGAAGCAGCAAACAAAGTATGGAAGACTAATATCCTTTGGAAAAACAGCGTCCGAGCAACATTCTTCAAAGCTTCATAAAGTTGCTCCAATGGTATAACACTCTTTTCATATCCAACAGGTCCCGCGCTATGACTTTTGAACCATAGTTAACCGTGTATGAATCTTTGTGATGTACAGGAGCTTATGCAGGTGATTTCGAGTGCAACTTGTGGGGAGGTTTGGACCGAGTATGGTAAGATTAACCGAACAAACATACAGAAACTAGCGCATAACAAAGCATACACTGCTGATACGTTTATGGATCTTCTGCGGTATGTTGCTCCAAAAACGATGCAACGGGCCGAGGCCCACTTCTCGCACGGCATAGCAACAGATCTTGATGACCCAAAGTATGCCCATTACAAATACTGGTCCAACCCATTAGAAACCAAGTAAGCACAACACTATGCCACTATGATATTATTCTTGTTCAGATATATATATATATGGTTTGACCAAATTTAATACAGGTTGCCTGATGCTCCGGATATGGAGATATACACTATGTACGGTGTGGGGATCCCGACGGAAAGATCATATGTTTATAAACTCTCGCCCTCGGACAAATGCAATAGTATCCCGTTCAGGATTGACAGCTCAGCAGAGGGGGGATGCTTACGTGGAGGGGTTTACTTCGTCGATGGTGATGAAAGTGTACCAGTAATTAGTGCAGGTTATATGTGCGCAAAAGGATGGAGAGGAAAAACAAGGTTTAACCCATCGGGTGTCGCTACTTATATACGCGAGTACCGGAACAAACCGCCAAGTTTTCTCGAGGGTCGGGGTTTGGAAAGCGGGCACCATGTTGATATTATGGCAACACTGCGTTTATCGAGGATGTTTTGAGGGTGGCGGCGGGAGCCACTGGGGAGGAGTTAGGTGGTGATCGGATCTATTCTGACATACTAAAGATGTCGGATAGAGTTAATATTAAGCTATAACGCTAAGGTTTGTAGACTATAAGACTGAAACTGAACCAAACCGAACCGATAGCGGGAATGTTCTTTGGGACATTCTTCGTGTTTATAGGTTCTACGGGTTGAAAAACGGTAGCCATCCTGCTGGTGTCATTAGAGGAAAAAGAAACTGTTTTTTTATGTTTTTGTGTTGAAGTTTGTTGTGTAGATGAGCTTGCAAGAAGCTGGTCTAGGGGGTATTGTGTATGCATGCATGCATAAACCCTTGTTTTAGGGATAAAATGCTCGAGTATGCTGATGCTCTGTATGTGTAAATGGTGTTTTCTAATAAAACTGTTTATGTAGGAGTATCAAATATGTGTAACATAAGTGTGTAATACAATAACGGATCTAAGAACTTTCATTAGGGTTTAAAAATGGGTTGGGTCAGTATTTAAATCACTCGTCTTAAAGAGTCGTTTAAGATTAACTTATTTTTTATTATAAACATGTGAACTAATTTATGTCGCTCACATGATTGATCTTAAAAACCAATTGTACACATCGACTGATCTCGTGAGTTTAAAGATAATCAAATAATCAGTCTTGTGATTTTGAAGGCTCTGATAGTTTAAAGATAATCAAATAATCAGTCTTGTGATTTTGAAGGCTCTGATAAATCTGAATCGCCTTTTATTAGTAAATAATCAGATAATTAATCTTGTGATTTTGAAAGCTCTGATAAGTCTGAATCGCTTTTTTTTAATCAAATTACCATCGTTGCAAAACAATGTCTCTCTGCACTCAAATGATCAGTGTTAAGAATTAGTGTGTGGTTTTTTTAACATTTGAAATATTGGTAAAAAGTCAAGCCAACGTAAATGAATAAGTTAAATCCTGGTGGTTGACTTCTCAATTGAGAAAAGACTGGAATGAAACTCGCAATGCTCTCTTCGGTTTTCATCCGGTTGGCAATCCTCTCTTCGGTCCTAGCTGAGTTCTGTCTTAGCTTTATGGCAAAGGGATAGGCTTAGCCTATTGAATGGGGAGAGCTAGGCTGCATTCACCATCGAATAACGGGGTAAAAGGCTACTTTCAGATCTCTTTCCCTGTAGTCGTACTATGACTTTCTGAGGGATTGAACTCTAGTCGTATATTCGATATCATCTAGCAAAGAAGTCAGCTATGGGCAAGACTTGGGGCGGGCCACCAAAGCGGGTTTAACCAGTTAGAGCTCAGCTGACCCCTTCTTGATTCCGTTTTTTCCCTATTTGAGATAGATGAATCAATGGAACTTTGATCCCCGGTTCCTGCTTGGTCTAATGTCTGGGTGCGTATGGCGGTACACTGAGAGCACCTTTCAAGTCGACTGAAAAATAAAAAAATCAATAAAAGCTTTCGTCGTCTTTTTCCCGCTTTCACCTTCGATTGCGAAGGGCTTTTTTCCCGGTTTTCAATTCCTCTCCGGCGAGGTTTGAACTTCGCGTGGTGGGAAGGCCTTCCCGATTCGCATCTTCCCGTCCAGCAAAGAAAGTGAAGGGGAGCGGACAGCGAGTTGGGGGACGCTGCAGAACCGCGTGATTGATCCATCTGCGCTATTCCCTAATTGAAGAAAGTTGTAAAGCCTTCAGAGCCTCAGTCCCTACCATTTTTATTTTTTAAGAAAATGAAAGCTGACTAGCAATCGCTCGTCGTTTTTTTATTAGCATGGGATTGGAATTAATAATGAAATAAAAACATATATATATATATATTAGAAGAGAAGGCAATCCCCGTGGAATTCCTATCGATTTCCGACGGATAACAATCCATCTTTCTCGCTTTCGCTCTTTCTCCCAATCAGTCGCGAGGGTTCCGGGCTGTTGTTTCTTCAACAATTTCTGATCTCTAGTGGACCTCTCAGTAGGATTCGAACCCAGATGAAGTTCTGACCATCTGTTAGAGAAAAAAGAACGAACGGATCTTGTAGGATTCCCAATCAATTCTTCGATTTCTTCCGGAAGCATATGATTAATCATCTGCTTCTCACGTTCCGTGAATAGTCGGGACATTGAGGAATATCCAGAAAGGCATTTCGGGAATCGGTTTGATTCTATCTCTGTTCCTTCCGTTTGAAGAAAGGAAGGATCCCAAAGAATCGATCTTTCTTTTAGTTGTTTTTTTTTGAAAGATGAATTTCATTCCATACCAATACCAAGTTAGTTGTTGTTAGTTGGGTTCGAACCCTGACCTCCCTGTTGAAAACCGAAACCACTACCACCACACCACTTAGGGGTGGGGCTTTCTTTTAGTTGTTGAATCTCTCTTTGATTGAGCAATGTGTGATATTCCGAATCCTCATTACTAATGGAATCAAATGATCTTTGAATTGATCAGAAGATCCTTTCAATTGGCTAGAATCCCTTACTTGAACGAAACTTGATCTTGTGGAATCATATTGAATATTTGACGATACAATGCTAACCTTATAATTCTAGCGAGTAACCAAATATCCTACACAACTTAGAGGGTGTTTGGATGTGTTTTCATTTATTGGTTTTTGGAGGGGTGAAAAGACAATATTACCCTCCAAAAGTCTTAATAAGTTAGATTTTTTTTAACTTATTAAGACTTTTGAAGGGGTATTTTTGTCTTTTTACTCCTTGAAAAGCCAATAAGTGCTTTTATAAAGCACATCCTTATTATAGTAGAAGAAATAAGCGTCAAAAAATAAGTTGTTAGTTAGAAGTAGTTGCTGCTGCTGCTATGACTTTTTTATATGACTTTTTTATATGACTTTTTAACTTGTTCACACGGACCACTTTATCATATTTTAAAAAAGTTATCCACGTTAGTTTAAAAAAATATAAAGTATTCAATAAATTATCACATAAAATATTAATTAAATTCGTGGATGAAAATCGACGTGTACACAAGATAAACCAGAAGACAATTGTCATCTTCCTCCCGATCACAATACAATCAGTAATCACTAATCACATCTAAATGTTTGCAATCGTCACAACGATCACAAATCCGATCACAACAGACTAAAATGGCGTTAACAACTACAATATCTTCATCAGCACAGTTGTTTCAGTTACCACTGATTCATCCACCATCTCCTCATCTTCGCTGCTGTTTCAGTCGAAATGTCAAGTTATCGATCTGCGGAACACGGCCGGTGTTTTGTTTCCGATTTCGTTGAAAGTATCGTCGAGTGGTAGGTTTAGGAGGTGTTGTACGAAATCGAAGGAGGAGAGAGCGGCGGAGACGCTACCGAGTGATAATGATGAGGTCTACCGTGAGGATGTTAGTCGGAGTTCTGATGATGAAGAGAGGGTGGAGGACGGTGGTTCTCGGAGGAATGTGTCGAGTTGGTCTGATGCTCTTAACCTAGGGATTCGTGAACCTGTTTATGAGGTATGTATTGTTATTATCACTTGATCAGTAATTTACGTTAAGTTTTCGAGATGCTAGTCTCCTTTTTTCATTTGTGAAGTTAAATTGCTGATTAGGTTCTTGATCTATCTAAATTTACTCCATTTGAAGTTATATCTTTGCTACAAATGTGTCATTATGCTGAGAAAAATGCTTTTATTAGTAATTTGAAGTATTGGATATGGGATAGACAATCAATTGATAAAGAGTTACTTTGTCAATTGTTTAGCAGTTTGATTTATGTTATAAAATTACTAGGTTACGAGTTTAGATCCATGCTTATGGCAATCAACTGAGTAAGTGATGAAAATGTTCCCTAGTGAAGACAGTAAATAACGAGTTCTATCAGAAACTTCTTCATGAAATTGTTAGAATACTTAAATTAGTAATTGGGCTTGTACTTATCTTCAACAAACGTGAATGAGTGTATTGATCAGTAATTGAAGTTGAAGCATTTGACAGCATTTAGAGTTGTAGAATGCTTTTGGAAATTGATAGCATCACTCGTAGTTGTTGGCACAATTTAAGGAAGAGAAATGTGTGTAATCTTAACTGAAATATGCTGTTTTACACTGTTTCATGTATGTTTAAGCAGCATTATTCATGTGACATTCTTCCAACTGTGTATGGTTTGCAACTACTAAAATTTAAATGTTTCTTATGCGTTCTTGTATATATTTTCTCTTAAAGGTTGTAGAAGTAAGTTCAAGCGGAATGGTGTCAACCAGAAAAATTAGTAGACGACATCTGCTGAAGTCAAGTGGTGAGTGAAATGTTCTGATAATATAATTATCTGCTCCCTGTGGTGGACGGTGGAGCTTTCTTTTGTTAGTCTGCTGAAGAAAATTCAATCAGCTACTTGCTACTTTGTATTTAACTTAGCACTTTATAAGGATTCCCGTTTACTCTTTAACTAATCTTGAGTGTTCTCAAGATGCCTTCATATGCACATACATGCTATTCTTATTGAAACTTCCCTTTTTTTCAATTCTTCTTGTCTTTCTGTAGATATATCCTCAATAACTGAGTTATGACCGTAGGTGTTACTTTATGTGCATCGCCACTTCTTAGTTGAGTTTTTGATATCAGGTCTTCGCCCTCGTGACATTCGGAGTGTTGATCCTTCACTATGGTTGACCAACACGATGCCCTCGTTGCTGGTATGGCACCAAGCCTACTTATTGTTTCTGCTCTTTTATTTCTTGCATATGAAGTTTAAACTCTTGTAGCTCCTTTGTTGGCATAGATCAGTGCATCTTCATTCCATAACGTATATTGTGGTATAATTCTGATATGACTCGGATTAAATCAGAATTTAATTAGTACCATTTTGCTTAGCTTTATCTTAACTGGGTGTATTATTAGGTGATGTCTAAACTATGAATAAGCGTTTTACAGGTATTGAAATTAGGATCCATAATTATAAACAGGGCTTTAGTGTTGTGGTCTTATTATATTTAACAATGACGACTAATTTTGATATCATTGGTGAGTTGGTTTTCCACTAGAAAGTAACCATGGGAAAGCTATCGACTCCTCGAAGTTGATTAATCTGGGACGTTCGTTGTTTGTTGTATTTCGGTTCACTTGCATTCTGCTATCAGTTTTGGTTCTTATCAACTTCATTTCTTAGATTCATGCTTCTAGGGCATATACATAAGGTCAAATAAAGTTGCCATGTGCTATTCTCTGAAGAAAAGTCTATTGAAACTGCAAGATAAGTTGCAGAAATAATTTGGTTAAACTTCATTCTAAAAATGTAATTTTCCGGATAAATGAACTTGGTTAAGCTGAGTGGTGGTTTCCTGATTTATGCTACATCCATCTTCTGTTATTATATCTATGAACTGTAAGTAAGTATGAAACATTGTTGTTAGCTGTAATGAACATATTCCGATGATGCCAGACGCATACGAACCTTCACAAACAGCCAAAATTCTTATGTGATAATTTTGTTTGTTTACAGGTTCGTGAGAATGCCATACTACTGAACTTAGGCTCACTACGGGCAATTGCAATGCTAGAAAGTGTCTTTATATTTAATTACAACCGGTAAATATTAGTATGTGAAGATTTTTTTCTTTTTCTTTTTCTTTTTAGCCCCCTTTTTTAATTTCATGGAAAAAGCTAATCAACAGATGTGTCATTTCTGGTTTATTTACTGGGTATCTTAGGAGAGCAGGAAAAGCGTTTATCGACGCATTATTACCTCGATTAAACCCTAAGAATATGCATGGAGGTCCCGTAATGCCTTTTGAGCTTGAGGTTGTTCTAGCCTACGTAATTCTTTTAACGGTCGATTTCTCCATTTCTTAAGTTTTCCATATCAAGGTTCAAATTCAAGATTTACAAAACAAACAAACAACAAACAAAAAACCCAGTATATCCCACTCAAGAGCAGGGTCTGGGGAGGGTAGGTGTAGGCGAGTCTTTCCTCTATCTTGCTAGGTAGAGAGACCGCTTCCAAAGAGACCCCGGCTCGATAGCAAAAGGCATACTGAAAACAAGACACATAGCATACCGTATACAAGAAATCCTACCACACATAGCATACAGCATACAATAAATCCTACACACATAGTATACAAAAAGCCATACCGATTGCAATACATCCTTCAAGTAAGTCATACGACACATAGCATACAATATACAATAAATCATACGACACATAGCATACATATATCATAGGAGCAGGAATAATCCCCATTAAAGGGCAGATATGGACTACTTAGACATCAGGCCCCGCAACCAGACTTCAAATACCCTTCCTGCCTATTGGTCGAGCTAAAAGTCCTTAATTTTAATTCTACGCCTCCACTCACTCCTATCCTCGATCATGTGCTCAGAGAGGTGCAAGTGTATCATATCTCGCCTAATTACCTCATCCCAAGTCAATCTAGGTCTTCCTCTACTTCTCCTACCCTCTAAGATGATGTTCTCTACTGCTCTAACTGGTGCCGCCATTCAAGATTTACAAAAGTTTAACTTAATTTTTCAGGTAGTTGAAGCTGCTCTTCATTCACGAGTACAGCGATTTGAGGAGAAACTAATGGATTTAGAACCACGTGTGAGTATGGAATCATAGTGAGTATATATGTATGTGTGTGTGTGTTTACTTTCCTTTCATTTACAAACCGGTGTATGTAGTTCAAGATCATTTTAGCAAGTTGTAGGTGGAAGATTCTATTAAGAGGACCATATAATGATCATATAATCCTTATATGCACTATTAAGAGTATATCGCATCACATGCATGCTCAGGTTCAAGCTTTACTCGAGGTTTTGCCAAACCGATTGACAGCTGACATACTGGAACAGCTCCGTATTAGTAAACAAACATTGGTACTACACGTTATATCACATCAATCTACATTCTACAGTAAACTGAAATAGATAAACCCTTGATTTATTTAACTTTTGTTTATTTGGCATGATAGGTTGAGTTAGGATCAAAGGCAGGAGCACTCAAACAAATGTTGCTTGATTTACTTGAGGATTCTCATGAAATTCGCCGCTTCTGTATTGTGGGTAGAAACTGCATATTGAGTCGAAACGATGATCTAGAATGTTCGGTTCCACAAGAGAAGCAGATTGCTGAAGGTAAATATTATACTAGAGAAAGTAATTTAGAGGTAAATTTATTATTTTGCTAATTATTGGACTTGTTATCAAATTTATCATATGCAGAAGAAGAGGAAGAAATTGAAATGCTGCTGGAAAATTATCTTCAAAGGTACTTAAATCATTTTAGTGTTCATGAGGCAGTTGAAGATCAGAATGTATGTCAATTATGATTTGTGGATGATGGCAGATGTGAATCATGTCATAATCAAGCAGAAAGACTTTGGAGTCAGCAAGGGAAATGGAAGACTCGATATCTGTTAATCTAAGGTTGATATATTAGTGTTTTACAGACATATTAATTATACTGTAAACTAAACTCACTTATGATAATTAATATAAAAATGCGATATGTTTTCTTCTCAGCTCTCGGCGGCTTGAAGTGAGCAAATTCGAATTGCTTCTTCAGGTTGGGACCTTTTGTGTTGCAGTTGGTGCTCTAGTTGCTGGTTAGATTCTACAACTTAACCTTTTTCTTTCTCTTGATTATTTAGCTGCATGATATATGATTTTTTTTGTAGTTTAGCTGTATATATGAAGCTCACTTTCGGTTTTTGTAGGTATATTTGGCATGAATCTAAAATCATATCTGGAAGAGCATGTGGTACTCTCTTCTTAGTCCCAAAAGACATTCTTAACACTAATCGTGATTTGTCTCATAACTTAATGATCATATAATAATTGTGCATTGTCGAGTGCAGTTTGCATTTTGGCTGACAACCGGAGGAATTATTTTTGGTGCGGTGGTGGCATTTTTCTCATGTATTCGTACCTCAGAGCAAGGAAAATTCTTTAGGCTTCAAGAAAAGCAAATTTACTTGATTGGGATGGGCTTTTAAGCACACCAGAAGTATGCTGATACTGTACAGGACTACAGGAAGGAATATGAATCCTACTCCCTAAGACCAACCAGATTGCTACATTTCTTTTTTATTTTATATAGAATAGGTTTTGTCCTCAGGTACACAATAAGGTAAACATACAGGGTTTTAGCAGGTAACAGAGCTCTTTAGAGAAGGTATTGTGTATGTTTTGATTGACACGACACAAGAGAGCTCTTTCGAGCCCCGGATATGGGTGCATTTATGTTTAAGATAAGTTTGGCTATCAAAATATATATGTAGCGCTGGTTTAGCAAGAACCACTATTATGCAAGAGCTATTTGATTCACTGGTGAATGGTATATTTATTGGTGAATATGCCTAGAAAACTATGTATTATTTGAGTTGAGATCTGGACTAAATATTGATGAATCTGAATTATGTTTCAGTTTAATTGGATCATTATGTATTATTTGAGTTGAGATCTGGACTAAATATTGATGAATCTGAATTATGTTTCAGTTTAATTGGATCATGTATATAGAACTTAGAATTTAAATAGAAGCAAATGAACTTGAAAGTCCTGATAAATGTACTTAATATGTAGGTGAACATATAATCATATTCAAACAAATGATCCAAAAAACAAACTCAACCCAGTTGTCTCGACTTAAATCAAAAGGTTACCGAGTTTCAAAACAAAAGCTTAGGGGTTGTTTGGTAGGATCTGAATCATTAAGTGCTGAATGGTTAAGAGGTCTGAATGGTTAAGAGGTCTGAATGGTTAATATGCTCTGAACCGGTAGGTGCTGAATCAAAAAATGTTGTTTGGGTGAATCTTTGAATAGTTTTGTAAAATGACTATTTACCCTCATGATATTTTCCTTTTCTTTCACCACCATCAAGACATCATCCAAACCCACCTACTCTCTATGTTATCTGAATCATTAACCTGCTTCCATCCACTCACCTACTCTCTCTCTACAAAAATACTCATCAAATCTTCTCTCTCACACACTTTCACACACTCTCCGATCGCATTCACGGTTGCAGTCGCCGGAATCTCAACGGAATAACCTGCAAAACTTCAGTTTCCGACGAGAGGACGTTGCAGACGCCGGACGGAGAAGATGCCGTTGGTGAGAGTGGAGGTGAAGAACGCATACGCCTTGGGAATGCCTGAGCTGTACACGGAAACCGATAGAGAAGATCCGAAGGCGGTGCTTGAAGGTGTCGCCGTCGCCGGACTCGTCGGAATCCTCCGTCGGAAGCCGGACTCGTCGGAATCCGAAGGCGGTGCTTGAAGAACGCGGAGGTTGACTCCTCACGGCGGCGGCGAGGCGACTGAGAGGCGGAGGTTACTGCGTGCGTCTGAGGTTCAGCAGGGCTTCAAAAAGGAGACGACGGGGCGACGGTGGAGCTGGAGGTGAGATTGCAGAGGCGGAGGTGACTGACGGCAGAGGCTCATTTCTGACGGGGGGTGAGACTGGGAGACGGAGATTGGGACTGTTGCAGCGCCGATGGGTGGGGGGAGGAGGTATACGACGGGAATGAGAAATGGGGAGGAGGTGGAAGAGGGTAATATGGTCTCTAACTTCATTCAGCGTTGTTTACAATCTGAACCATTCAGCACTGAATGGTTCAGTTCAGAGGTTCCTTTTTTTTGAAACAAACATGTAAGCCTCTTAACCATTCAGAGACAACCTCTTAATGGAACCATGAAGAGGCTACCAAACAGCCCCTTAATGTTACAAGTGTAAATGAGTTTATACAGAGAGTGATAGACTAACCTATAAAGCAATTTAATATGTAGGTGACGTCACTGGGAAAAAAAAGATCCATATACATATCACTAAAAAGTAGTTCGACAAATTGGCAAGAATAACAGATCAAATCATAACAAGACATGCATTATCTCATTTGTTGGGTACAATTTGAATCATCATATGAAAAGTCATCTACAAAGGGAATAAAATGGCCAATACACGAATTTTAGCAACATAAACTTTGACAAATTATACAAAGAATTTGCAGTGAACTTGAAGAAGATTGCCCATGCTTCCTTTGGCAGCAATCCCACGGTCAAAAATGGCACTTCATTACTGAGGGGGAGCAAGAAAACGTACAAATGGTTTAGAATGATTCAGTCAAACAAGTCATATTAAGTATCACATGTTAAATTATATCATGTATTTACTACCTATGACCAAAGTGTCAAAAAACAGGCCAGGTACTCATAAACTCAAAGCACATTTTGTTATTATTATTCTTATAAATAGTAGAGAATAAGAGAACTATATTAATAGTGGAGAAACAGTGTCATAGTCCCCATATATAAGAAAAAAGGAGATGTCCAATGTTGCACAAACTACAGGGGAATAAAGCTATTAAGTCACACGATGAAACTATAGGAGAGAGTTATTGACACGAGAATTAGACGCGAAACTCAGATAGCGATAAATCAATTTGGATTTATGTCAGGACGCTCTACAACAGAAGCCATACACGTCATACGGAGGATAATAGAGAAATATAGAGAAAAGAAAAGGGACCTTCATATGGTATTCATTGATCTAGACAAAGCCTATGACAGTGTCCCGCGCAAACTCATTTGGGAAAGTCTACGACTTAAAAGGATACCAGAGAAGTATATTAAAATAATCAAGGATATGTATGACGGGGCAAAAACGTGTGTGCGATCACCAGTCGGAGACACACTTCTTCCCGGTGGAAGTGGGACTCCATAAGGGTTCGGCATTGAGCCCATTTCTCCTCACAGTAGTGTTGGATGAGATGACCAGGTCTATACAAGAGCCAGTCCCGTGATGCATGCTGTTTGCGGATGATATTGTCTTAATATCAGAATCAAAAAGGGTGCTTAACGAGAGGCTAGAACAGTGGAGAGCAACACTAGAGCGTAGTGGATTAAGGATAAGTCGCTCTAAGACGAAATACATGCATTGTAACTTTAGTGGTGAGACTGAAAAGGACACCCAAATCAGTATCCAGGGTATGACGGTCCCACAGACATCTAGGTTCAAATACCTGGGCTCGTACGTACAGAAAGATGGAGAGATACACGACGATGTAGCTCACCGCGTTCAAACAGGATGGTGCAAGTGGAGAGCAGCATCAGGGATTTTGTGTGATAAGAGGTTTCCAGAAAAACTAAAAGGAAAACTATATAGAGTGGCAGTACGCCCAGCTATGTTATACGGAACAGACTGCTGGGCCATAAGAAAATCACACGAGAGACAAATAGAGGTCGCGAAAATGCGAATGCTGAGGTGGATGTGTGGGCAGACAAGACTGGATCGGTCACGAAAGAGGCTAGATGTGGCTTGTATCGCAGATAAAATAAGAGAGGGAAGACTAAGATGGTTCGGGCACGTGAAGAGGAGACAGATGGCAGCTCCGGTTAGAGCAGTAGAGAATATCAACGTAGAGGGTAGGAGGAGTAGAGCAAGACCTAGGTTGACTTAGGACGAGGTAATTAGACGAGATATGGTAGACTTGCACCTCTCTGATTAGAAGATCGAGGATAGGAGTACGTGGAGGCGCAGAATTAAAATTAAGGACTTTTAGTGGGATTTGTGGGTAGGAAGGGTATATGTAGCCTTGTTTGTGTACGTATTCCTCACCTGCCCTTTATAGGTGCAACATGCCGCTTTTTGTTGTATGTTTTTTTCCTAAATTTTATGTCTTATGCCTATGTGTTGTATGCATCGTTTAAAAAAACGTTCAAGGCGCGCCTCGAGGCGAGGCGGTTAGAAACCGTACTTGAGGCGGCACTTCATAGGGTTCAGATGAGACGTACGCCTCTTCCGGTGAGGCGGTTCGAAAAACGGTGAGGCGGTGCGGCTGGATGAGGCGGACTTGTTGAGTAGAAACTCAAGCGAAGGTCCGGTGTAGATACCGGCCAAATTCCGGCCACTCTTCTGCAACTTCCGGCCACTCTTCTGCAACTTCCGGCCACTCTTCTGCAACTTCCGGCCTAAACTGCCCTCACGTGGGTCACGAGTAGAAACTTTAGCTTTCTGCTTTCTTTATTGGTTCTTCTTTCTTTGTAAAAGTCGTTTGTGTCTTATATATTAGGAAATGATAGAAATCTTTAGATTTGTGTAGTGGAGAAGAGATAAGGTTTGGAAGAGAAAAGAAGGTTAGGAAAAGAAAAGAAGGTTAGGTGAGTGATGGTATGTGAATGTGTGTTGGTAAATATATTTGACTTTTAAAAGAAAAGTAAATAGTTTGTTATGTAAAAAGTGATGGGATGGGATGAGATTGGACTATGTGCAGAGAAAAAGTTAATTTTGAATTTGTATTTATATTAGGTTTTAAGTTTTTGTTGAACTATATATATTTTTAACATTTCCTAAATTGTTTGTAAGTTAACTAATCAATATGTTGATGTTTATAAAGACTAGTATGTGATTAGATAAACCATGCTTATTTTTTTAAAGATATATAATTTTTATATTTAATTTATTATTTCCGCCTCGGGTGTACGCCTCGTTTCGCCTCGAGGCTTACGCCTCGTGAGGCGAAGGGAAAACGCCTCGAGGCTCGATTCCGTTCTTTTAAACTTTGGTTGTATGCTATATAATATGTCTGCTTTTGTTTGCTATTGCTATTGCTTTTGCTTTCGAGTCGGGGGTCTCTTTGGAAGCGGTCTCTCTACCCCCAAGGTAAAGGAAAGACTCGCCACCACCTACCCCTCCCAGACCCTACTCTTGAGTGGGATACACTAGGTATGTTTGTTTGTTTGTTTGTTTATTAATATGCTTAATCATAAAATATGCCGATATTATGCTCTTAAATATACTAGCTTCACTTTTAACATAAATCATCGGTTTGATCGAGAAATAGAACAGCAGAATATTACCAATGAAGCTTAACAAGCTTGTTTTGATGGCGGCTTTGAGACGCCCCCAATAGCTATGTTTCCCACTCCAACCTCCATAGCTTCCCTCTCGTCTTTCTCTTTGGTTTTCTCACTGATTTTCTCACAAGTCTTGTTATCATTGGTTTCAGGAGTCGAATTATCAACAGAAGTCAAACTCCGAGGTGGACCCCCTGTCAACCATGGGTGACTGAGACATTGTGCAGCTGTAGGCCTTTTCTCAGGGACAAAATCGAGTATTGGAACAAGAAAATCAGCCAAATCATTTGCATCTTGTTCGCTAAACTCATATTTCTCCTTAAGTACTTTATGCAGAGGCCAAAAACGCAATCGCCGAATATGCCTTAAATCACCATGCCTGTTAAACAATTCACGAGAGTAACGCCCACCTAAAGCTATCTGCAGAACATAAATATAGCTCTCAGGTTATAATTAAACATTTGCAATATCAAAACATCAAATGCTCGTATAGAAAAAGAAGATTACGCCTACCTTTCGAGGCATCATTCCAAGAAGTTCCATCATCAGGGCCAAGTGATCCTGTAAAGTAATAACCAAATACCAATCACATTAGCTTGTATTGACCATGAAAACAAGTTTATTTATTTTTAGGATCCACAAAAGTCAAAACCTCATCTCTGTCATAGTTGTCACCACTGTGAGGATCAAAGAGGACATCACCAGTTGCCAGCTCAAAGCATATGCAAGCAAATGACCATAAATCAGCAGAGGTTGAGTATTTGGATCCTAGTAAAACCTCAGGACACCTGTATTGTCTAGTTTGGATATCACTAGTAAATTGTTTATAAGTCCAACATGCATTACCAAAATCAACCAGCTTGCATTTTACATCAACCTCTGCTAATAGCCTCTGCCTTGTTGAGCGGCTGCCTCTTCCCCGAAGTTTATTTCCTTGGTTGGAATCAGCGTTTACAACTGATGATGTGGCATGTTCTTCAAGAGGGTCTCCATTTGATTTCTGATTGAAACAAGATTCAGCACCAGAACCATTTGCCTCGTTATCTGCTTCAACTTCCTCAGTTTCTTCCTTTCCAAAACTATTTTGGACAGCCTTTTTAGCCTTTTTCCTGATCTTCTTTTTCTGATTCTTGGTAAGATTGCCATTTGAAGTCTTGACTTCTTTAGAAGCACCAGAATCAGCTAAATCATTATCTTTGCTTGATGAGGGGATTGGGGGTGCACCTGTTTTTGTTCTATCTCTTTCGGGATCAATCATGGACAGAAGTAAAATGTTTTCCGGCTTAAGATCCGTGTGAATAATAGAAAGCTGACGATGCAAGTAATCCAAACCACCCAAAATGTGGAAGCATATTTCCTTAACCTTGTGAAGAGGGATCCCTCGGTAATTTGAATACTTTATTAACGTCAACAAATTATCACCCAAATACTCAAAAACCATACAAACATGCTGCCCATTTGGTCCAGAATGTTTGAAATGGTCCAAAAGCTTCACCACGCATTTTTTGTCATCTGGATCCCCTTCAGCTATCTGCTTCAATATAGTAATTTCATCCATTGCCGCCTCGGTGTAGTGTGTGCACTCTTTTGAACTTTTAAAGCTACATATCTCTGCAAACCGGATCCAAATTATTGCTTTATTTCTTTTACTCAAAAAACTTAATGATCAGAAACAACACAACAAAATTACAGATAACCTTGCTCACTGCACACTAATACAAACTCATGCATTTAATCATAAGAATAAATCATCACCTACCGATAACAATCATTATGCCTTATGTCCAATAGACCTAAACAGATAACATATACTTCAATCATCTAACCAACCCTCAAAAGTCTCAAACAACCAATTGTTGAGCTTAAATCCAACTAAATGATCTTCATTCGTACGAAAATTGCTTCCATTGGTAGTTTGAAGATATTCGCCGATTTTCATCTAATTAAAACTGTTGTTCAAACAGAGTTTTCAAATCTACAAAAACAGAGAAAACATACCGATTTGTGAGTGTCCCAAGCGAGCCAAACGGTGGAAAAATGACCCCACCCAAGCTTGCTCCGAACAACATATCTAGAATGCTTAAACTTATCACCAATACGAACTGGATGATAGCCTCCTCGCCTGTAATCCTCCGTTCCTTCGTCCTCAGATGTGTAATCGCTCGTTTCGCTTCGATCGTCTTCGGTAACGCAGTTTCTTCTACTATTATTGTTACCATTATCTTCCGCCATCGGAGAGACTGCAACTGTGCGAATAAAAGCTTAATTATGGAGGATCAAAGGTTCAAACAACCGATTTCGATCGATCTGGAGTTGAAACCCTAAAACGAAGAGAGTATCTCGAACCTTCCGGTTAGGGTTTCTATTTGCTCTGGTTTTCGTTTTTCTTTTTGTTTTCAAACACAAACACTCGATCATAGAGAAGATTATCTGGTTTTTTATTTTAGTCGCGAAATTAATTTTAAAATGTATAGTATTTTTAGGTATATTGTCCATGAATCCTAAATAACTTGGTTTGAGATGAGACATCGATTTCGAAAGTTAAGGTTATGATTTGTTTGGTGCAATATATTTTAAGTAGGTTAGAGATTTTATCATAGTAGGTTTTTGGGTGATAAGTTGTTCTTGAAATGATGGGGGGCGTGGGTTAGGGGTGTTGATCGGATTAGTTAATCAGGTTTCGGGTTAATTGGTTCGGGTTATTCGGGTTTTTTAGCATTGAAAGTCTATCTGAAACCTGATCCGAATAACAATCGATTTAATCGGTTTCAGATTGTTCGGGTAACAGGTTTTTCGGGTCGTGTTTCAGGTGTCAAAGAATAAACTTAATTTAGTAGATTTTAGTGAGTTTTCTTTTAAAATCTTATAAAATGGACTTAAATTAGTTTAATTTTATAAGTTATAACATATGCTTAAATATATAATTGTATACAAATAATTTAATCAATTTGGTTAATCTAAACAAGTGTATACATACAACTTTCTTAATTACAATGTGGGTTGATCGGATTATTCGGATTTCAGGTAAATCGGTTCGTGTTATTCAGGTTTTTGAGGTTTAAAAATATATCTGAAACCCGACCCAAATAAGAATCGGTTTTCAGATTGTTCGGGTAACTAGTTGTTCGGGTTGGCTTTTTTCGGGTACGAGTGAGATCAGGTGGGCGAGTTAATCAGGTACGGTTAAAATCAACGGGCCTAGCGTGGGTGGCTTTCGTCATTGGGTTTACCCGGATGACCGAGCTTATGATATATGTTGGCTGTTAGAAAAATATTATCATGTATATTAAAAATATATAATTTTTTAACAAAACCTTATAATAATATTAGATCATATCATTAGTGTAATTGTTTTAGATAATATCATTTAGAGTAAATTGTTATTTTTGTCCCTGTAATTTGATGAAAATTGTCACTTTCATCCAATAGTTTATTTTTTCGCATCTGGATCCCTGTGGTTTACAAATCTTGTCATATTCATCCAGTTCGTTAACTTCATCCAACATTCTCCATTAAATGAAGGGTATATTGGTTATTTTACATATATGTTTTATTTTTCTTTTTTTAAACCCCATTTAATATATCCCCTTTAAGTAAATTGCTATTTTAGTCCCTATGGTTTTGACATATTTGCCAATTTAGTCCAAAAATCCACCACCTTGGCATAAAACACCATATCACCACCACCCGTGATGGAATCACCATGTAGACGAAGGGTACAAATAACCCACACAAGACCGGGTACCGAACCCGAAAGCTCGGCCCATGCGGGCGGAACGGGTAAGCCTGCAGGACACGTGCCCCGCAGTTAATTACATCGGAATCACCCAATCATAACCAATAATTCAGTAACGTCGTAGAACATAAAAGGTAATGGATTTGCCGGGGAATAATCCCTGTAAATCAGCACACGATTACAGCGGGCAAACACTATAAATACCAGGTAAGGAGGATCGAGATCCTCATAAAAGAATACACACAAAAGCTCCCCCTTAATTCTCCCTATCACATATATACATTCAACCAATACTTACTCTCACACCGGATGGTCGTTTCAGGGATATTTCCCCCTGAAATGCCTTAACTGGTGTTGTTTTCATTGTGCCTAGGTGTGAAGCTTCAGAGAGCATTGGTGGATCAAAGTTCAACAAGACCAGAACCATCCAGAGTTGGACCTCATATATACACACCACACCACCGCCATGCTGCAAAACCACCACCACTCCATCGGAACCACCAAATCATCACCACCACCCTATCATAAAACCACCAACACCACACCAGACGGGCACCACCACCACACATTAGATCTCCACCATCACACATTAGATCTCCGCCATCACACAGTAGATCACCACCACCATGTGGACCCTAGAAACCAACCGTTAATCTTGAACTTATAACAAACCCCTTCAAAAACGTATATGGAACCCTTGAAAATAAGTATTGTAGAGGTATTAGTAGGGTTTGATATGCATTTTCGAAGTGGTATGTTACAAGTCCAATATTGATTGTCGGTTTTTAGGGTCTATATGGTAGCGACGATCCGATGTGCGTGGTGGTGGTAGGCGCTCTGGTGTGGTGTTGGTGGCTTTGTGATGGGGTGGTGGCGGTGGTTCGGTGGTTCATGTGACGGGTAGTGGTGTGGTGGTTATTTTTGGACTAAATTGACAAATACGCTCAAACCACAGGGACTAAAATAGCAATGTATTTAAAGAGTATATATTAAATTAGGTTTAAAAAAGAAAAATAAAAACATATATGTAAAATGACCAATATACCCCTCATTTAACGGAAATTTTGGATGGAGTTAACGGACTGGATGAATATGACAAGATTTGTAAACCACAGGGACAGATGTGAAAAAGCAAACTATTGGATTAAAGTGGTAATTTTCACCAAACCACAGGGACGAAAATAGCAATTTACTCTATCATTTATCTACTCAAAGTGATTACAACGTGTATATTAAGTTACTAGCTATAGTAACCCGTGTGTTACACGGATTGAATAAATAAAAATTAATATAACAAAATTTATTAATTATAAAATAATATTTTAAGATATAATATCATTGAAATTATGTATTAGAAATGACTGTAAGTTATAAAATAGTGATATCAACTTTTTAAAACTTTATTTTTTTTCAAAAAATAAAAATAAACGTTTTGTTCTAAAACAAACCATATAAAAATGTCATTTTTAAAAATTTTCTTATTATAGCCCTTAAATTTAATTATTTTTGGTTTAAAAAAATAACTTTTTAAAAATACCAATTTTAAATATTTTGTATTTTTTAAAAAATCTTATGCTTTAAATAAATTTATTATTTTATAAAAAAATTGTTTATTTAGAAATAATATTAATAAATAGATCTCTTTATTCATTTATTAAATCTAAAAAAGTGTTAAATAGTATTATTAGTAATTAAGGTAATTATTTAATAGGAGAAAGAGGCGGAAAAATTTTAGTGAGAATGATTGTGGTGTTGACACGTGTCATCCCAGATACCTTTTTATTAGAGTAGGAAGATTCTTACTTCTTAATTCAATAAAAAGGAGTTAAAAGTTGCGTTAATGAATTTATATTATCAGAGTTGACATTTTGTTTTTCAAACAATCACTATATTTACATAAATAATAAATATATTTAGTGTGTTAAAACGATATTTTAAAACCAAATCGCTTGATTGAACACTGTAAATTAAAAACTTAAACCAAGTAAGAATAACAATCCAAATCTACTAAATATATATTATAACAAGCCAAATGCCTTTACTCTAACGGTACAAAAGTGTTAAAAAACATTTATTCTTAAACAGTTGAGTGCTCAGATTGATTTTACAATAAATAACTAGTTATTTAACTCGCCGCGCGTTGCTGCGGCAGCGAGCGTACGTGTCATGATCAAGTATAAAATATAATCGACTCAATTTGTTTCCGAACTAAATTTACGTAAAATATGGAGTAACACGATAAAACGTAGAACAACTCAAAACGTACATCAAAATAAGCAAGTGCGGGGAAGCCATAGGCGGCATCATAAAACATAGATTACATTCGCTCTAACACATTTCCTAGTAAAATTTACATCAAAACATAGAGTAACTCGAATTTATACCAACGAAATAAAATTATAATACTTGACCTAACTCGTTCCAAATAAAATTCACACATAAAAATAAACACGTAGTATTATATAATAACGTTTTTAGACTCGAACCCGGGTCTTATGTATAGTGAAAGAGCTCGCAAGCCAGCAAGCTAGATGTTTTTTCATGTTTCAATTTTGCTATATATAATATATAATATGCAAAAAAATCTCAAATCTGTTATATGTAATATATAATACAAAAAATTAAATAATATAATATGCCAAATAAATCTCAATTTTATTATATATAATATATAATACAAAAAAAAATCTAAAAATCCCCCATGTCCACTACATAGGGGAATGTGACAACCCGAAAATTTTTTTTTAATTTAATATAATATTTAAGTGAATTTACAAATTGTTTTATTATTATTATTGATAATAATAAAAATAATGATAATAATAACAATAATAATATTATTATTAAAAATAATAATGTTAATAATGATAATAATAATAATAATGAAAATATTATTATTATTAATAATAATAAATTATAAAATTTATTAAACTTAATTTAAGTCCAAGGGGGTGGTTTGTAATTGTTGAAACTTGTTTTAAAACTCTTATACATAAAATAATAAACACATTAAACCACAGGGACCATTCTTGTAAATTCTAAAACCCAACCCCCGACCCACTGTTCCCCGTCGGTTTCTTCTCCGGCGAAGTCTCCGGCGAGACCAAAACGCCAAAATGACGCGGTTTCACCTCAATCAAATGCTCCCGACACATTTTCGTGGGTGATTCGAACCTAACCCACGCACCAATTTGAATAATGCGATCGATCTATTACCTAACCCACTAAACCCGATTGTCGGCCGACCCACTCACAAATTCGAGCACGAAATATCTGCAATAATACAATAAAATAAACCAAAACGATCCTATAAATGTTCCTAAACTACTATCAATTTCAATTGCATCTGAAACAACCTAAAACCCACTGTTCGATCATCACCTTCTCCGCGAACCTGCAACCTATTCGAACACCACCCTCTGACCTCTCTAACTCGAATTAAACAGAGGGCAATTCATCTTGGAGGCCAATCGAAGCTAACTGCAAAGTTGATTTGATTAACAACAACATTTAGGCATCGAATGATTCTGACCTAACCGCGACCTGTTCTTCGTAGTGTATAGCATCAATCCGAGAGCATACAGGTAATTGAACATGTCTATAGAATCGTTTCATCATGGGGAACAATAGCCCCATGAATTCAGAAACAATCGAAATCGATTTGGGCCTCGATTTGATCGATTTCAGAATTAGGGTTCTTGGATTTGGGATTATTCAATCGGGTTTTGTTTAAAAGGATTTGGAACCAAGAACTAATGCGGCTATAAGCCTTTGGTTCGCTGGTTTGTATGTGGTTGTGTGTGTTTGTGGTCGCGGGTTCGAACCCGACCACCAACACATAATTTTTTTTTAGCTTTTTGAATAAATTAAAAATATATAAAAATTTCCAAAAATTATAAAAACAGTTTTAAAGACTTTGTTAATTTTATAAGTTATTTAATTATATTCTGGAAAATTATTTCATTAAAAACCTTATTATTTATTTATTTGTTTACTTAGTTATACATTTATAAAAATTGTTAAAAAGGTTATAAATTGTTATTTTTTTTATAAAAGTGGATTTTAAGTAATGATTTAAATCATCAAAATTATTAATGGACATTATATTATTAATTGTGGATTAATTATGACTAGTTAGATTTTATAAATTTAAATATTTATAAAATTTTATAAAAACTAAAACTTACATAGTTAAATAATGTTTATACATAATATTAATATGGATAACATAGTTAATAATTAAATAATTTATATTATATATTGAACATAATATACTATGTTATGATTATTAATTATTGAACGTAATTAATAATTAGATAAATTATATTATATATGTTATAATTTAATAATATGTTATTATTCATTATTTATACATAATATAAATATGAAAAACATAATTAATAATTCGATAAATTATATTATGTTTTATCATGTAAACATGTTATGATTTAACAATATGTTATTACTTATTATTCATTATAATAACATTATCATAAATATAATGTCTAGATAATTTGTGTCTATTTATAAATCTTACTAAATTAAATATCAACTTACACATTTAAATAATGTTTAAAGTTTATTTTAACATAATGATGTGTTAAAATCATTATGAATATAAATCTTTAATTATTAATGAATTAACAAAGATAATAAAATGATTTACTTATATGTTTATAACAAATCCTCGAGAACCAAACCTTAGATCAATTGAACGCCAGGTTCAAGGTCTAACTTATTTAGGTTATGGATTTGTAATTGTTTGCTTATGTGAATTATAATTCCTAAACAGGAATTTACTAGCTTGTCAACACCACACACAAGGACTGAGGTGAGTTCATAACTATTCCCCTTTTTAATCATTTAAAAATTTTGGGGCTGGAATACATGTTGTAATTAAATTTACAAATTATTTTTGTGTATTATGTTAAATAATAATTGGATCACATTTATGATTACATATGGTTATTATGAAATCCTTCTGTGTAAACTGGGCTATAAACAAGGCAGGGATCTTTTGGATAGTACTATCGGGGAGTGACTAACCCCCACAAAGATTTGGACATGTGGTCCTTATCAGATGCACAAAGATCTCGCTGTCATTCGGGATGACGATTCTGTGGGAAGGCAGATTGATGCGCTATTTAAGTTTTGCCATTATAGTTCCACTTACCACCCATATGAGGATAAATGTAAAGAGAGGATTCGCGCCCTCTGATTTAAATTATTAAAATTGGCATAATACACACATAAAAAGGAAAAGGGAAAAATTAAACTAAGTGACATGGACAAATTCAATGTGATGGATTTGTTGGGCTTGTACTTAGTGGGTATGTGGGGTAGCGGGTTCACCTTATTAAAAAGGGTTCCGACAGGCTATTCATATACCGGTGAGTAAATTAAACTCACACTTTGACAATAAACCCTTCTTTGAATGATAATGGATGATTTATCAAATATGTTTTACTTACCTATGAACTCACCAACCCTGTGTTGACACTTGATTTACATGTATTCTCAGGTATCTATTAGGAGCTTATGGACATGCACGTAGGATCATATAAGAGCTCCAGATACATATCGGTTATTGATAAGACACGATTAGACGTATTGTTAAGAAACAATATATATATTTATTTCCGCTGCGTATAATATTTAATACTCTGATTATTAATGAAATGGTTATCTAAAACTTATCATATAGATAACTGCATCTCATGTGTAACTACTGTGTTCGATCCTGTTTGCTCACCCCTCCGTGATAGATTCCAGACCCGGAATTTGAGGGTGTGACAGGGAATAATTAGTAATAGAATGTGTGTGGTGAGAAGCCAGTATTTCTCAATTTTTACACTACAAATTATTAATTTTTTTTAGGTGTACAGGGCCCTCTCCTCCCAATTTTTACACTACAAATCTTCGCCCCTGAGTGTATTAGTTCATCGTTAAAAATATAATTTACTAGCTTTAGTGAACCCGTGTATTACACGAGTTGAATAAATAATATTAAATAGAATAAATTTTATTTAATTATAAAATAATATATGATTTAAATTATATATGAGTAAGGAATATAAGTAATAAAACAATAACATCAACTTTTAAAATTTTTGTTTTTAAATTTTTTATTTTTTCAAAAAAATAAATTAAACATTTCGCTTAAAAACATGTTAAAAAATGTAAAATTTAAAATATTTTGTGTTTTAAAAAAAAGTATGATGTCTTAGAAAATTTGTTTTAATAAAAATTTGTTTCTCTAGAAATAAACATCAAAAGGTATCTATTTCTAAATTTTTCTAAAAATAATTTTTAATCAAAAAAGAATTCAATAATATAATTAGTAATTAATGAGTTATTTAATAAGAGAGAGAAGCGGGAAAATTTTATTAAATATGAATGTGGTGTTGCCATGTGTCATCCCTAGTTATGTGGTGTTGCCATGTGGCATCCCTAGTTACCTTTTATTAGAATAGGTAGATTTGTACCGGTGAACCTATGTATTTAACTTTACTTATTATTATTTAAGTCGAGAAAGGGACTAAAATATTAAGGGTTAGATGTATTTAAATTAATTCCAAAAAATAAACAAACTCAACCCGGTTGTCTCGACTTAAACCAAAAGGTTACTCAGAATGTTTAATGTTAGACAGGTGTAAATGAAATTATACACAGAGGAGCCTATAAAGCAATTTAATATATAAAAAGTTCCATGTACATATTACTAAAAGGTAGTTCGGCATATTGCAAAAATAACAGATAAACTCATAACAAGACATGCATTCTCTCATTTTGTTGGGGTACAATTGAAATCATCATATGGAGAGTCATCTACAAAGAGAATAAAATTGCCAATACATGAATATTCCGCAACATAAACTTCAACAAATTATACAAAGAATCTGCAGTGAACTTGAAGAAGATTGATTGCACATGCTTTCTTTTGCAACAATCCCACGGTCAAAAATGCACTTCATTACTGAAAAGTAGCAAGAAAACATACAAACGATTTAGAATAATTCAGTCAAACAAGTCACATTAAGAATCACATGTTAAGTTATATCATATATTCACTACCTATGACCAAAGTGTCAAAAAAACAAGCCAGGTAAAACTCAAATCTTATTTTGTTATTATTGGTCTTAATAGATGATAGAGAATAGGAGAACTATTTTACAATGCTTAATCTCGAAAGATGCCGATATTGTGTTCTTTAAATTTACTTTCTTCATTTTTAACATAAATGATTGGTTTGCTCAAGAAATAGAACAGTTGAATATTACCAATGAAACTCAACAAGCTTGTTTTGATGATGGCTTTGAGACACCCCCAATAGCTATCTTTCCCACTCCAACCTCCATAGCTTCCCTCTCATCTTTCTCTCTGGTTTTCTCACAAGTCTTGTTATCATTGGCTTCAGGAGTCGGATTAACACCAGAAGTCAAACTCCGAGGTGGACTCCCCGTCAACCATGGGTGACTAAGACATTGTGCAGCTGTAGGCCTTTTCTCAGGGACAAAATCAAGTATTGGAACAAGAAAATCCGCCAAATCATTTGCATCTTGTTCGCTAAACTCATATTTCTCCTTAAGTACTTTATGCAGAGGCCAAAAACGCAATCGCCGAATATGCCTTAAATCACCATGCCTGTTAAACAATTCACGAGAGTAACGCCCGCCTAAAGCTATCTGCAGAATATTAATATAGCTCTCATGGTATGAATAAACATATGCAGATATCAAATTATCAAATGTTCGTATAAAAAAAGAAGATTACGTCTAACCTTTCGAGGCATCATTCCAAGAAGTTCCATCATCAGGGCCAAGTGATCCTGTAAAGTAATAACAAAATACCAATTGCATTAGCTTGTATTGAACATGAAAACAAGTTTTTTTTTATTTTTAGGATCCTCAAAAGTCAAAACCTCATCTCTGTCATAGTTGTCACCACTGTGAGGATCAAAGAGGACATCACCAGTTGCTAGTTCAAAGCATATGCAAGCAAATGACCATAAATCCGCAGAGGTTGAGTATTTAGATCCTAGTAAAACCTCAGGACACCTGTATTGTCTAGTTTGGATATCACTAGTAAATTGTTTATAAGTCCAGCATGCATTACCAAAATCAACCAACTTGCATTTTACATCAACCTCTGCTAATAGCCTCTGCCTTGTTGAGCGGCTGCCTCTTCCTCGAAGTTTACTTCCTTGGAAGGAATCAGCTTTTACAACTGATGATGTGGCATGTTCTTCAAGAGGGTCTCCATTTGATTTCTGATTGAGACAAGATTCAGCACCAGAACCATTTGCTTCGTTATCTGCTTCAACTTCGTCAATGTCTTCCTTTGCAGAACCATTTTGGACAGCCTTTTAGCCTTTTTTCTGATCTTCTTTTTCTGATTCTTGGTAAGATTACCATTTGAAGTCTCGACTTCTTTAGAAGCACCAGAATCAGTCAAATTATTATCTTTGCTTGACGTGAGGATTGAGGGTGCACCTGTTTTTGTTCTATCTCTTTCCGGATCAATCATCGACAGAAGTAAAACGTTTTCCGGCTTAAGATCCGTGTGAATAATAGAAAGCTGGCGATGCAAGTAATCCAAACCTCCCAAATGTGAAAACAGATTCCTTAACCTTGTGAAGAGGGATCCCTCGATAATTTGAATACTTTATCAATGTCAACAGATTATCACCCAAATACTCAAAAACCATACATACATGTTGCCATTTGGTCCAGAATGTTTGAAATGATCCAAAAGCTTCACCACACATTTTTTGTCATCTGGATCCCCCTCAGCTATCTGCTTCAAGATAGTAATTTCGTCCATTGCTGCCTCAGTGTAGTGTTGAGCACTCTTTTGAACTTTTAAAGCTACATATCTCTGCAAACCAGATCCAAACTATTGCTTTAGTTCTTTTGCTCAAAACATTAAATGATCAGAAACACAACAGATTTAAAGAAGGGAAAAAAAATCATGCATTTAATCATAAGAACAGATCACTTGTCGTTACAATCATTATGCCTTATGACTTATGTCCAGCAATCAGCAAAACTAAACATAAAACACATAACGTAATCATACTTCAATCATCTAACCAATCCTCAAACAACCAATTGCAAGCTCAAATCCAACTAATTGGCTACAAAATGATCATCCCTCCGTACGAAAATTGCTTCCATTAATAGTTTGAGGGTATTTCCCTTTTTAAGCCAAATAGAGCTATTGTTTAAACAGAGTTTTGAGATCTACAAAAACACGAATAAGCAGAAATCATACATACCGATTTGTGAGTGTCCCAAGCGAGCCAAACGGTGGAAAAATGACCCCATCCAAGCTTGCTCTGAACAACATATCTAGAATGCTTAAACTTATCACCAATACGAACTGCATGATAGCCTCCACGCCTGTAATCCTCCGTTCCTTCGTCCTCAGATGTGTAATCACTCGTTTCGCTTCGATCGTCTCCGGTGACGCCGTTCTTCTACTACTACTATTATTATTATTATTATCTTCCGCCATCGGAGAGAATGCAATTATGGGGTATTAAAGCTTCAAAACAACCGATTTCGATCGATCTGGAGTTGAAACCCTAAAACTAAGATAGTAGTTAGGGTTTCTACTTGCTCTGGTTTTGGTTTTTCTTTTTGTTTTCAAACACAAACACTCGGTCATAGAGAAGATTAGCTGGTCTTTTTTTTAATCATTTTTAGATATATTATTTAATAACACCTTGAGATAATATTAGATCGTATCATTTGTTTATTTATTTTAGCTGATATCATTCGTCTACTCAAATTTATTACAACGTGTATTTTACGTTATTCCTACTTCTTGATTCAATAGAAAGTAGTTAAAGATACGTTAATGAATTTATATGATTAAATTCGACTCTTTTTTTTCTAACAATAACTATAATGACATAATTAAAAAATGTATACATAGTGTGTTAAACGATATTTTAAAACCAAATCGCTTGATTAAACACGTTAAATTGAAAACTTAAACCATATAAGAATAACAAAATAAAACAATCCGGATAAAATTATTGTAAATCTTAAAGTGGAGTTAGAAAGCGTGTGAGAGTGTGGGTTTAAACCAAATGCTTATACCCTAATGGTTTGTTTGGTATGAGATAATGTAATTAATGATTTGATGAGATAATGCAATGGATGAAACAATAAAATTAATCATTACATTCCATTATCTAGTTTGGTTTATCATGTAGGAATAAATAAATTATTACTTTATATTGTTTGTTAGTTAGTAAAATATGAAAAGATGAAATACAAAAGTGGTTATGATAGTCAGCGGCGGGTAGCCGGAGGGGTGCGCGTCGGTGGTGGTCAGAGGCGGTGCACGACACCGGTGGGGCGGTGCACGACACCGGTGGGGCGGTGGCGGTGGAGCGCAGCGGTGTGACCGACGATGGTAGTGGGCGCTGGCGGTGAGCGGTGGGCGGTAGGTAGTGACGGTGGTGGTTATGGTGTTAGGGGTAACTGCTCATAATTGGTGGTGGTTGTCGGTGGTGGTGATGGTCGGTGATGATCGATGTTAGTGGCCGTCGGTGCTTGTTGTGCTACGTGAGTGGGTGGTGTTGGTGATTAAAACTGGATGAAATGAAAAAACAAAGTGTTGATGGAATGGAATCAACTTTGTAATGGTTTATTTCATTAACTCCATCCACCAAAAATGTATTTTTTTTAATTAACACTCAATGATTCATTTGATTTCGCACACCATTCATACGTAATAAACGCTACCTAAGGATACATAAGTGTTTCAAACACTATTTGTTTTCAAATATTGGTGTCCTTAAGTTGATGAGTATAATTATATGTTGTATGAGCTAGTCACTAAAAATAAAAGGCCTAGAAAAGACATAAATATGGCCGTAATTCTAAGACAGAGGTCTCGTTGTGTTTGTAGAAACAATAACACGTCATGTATAACTACAGTATTAAGAATAAAGTGTATTATTCAGAGTTTTTATAAATTTATAGTTGATTAACATATTATAATTTATAAGTCTTTCAAATTATTGATGTTAAGAAATAGCAACCAATAGGTCAAACTCTAACTATTATTGGTGCGTCGGCATTTTGCATTATTGGTCGAGATGATATGTGGAGCCATAAATTTAATGATGTAATTTAGGTGGAAATCTAATATTCATACACCTATCTATTATAATAAAAGAGTAATTTGATATGAAATTTGTCAGCACCATAATTCTTTTTATTAAAATTTCAACGTCTCTCTTCTATTAAATAATTACCATAATTACTAATAATATTATTTACTTTTTATATTAAAATATTTTTTTTGTAAATTAAGAAAAAGATATTTTATTAATATTATTTCTAAATATTATTTATCAAACTTTTTTAAAATACGATATATTATAAAATTAGTGTTTTAAAAAGTAAATTTTTTATTAATATTATATATTTCTAAGTATCAAACTTTTTAAAAATACGATATATTATAAAATTAGTGTTTTTAAAAAGTAAATTATTTAAAAACCAAAAATAATTTAATTTTAGAGTTATGATAATGAATATTTTAAAAAATGATATTTTTATACGGTTTGTTTAGAATAAAATGTTATTTAAAAAAAAAAAATAAAAACAAAGTTATAAAAAGTTGATATCACTGTTTTATTACTTATAGTAATTACTTATACGTATTTCAGTCATATCATATCTGAAATATCATTTTATTTTCTATAAATTTTATTATATTAATATTTTATTTATTTAACCGTGTAATACACGGGTTTTCTAAAGCTAGTAATGTATATAGTAGTATAGTACACGATTTATGTATTTAATTTATCTAAGGTAATAAAACATCCTATAAATCAAGAATAATTATTCTTACATGGCAAAAGATTATGTTGTTTGGAAAACAGAAGATGGCTTTTGATGAAAGCAACTATCATTTCCTCACAAATACATGTTAATTCTTAAAGAAGATTTGCATATATAAGTACAAGTTATTAAAATTAAAATAAATATTATGATTTCTTGGAAACAATATAAAATATAATATTAGATATATATATTTTTTTCAAACATAACCAAATATAAAATATATCATTATTGTATAATGATTATTGTCTTAGACAACCAATTTTGGTTTGATTTTGTTTTAGACAACAACTTTATGTAGGCAGAATAAACATCTAGTTTGTAAATTGATTAGGTGGTATAAGTTTCTTTTTACTGATAATAAATAGAAATTGAAAGCACAACCCTGAAAAAATATGATGAACGAGTCTAAATTATAAAAGCATTTGACATTTGAAATTATTTACCCACCCGGTGCTAGTGGGGGTTAAGATGGGAGGTTAAAAATGTAGGAAGACCAATGTATTGGTGGTGTTAGGGATGTTGTGAAAATGGCGGACATTGGTTGGCCGATCGAGTCAGTTAAACTGAAAACTGTATAAGCCGTTGGTAAAACTAAAAACAAAACAAGCATTTGGTTAAACTAGAAACCGTACAAACTGCCGGTTCGATTATCTCCACGGCTCTACTATACCAGTTAGTGATTAATTTTGTGCAAGAGTTAAAAGAAAGAGCCTGTGTATCTAAAAGGGGGTTGAATGAAGTTATTCTTCATGACCATGATCATCTTCTAGGCTAATGTTTCTCATCTTTTTTTAATAGTCAGCAAATAAACTAATGACAACAAATATAAATTTCTATAATGTGATTATGTAACTAGATGTTTAACTAAGAAATAGAACAAAATACACAGAGACAGAGAACACATTGCTCATAAGTAAGATAGTTGATACCACACGTATTTCTTCCCATAAACTATAGAACATAAAGAACAGGAACATATGACATATTCATATGAAAAATAAATGATACCACCTCATAATTCTTTCTATATACTAGTACAAATGTATAATCTACGTCTTGCTATCGAAACTACTGATGTGAATATTAATTGTATGTGACGAGTTTGAGTGAAAAAAAGTGAAGGAAAAAAAATTTAAATCCTTTAAAAAACTGGTCACCGGGACTACAAAGAAAAACCACATGTCGTCACCGCCAAGTGTAATATAGTGGCAAGAATAAGGATCGGGATCATTTCATAACGAGTAATCTGCAATGAATCACCGCCGCCAAGCTGACCAGCGTTTACAACTTCACTTCTTCCGCCACTTGAGGTGGTAGACACATTTACAGACGATGAACCTACCAGAGGATGATTTAAGAGCATATGATTAGTTTTGGATCATCAGTTTCTAAAACCAAATGCAACAAAACTAGATGAAATAAAATTATCTAATTACCTCCTCTCTTTTTAAAAAAATTTGAGAGACTCTTACTCTCATCTCACAAAACTAGTATTCAATTTTCAAGCGTCTCTTTGGTCATTTTATGCATTTGTATCTAAAAAGGTTGGAATTTATCAAACGCCCAGACACCATATCTTAGAGCCTGTTTGTCTACCGTTAATCATATGGGGTATTAAGTTGTTTACTTCCAAACGCGCATCCAAACACTCGTAAGCTATTTTTGCATAATGACTAAGATTGATTCTTTTGCATTACTGCGTAAAAAATCATTAAACAGTTAAGAGAACTTACAGTCATAGTCCGACCATCCAATCCGTTGACCACCCAAATCATAAACAATAATTTTGTCTTTAAGAACAAGGTCTGCATCACCAAGTGAAAGCAAATAAAGATCAAAAAAGCAAAGAAAAAAAAGATCAGAAATTCAAAGGGATGTTCAATTCCATAGCTATACCTCCTAAAATAGTAATTTGACTCTCCTGAAAGCCAATGCACCACACCTCAGCCCCACCCTACAAACACATTTTTTGTTCAAATAAGTGATTAAAGATTCTAGTCCGTAAGAAAAAAGATAATGTATTCAGTTAATTAACATAATTTATATAATATACCACAGAATTCTGCTGAATAAGGTAGTCCTGAGGTCTTAAATGCATTGAAGCGCCACCAGCAAAGTTCAAGCTTACAAGCGGGAACATGTCAGACACACTGAAAATAACATTAAAAAACATCTTATTATATGACAGGAAAAGAAGTATGATATGCTGCAATCCTGAATCTAAAGACCTAATATTATAATACAATCAAACATGTTAATGACAGTATTGTCTTTTGTCTAGAAGTTTATTATATTAGTGTTCTTACTAGCTGATTTATTGGTTAAATGATATATGAGAATGGGTATGGAAGAAAAACCTTGAGGTAATAATATAACACTGATTTTTCTTTGAAATAAGCGGCTGAACAAACTGTGAAACCGATTGTGTGATCTGCAGAAACAAAAGTGATACTAACATTACAAATTGACCATGGTCAAAATCAAAAACACCAATAATGATGACAAAAAGAAGGGATTTTGTATACATAAGATAAAACCATATATAAGTACTTTCCAACCACTATCAAAACATAAAAAGGCAATTTCAATGAACTTAATCAAAATATGTATTTTGACTTTTTAGTTTTGATTCATGTACTTACAGCATCCACAAACGGCTTGAAAGCGTCTTGAGCAAGGTATGCCAGAGTTGTTCCTGAATCGATTATGGTTCCACCTTGGTTGTCTGATGTTGCAAAAGTCGACGGGTCAATGGACAATGTTTGACCATTGACAGAAATACTCTGCAAATTTATGTTATAATGTGGCCTGAAAACAAACGAGAATAGAAATCAGCATTACCAGTTGTTATTTCACACGATTGAACTCAAAGTAAACCTAACATGAGAATTTGACTTGTTTTACTTCTAGCAAAACTTTTTGACTTGAACTATTGGAATAAAACATAACCCAAATCAACTCGGATATAAGTAAACAAGTCAAAACTACAACCACTAATTTAATTACAAAAACGCCAGTATAGCCGAAGGAAAACTTACTGTGACGGGACAAGTGGAGTATAGACCATATTTGGCTCCATTATTTGACCAAATACCAAAATACCCCCACCCTTATCACTTCCAATAAGACAATGAGAGAATGCATCAGGAGCAACTCCTTGTGAAGAAAGCTGTGAAATTATCGACAACCCGTTTTGACCAAATCCTAGGATCCCATTAACTGCTGTATCAGATTTAGTCAAATCTCCAGTTTGTGATGTGCTACAACTGATGCATAAATCAATTAAGTAGTAAATTAACTACAATTCTATTATTCTATTAATACAGAATCATAAAAAGGTAACTCACCCAAATACAACATTAGCTGAAGTACTTGACGACTGTGAATCAATACCAATTGTGTTCAAATGTATTGCATCAGATACATAATAACCTGAAGTCCCACTACCATCTCCATACTGAAACCTATAACTGCACAGGTTGTCCGAACAGCCCGCATCAGATGATTGGCTTGCTTGGGAACATCTTTTGTCTGAACAAGTAACCCGAGAACTTGTTGACGAGCTTGATGGGTCATAGAACTCCATTGGAATCTGTCAAAAAAACAAAAATATATCATTTTCATAAAGAAATTCAGCAGCTTTATTTCTTAATTTTTGTTTGATCATAAGACGTAACAATCATACTTGCAGACCGCTTGTTGTAGGGCAACCATTGCAGGTGGTGCAACTGACCCACAACACATCACTCCCTGTGTCAATTTGTACATAATAATCCTCTGGAGGAGACCCTAATTGCACTTTTGTATAATAAAGCCTACAAAGACGATCACAATCAACAAAACAACAAAGAACTTAAAGTAAGAATCTTTAACACGAACTAGAAATTAAAGTAAGAATCTTAATCCTCAGTTTTCAATTTGGGGCAACTGAAATCAACTATGGAAAACCAAATTAAAGAACAACTGAACGATGATTATACTCCAATTCAATTGAAACAAACAAAATCAAAAAACTTCAATTACCCAACACGATAAGGATCATAAGTTCCTTCAACAGGGAAATCAACAACACCTCCTGAAGACGACTGCTGCTGTAATATCCTCGGGTGCCTCAAACTATCTCTGTTTCTGAGTTGATTGAGGTCAATTCGGTGGTTCACCGGAAAAGCTCTCTCCAACGTGAGAATCGACGGAACCCCACAAAGAACAACCGCCGTATGCAACAACACGAATACTCCGGAGAAGGTCACTGTCAAAGTCGCCGGAGCTCCGGCGAGAAAAGAAACCGACATTACTTGTGTTTTCCCCTTTCTCTTCCCCTGTGTAATTGATGGGTTGATTGTATACAGATTACGAAGTTTTCGTGTGGGATTTGAGGGGAATTTGAATTGAATTGAAGTGCAGGAATCAAGGAGGTTGTTGATTTTGAAGATGGAAACAGAGAAGTAAATGGTGTTTCGCCGGAAAATCGGAAGAATAATAATCAGCTTAATAATCCTGTTCATTATATACTAATTTGGTGTTGTTTATAGTTTCATATATGGTCCCTATTTTATGGTTTAACTTGCATCTTTTGAGAATAATGCAATTTTATTAACTATTTAGGTTTGGATGAACTTATTTTCATGCTTGAAGTAACTTGGTCATCTTGGTGAATAAATCTTGAGGTTACACTTCAACCTTGTAATTCGATATTCATGATTATAATAAGATATAAAAGATAAGATAAAATATGCGAAATCATCCGAGATTGATTTTCTGATGGTTAGTCAAGCTTGTTGAGTGGAGATAGTGGTCCAGTAAAACTAATCCAACAATGCATAATAAATTACGCTCGTAATTTAGATTCCTCTTTTATTACGTTGAGGATTAAATTCATGTCATTTTGCAAACCTTGATATTTGAAACCAACTATGTACATGCTTAAAGATAATTATACGTAGTTCATGTATCGTTAAATACACATATAATGATAACCTGAATCTAAAGTTTTAAATTATTTGTTGCATGAGTCGATTAACGTGAATAACAAACTATTGTTTGTCACTCTCATAGGACACAACATGACATTTACCCTTGATTTCTCTATATAGTATGCCGACAATTTTAGAAGAGACTGCTACAATACAATATATATGTATCACTAAAACAATAAGATGGGATATTAGTGTATTTTCTTTTAAGTGAAGGGGCTGTTTGCATCATTGAATCAAAATGTCTTCTTAATTTGTGTGCATATCAACATCATACACGCCTACACCGATACACATTACCGATACACATTACCGATACACATTACCGATACACATTACCGATACACATTACCGATACACATTACCGATACACATTGCCCTATGTGTGCACAATGCCACAGTCGCACCCTCTTATCATTCTTTATGTTTTTTCGTTTCTACACACCAAAAATACATATTAAGAGATAGTTATAATAAATTGATATACTTTCTATTTAAAAGATTATACTTTTAAAATTTACAAATCATATGTGTGACAATTTTAAAACTAAAACGTGTGTAAAATATGGACGGAGGTTTTTGGGCTCGGGCGGCCTGGCTCCCCTTGTGTTTCGCTAATTGTGGGAACTTATATGTATTTCAACGGAAAATTTTATACGTATGAGGTCGGTCATCATGATTTGTGTCTCATGATTTTCGGCTCTTGTTACAGCTTCCTTATGCTCTGCCACTAATGCAAATATAAAGAACGTGTTCGCCGAAAAAAAAAAAGACTCTACCACTACTTTTTCTTTTTAGATCTCCTTTTGTTTCTGACGAAACAATATTATATATATATATATAAACGTAAATTTGACAAATCTAAAACCCTAGCATAACAAGATAGCATGTGAATCATAGGTCAAAGTGTGAAAAGGAAACTTAAAGTATTAATTTTTTGACGTTTGTAGACGTATGATACCATATTATAACCCGGACCCGAGATCCGACTCACAAATTACAAACAACACCCAACCCGTAGTAGAAGATTGACACGTGTCTCGCATCCAAGGTATTACAATTATCACAAATCCTAACCGTGATAAGACACACCTTCGATTGCATGAGGGGTGGGACCCAATAGCGTAACAAACTCTTTTAGGATCACTCTCATCATCATACATGACATGCTTACATACATCATAAGAAATTGTAAATACAAAGTAAGGGGGACCGATCTTTCCATGCACAAATACTCACTGAACTCTCTCTACTCAGTTATTCCGATAACTTATTCTCACGCTGGAGGGTTGTTCCAGGGAGACTTACATCACTGTAACGCCCTAGTTGATGTTGTTTGATTGTGTGAAGGCTAAAATCGACGGAGATCTTTTGGTGAATCGATTCTATAAAGATTTATATATTTTATAACTACAAACAAAACCCAACGAAACTAGAAGTTTATAAGTAGTTAGGATAACATACAAGTCAGGTGTACATATGTATTTTTGTACGTTAGTATCTTATCAAATTCTCATGAGTCATGCCATTTGACTTGAATACTTGATATGTTTTTGTTAGTTTTTATATTGTCAAATGAGTGCACAGCAAGGTCGGTAAACTAATCTAGCAATTAATTAAATTATTTGATTTATTGCATGTATGTCGGTTAAGGATATTGACAATACTGGTTTATTATGAGTAACTTCATAAAATCACTAAAAAGATCTAATGTCAAAACGTTATCACGAATTCACGTATTGAAGGTAATAAAAACGAAATCTAGACATCATTGATAACATATAGCAAAATGAAATTATCGCAGACTGTCACACCCCAACCTTGACGGCGGAATCGTCGAGATGTGAAGATTACCATTGTTCACAGCAACATAACGCTATTATTAATTCCAAATATATTAATCAAGATTCAATTGTAACAATACAAGTAAAAGTTCAAATAAAAATACATCCAGAATACAAATAAAAGTAACCAGATCATTCGTTTATTTCTCTAAGTCCAATCCTAAGTGTGATAAGCTTCAAAGAGTAGAACGCATAGCTGGGTTATTCCAGAAACATGTTAAAAATAAAAGGTCAACATAAAAATGTTGGTGAGCATTCCATAGTTATTAATACATAGAATATATAAAAGATGACAATTCAAGTCATAAGTTAGTGAATAAAGTGATTAGGGATGTTATGAACAATACAACAATCAAACCTTGACAAAGTTTTACAAGTCTCAAACGTTAAAGTATATACGATTAGCTAAGTGTACTTGGATCAACCAAGTAGGCTTGTCAGGCCCATAGATCTATTGTGACATCTCACAATATCAAGCAAAGAACAACGTGGGTCTACTTTCACATTAGTGTGACAGCTCAGATGATACCGATGGATTTGATGAACAAAGTTCTAGAAACATTCAAGATATTCTCAAATCAGTAAGGAAACCTAAGCTTCTTCTTGTTGAAGATCGTGTGGTGAATATGATGGTGTGTGACATCTGTCACTAACAAGTCCGGCAATTAACATTAAGCTCGTTAACTCACCGTGTGTATTAACGAACCTCACGTATGTTCATAGTCTAGTTATCGTGTTAACCGAACTTTTCGTATACATGTTTTGTGTTAACTATAATAATAATAATAATAATAATAATAATAATAATAATAATAATAATAATAATAATAATAATAATAATAATAAAAATAATAGTAATAATAATAACAATAATAATAATAATAATAATAATAATAATAATAATAATAATAATAATAATAATAATAATAATAATAACAATAATAAACATAAAGTCCAGGGGGTATTTTAGCAATTCTGAAACTTTAAAAGAATTATATAACATGAAATAATAATAATGAAACCGCAGGGACCAAATCTATAACTTTGTAATTTTCAAACCCAACCCCCCGCCCCTTTCGATTTTCCGGCGGAACTCCGGCGAGTTTCCGGCCAAGCTCCGACGAACCCCAAAACCAATTAAAAACATGATTTTTACAGCCAAAATACACCCAACCGCTTCGTGGACAAGAATCGAACTCAATGCACCCACAAAATGCGTTGAAACGGTCGATTAATGGCTATAACCTTTTTCACTTTATGTTTCGACCGTTCAAACGGCTAATTCACCCACTCAGACACTACTTTAATCAAATTGATACCGTTAAATTGAACCTTAGTTCACTATAAAACGAATGCAACCTGTAATTATAATCACAAACCCATAAACAACTGAATTCAATCTCCACTTCACCCGCGACCTGCAACCTATACTAACACCACACTCCGATCCATATAATCTGAAATTTTCAAAGGGCTTTCAATCATTAGAACTATTCGAAGCTGTCTGTGCAAGCAATTTGAATTCCATCAAAGTTTGATCAACATTTGGATTCAAGTTAAACCGCGACCTGTTCTTAGTATCAAATCGACCTAAATCAGGTAATTAAACACTTTTACACACTAGTTTTTACATGGGAATGAAAAGCCCTAACATTAATTTGGGTAGTGATATCGATTTGATCTTCAATTGGGTTGAAATTGAATCAGGGTTCTTCAAGATTTGGAGGAAACTGGGAACCCTTGTTTAAAAACAAATGGGGCGGAGGTTTATCGCGGCTAAGGCCTTTGGTTCACTGGTACGCGGGTGTGTTTGTGAGTCGGAGGTCCCGGGTTCGAACCCGGCTACCTACAACTATTTTTTTAAGGCATTTTAAGCCTCAATAAAATACAAAAAAAATTCTTAAAAATTTTAAAAATAAATTTTATAAACTTCCCTTATTTTAAATGTTACAAAATGATTTTCTGTAAATTTATTTTGTTTAAAAACCTTAAAATATTTATAAAATATTATTTATAAATATTATAAATAATCAATTTTAATAAAAATGGACTCAAAGTCGTGTTTAATTATGAAATAATCACGAGAATCATAGAAATTATATATCTTACAATTTCACGAAATATTTACAAAAATAGCTATAAGTTATAAATTATACTTTAATTAATTAAAAATTTATATAAATCGCTAAATTTATACTCAAACTCAAATATATATATATATCTAATCGTGTACGTCAAACCCGAAGCCAACAAAATATATCTATTCGCATTGAGTATATCATAAAGACTTAATTACAATCAATAATAGATGTTTAACGTGTTTGATCATGCATTGCCATATTCTGTGAAGTTTTTGTTCATTACATCAATTCAAGGTGAGTTTCGTGGCCCCTTTTTATGCTTATACAAGTTTTTAATGTTTTCAATCAATGGGGGAAAAGTATGCTCACCCGTTTTTAATGCTGTACAATCTTACATACAATTTTTCATACTTGGAATCAATGTGATACTGTTTTGCATACATACATGGTGTTATTCTATGGATCATCTTACAACCATTAATTCCCGGTTTGGGAACCCGCGGTTAGGTATTGGTAGTACTACTGGGTTGACACCCCCATCCATCGACGATTGGTTAACTTATGAGTTACCAACACAGCTGCCAGCAATCAGGCCATGGGTGAATATATTCCGTCTAATTTATATGCATAACGTCATTAGGTTTGGTTGTCCGAGACACATGTTATGTGATTTTGCTTGCTTATAACACTATGATTCCACATCAAACTCCATACAGCATCAATTACATGTTTTCAATTTAAACCTACGGAACTCACCAACATTATTGTTGACATTTTCGAGCATATCTTTTCAGGTGATCATAATCAAAGAGGATAGCTAGAGCCGATACCTTAGCAGAGACCCTCAGGATTTCAATAGATTTGTATTAGTGTTGTCAATCATTTGTTTTCATATGTGAACACTGTGTATGATGGATTTTAGAATTAATAAGACTATGATAGTCGTGGAACTGACTAACCACGACACAAGTCACCATTGTGTCGGGCGACGTCATGACACGAGGATTTTGCATATATTATGTCTCTGTAAACAAGCCAAGTGTTATGACGATCCCGTCCGTTGCATCCTCGTGTTTCCGCTATAAGCGAGGGTGTGACAGATTGGTATTAGAGCCTTGGTTATAGAGAATTAGGTGGAGAACTTGATCTAGACTATAACCTAAGAACCTTCATATAGAATGCATGCTAGGGATTGTGTGCATTTGATATTACCTAAATGTTCTTCATGATTTGTGTGACACATAGACACCTGTATTCTGGATTTCCTGGCAAAAGACCTTCGGGCTAAGGCAAGCATATCGTATAAATCTCATTGCGAGGCCAGTTATGCTTACCTGGGGATTTCTGGGATGAGTGATAAACTATGGTCAATACACAAGTCCATAAGGCAAATGGGTCAAGTATATTAAATCTATGAATTTAATATACAAGTATGTTCCTACATACTTGATTTTATACATATACACGTGTTATCTGAACATCCCAAGGAAGACATTATTATTCTTAGTCTTTCTCCATGGGATACCTATATACTAGAACTTTACGCTTGTATGCGCACAACATCATATCATTAGGTTAGGATACCTAAACATAAGGGAACTTCGGTGATCACGCGTAGCGTCGATCTCGGAATTAAATCCGACCCTATCATGGTTATGACTGAAATCCTGAAAGTATGACGGATATGCAGTTATCATTAGACATATTGTGCTTATGTGCTTATTTGCTGTTACATGCTATTATTGGAATACTAGTTCATGGACATGAGGACATTACATTGTGCTTGATGAATCTAGATAATACTATGATGTTAACTGGGGGTAAGTGAAGTTAAGGGTGATCATGCAAGGTAAATTATCATTACGGGTGCACACGTAATTGCAATTCACCATGCATGAGAAGTCTGGCTAATCTTACCATGAGGTAACGATCATGAGTATCACATTACAAGTTTTTATTCTATACCCTAGGGTGCTAGGATTATAATCCTAGTAAGACCTTGTTGAGGGTAATAAAACATTACTAATACTTACTCAAGTCCTGTCCTACTTAGAGCATTCATGGTATTTCCAATCATATTGACCTTATGAGACATTCCTCCACTTAGCGTTTCAATAACTACTGATTGAATGCTTAAAATGAAAGTGGATTACATGAATATAGAGGAGTAATGATACTCTCTACACATACAATACGTTATTATTTGAGATAGTGCTAAGGAAAATTGAGATGTTATGTAACTCATTTAAGTATTATTCAAGGTATATCGTGGATGTGGTGGGAACGCTGCGGGGAACCCTATATATAAACATCACCGGTATACTAAGAATGTGCTTAAACTGGGCTACATAATGATCTTGATGGACCGAAGCATAGGTTATTAGGAATTAATAAGTGAAATCATGCGGTAACTAAAGTTCACATCTTTCTGTAATCAGAAGATGGCGCCTAAGAGAGTCACACGTAGAACCAACCAAGAAGCTGAAGCCACGCAAAACAGGGGAAGGGGTAGACCACTAAGAGCTGGTGGTGCTCCAACTGACAACAATCAGGGAACTGGCAACCCTGATATAGCTGCTTTGATTGCTCAGCAGCTGGCTGCATTGGTTCCAACCATCGTAACTCAAGTAAGCGACACCCTGCTAAATCAACCTCTCCATGGTGATCATAACACCAATGGCCAACACAACCAATGAGTAGTGGATGATACTGGAAACGAAGTTGGAATCGACCAGGCTAAACGGGGATGTTCCTACAAAGAATTTGTGGCCTGCAAACCCCGAGATTTCGATGGAAAAGGCGGAGTGATAGCCTTGACCAGATGGTTGGAAAAGATGGAGGCAGTCATTGATATTAGTGAATGCCTCGATAGTCAACGAATCAAATATGCCACATGCTCATTACAGGGCAAGGCATTAACCTGGTGGAACACCCAGGTTCAGGCTAGAGGAATGGAGTCTGCAATGCAGATGACCTGGGATGAGTTTAAGGCATTAATTTCTGAGGAATACTGTCCTCTCAATGAAATGCAGAAACTCGAGCAAGAGTTCTGGAATCACGCGATGGTCGGAGCTGGGCACGCAGCCTATACCGATCGATTCCATGAATTGGCAAGATTGGTTCCGCACTTGGTGACACCGGAATCAAAAAGGATCGAGAGGTATATTTGGGGACTCGCGCCTCAAATCCGAGCACTGGTAACCGCGGCTGCTCCTCCTACGATCCAGAGCGCAATTTTGAAAGTCGACGCTCTTACTGACGAAATGGTGAGAACCGGATTGCTGGGGAAGGGAACCAAGAAGAGGAAGGAGTTCGGGTCTAATGCTGGAAGATCCGATAAGAAGGCTAAGACAGCCCGAAATTTTGTGGCTGTAACACAAGGAATGAAGGATTACACTGGACCGCACCCCAAGTGCAACAAGTGTAACTATCACCATCCCCCAGCAATGCCGTGTCGGGTATGTACGAACTGTGGGTGCTCGGGACACTGAGCGAAGTATTGTAGGATTGCTCCAAATCTGGTAACACCCATCAATGCGGTTAACCCCACCGGGAATGCCAGGGCATGCTACGAATGTGGAGGCCTCGATCACTTCAGGAACACGTGCCCCCGACTGAACAGAGCACCCGGTCAACAAGGAAATAACCAACAGCAAGTGCTGGCTATAACTGGTAATCCGGCCCAGGGGAATCGAGGAGATGCTACTAGAGGACGTGCCTTCGTCATTGGAACTAACGATGCTCGTGAGGACCCGAATGTTGTCACGGGTACGTATCTTCTCAACGATTACTTCGCCTCTATATTGTTTGATACGGGAGCAGACAATAGCTTCATATCTTCTGATTTTGCACAAATGCTTGTATTGAATCCTAGTAGGCTAGAAACTAGCTTTTCCGTAGAAATGGCCAATGGTAGATTCGTACAAGCAGATAAGATCATTAGACAATGCTCCATAATATTAGAGGATCATGCCTTCGACATAGATTTAATACCTTTCGAGCTAGGGAGCTTTGACGTGATTGTGGGAATGAATTGGTTGTCGAAGCACGGAGCCAAGATCGTCTGTCGGGAGAAAGTAGTACGAATCCCCATGCCAGATAGGGAGGTACTCAAGATTCAAGGAGAACGACCAGGAAGAACTCTGAAGTTTATTTCCTGCATGAAGACGCGTCGATGTCTACGGAAGCAGTGCTACGCACTCCTAGCTCATGTGGTAGAAAAGAAGGAAGGAGGCATCAAGTTGGCAGATATTCCGGTGGTGCAAGATTATCCGGAAGTATTTCCTGATGATTTGTCGGGTTTACCTCCTCTACGACAGGTAGAATTTCGTATCGAATTGGTTCCTGGAGCTACTCGGTAGCAAAAGCACCATACCGATTAGCACCATCTGAAATGCAGGAGTTATCCAGCCAACTACAAGAGCTATTAGAGAAGGTATTCATTTGGCCGAGTCATTCGCCATGGGGAGCACCGGTTCTATTTGTCAAGAAGAAAGACGGGTCATTTCGTAAGTGTATCGATTATCGCGAGTTAATCAAGTTGACAGTGAAAAATCGATACCCTCTTCCCAGAATTGATGATTTGTTTGATCAATTACAAGAAGCTTCGTATTTCTCCAAGATTGATCTTCGTTCTGGATATCATCAACTGAGAGTTTATGAGGGTGACATACCGAAAACAGCATTTAGGACTCGTTATGGGCACTATGAGTTCTTAGTCATGCCCTTCGGGCTGACTAATGCACCAGCTGTGTTCATGGCCCTGATGAATCGAGTGTGCAAACCATACTTGGATAAGTTCGTAATCGTGTTCATAGACGATATACTTATCTATTCTCGATCGAAAGAGGATCATGAGAAAACACCTTCGAGCAATTCTAGAATTGTTGCGGGAAGAGAAGCTTTTCGCCAAATTCTCGAAGTGTGAATTTTGGCTTCAAGAAGTGAAGTTTTTGGGCCATGTGTTAATAAAGATGGAATCCATGTCGACCCCAGCAAGATTGAAGCGGTGAAGAAATGGGATACACCCCAAACACCATCAGAAATCCGACAATTCTTAGGATTGGCCAGGTATTATCGACGGTTTATTGCGAACTTTTCAAAAATACACAACCGTTGACCATGCTAACCCAGAAGGACAAGAAGTTTGATTGGGGACATGCACAAGAACAAGCTTTCCAGACGTTAAAGGAAAAGCTGTGCAACGCTCCAATACTGTCCCTTCCGGATGGAACTGATGACTTTGGGGTGTATTGCGATGCTTCGCATCAAGGATTGGGATGTGTGTTAATGCAAAGAGATAAGGTGATTGCATACGCCTCACGACAACTAAAGGCGCACGAAAAGAACTACACCACTCATGATTTGGAATTGGACGTTGTAGTATTTGCACTTAAGATATGGAGGCACTATCTGTATGGAACCAAATGCATCATCTATACCGACCATAAGAGCCTTCAACACATCCTGAACTAGAAAGAGCTCAACATGCGACAACGACGTTGGGTAAAACTACTTAGCGACTACGATTGCGAAATCCGATATCATCCGGGGAAAGCAAACGTGGTGGCTGATGCCCTAAGCCGTAAAGAACGCGTAAAACCACTACGTGTTCGAGCTTTGGGTCTGACTATTCAAACGAACTTGAAAGCTCAGATTCAAATTGCGTAAAGTGAGGCTCTGAAAGAAGAAAACCTTGTAGGAGAAGAATTCCGAGGGTTAGATAAACAAATGAATCGCAAGGATGACGACGTACATTATTTCATCAATCGCATATGGGTTCCCAAATGGGGAGGTGTACGCACACTAGTCTTGGATGAAGCACACAAGACTCGATATTCTATTCATCCCGGTGCAGACAAAATGTACCACGATCTGAAGGATCTGTATAGGTGGCCGGGTATGAAGAGAGACATTGCTCGATATGTGAGCAAATGCTTGACGTGTTCAAAGGTCAAAGCTGAACACCAGAAACCATCAGGATTATTGCAACAACTAGAAATTCCCGAGTGGAAATGGGAGAACATCACAATGGATTTTATTACCAAACTCCCGAGAATGCCAAGCGGGCACGACTCGATATGGGTCGTAGTGGATCGACTGACAAAATCCGCTCATTTCTTGCCTATCGGAGAAGACTATAAAATGGATAAGCTGGCAAGATTGTACATCAAAGAGGTCGTGGCACGGCACGGAGTGCCGGTGTCAATCATATCCGACCGAGACAGTCAATTTACTTCACGCTTTTGGCAGACGTTGCAAAAAGCGATGGGCACTCGATTAGACATGAGTACAGCCTATCACCCCCAGACAGACGGCCAAAGTGAACGAATAATACAGACACTTGAAGACATGCTAAGGGCATGTGTCATTGATTTTGGTGGCAGCTGGGATACTCATCTACCATTGATTGAGTTTTCCTACAATAACAACTACCATACTAGTATTGGGTGTGCACCATTCGAAGCGCTGTATGACCGAAAATGTAGATCACCTGTATGTTGGGCCGAGATTGGCGAGAGTCAGCTAACAGGACCCGAAATCATTCAAGAAACAACCGATAAGATCTTCCTAATCAAAGACAGACTTAAAGCTGCTCGAGATTGCCAGAAGAGCTATACCGACAACCGTAGGAAGCAGTTAGAGTTTAACGTTGGTGATCGAGTGTTACTTAAGGTCTCTCCTTGGAAAGGGATCGTTCGGTTTGGAAAGAAGGGGAAGTTAGCCCCGAGATATATTGGACCATTCGAGATCACAGAGAGAATCGGTCCGGTGGCATATCGATTAAGGTTGCCACAAGAGCTTAACATTCTACATGATACTTTCCATGTATCGAACCTCAAGAAGTGTTTAGCTGATGAATCACTTCACGTGCCTATTGAGGACATCAAGATTGATCAAAGTCTCCATTTTATGGAGGAACCTATTGATGTCATGGACCGAAAGGTCAAGAGGTTGAGACACAACAAGATACCTATTGTTCGTGTAAGATGGAATTCCAAACGAGGGCCAGAGTTTACATGGGAACGTGAAGACCAGATGAGACTCAAATATCCACATCTATTCGAGGATGACACTCTTGGGCCTAGCACCAGTTGAATTTCGGGACGAAATTCCCTCAACTGGGGGATACTGTGACATCTCACAATATCAAGCAAAGAACAACGTGGGTCTACTTTCACATTAGTGTGAGAGCTCAAATGATACAGATGGATTTGATGAACAAAGTTCTAGAAACATTCAAGATATTCCCAAATCAGTAAGGAAACCTAAGATTCTTCTTGTTGAAGATCGTGTGGTGAATATGATGGTGTGTGACATCTGTCACTAACAAGTCCGGCAATTAACATTAAGCTCGTTAACTCACCGTGTGTATTAACAATCCTCACGTATGTTCATAGTCTATTTATCGTGTTAACCGAACTTTTCGTATACACGTTTTGTGTTAACTATAATAATAATAATAATAATAAAAATAATAGTAATAATAACAACAACAACAACAACAACAACAAACAACAACAACAACAACAACAACAACAACAACAACAACAACAACAACAATAATAATAATAATAACAACAACAACAATAAAAAACATAAAGTCCAGGGGGGTATTTTAGCAATTCTGAAACTTTAAAAGAATTTATATAACATGATATAATAATAATGAAACCGCAGGGACCAAATCTGTAACTTTGTAATTTTCAAACCCAACCCCCCGCCCCTTTCGATTTTCCGGCGGAACTCCGGCGAGTTTCCGGCCAAGCTCCGGCGAACCCCAAAACCAATTAAAAACATGATTTTTACAGCCAAAATACACCCAACCGCTTCGTGGACAAGAATCGAACTCAATGCACCCACAAAACGCGTTGAAACGGTCGATTAACGGCTATAACCTTTTTCACTTTATGTTCCGACCGTTCAAACGGCTAATTCACCCACTCAGACACTACTTTAATCAAATTGATGCCGTTAAATTGAACCTTAGTTCACTATAAAACGAATGCAACCTGTAATTATAATCACAAACCCATAAACAACTGAATTCAATCTCCACTTCACCCGCGACCTGCAACCTATATTAACACCACACTCCGATCCATATAATCTGAAATTTTCAAAGGGCTTCCAATCATTAGAACTATTCGAAGCTGTCTGTGCAAGCAATTTGAATTCCATCAAAGTTTGATCAACATTTGGATTCAAGTTAAACCGCGACCTGTTCTTATCTGTTCTTAGTATCAAATCGACCTAAATCAGGTAATTAAACACTTTTACACACTAGTTTTTACATGGGAATGAAAAGCCCTAACATTAATTTGGGTAGTGATATCGATTTGATCTTCAATTGGGTTGAAATCGAATTAGGGTTCTTCAAGATTTGGGGGAAACTGGGAACCCTTGTTTAAAAACAAATGGGGCGGAGGTTTATCGCGGCCAAGGCCTTTGGTTCACTGGTACGCGGGTGTGTTCGTGAGTCGGAGGTCCCGGGTTCGAACCCGGCTACCTACAACTATTTTTTAAGGCATTTTAAGCCTCAATAAAATACAGAAAAATTCATAAAAATTTTAAAAATAAATTTATAAACTTCCCTTATTTTAAACTAGGAGTTTCTCCCGCGCGTTGCCGCGGGGAGATCAAAGGGAATGAATGAGTTTATGAAGCCTTACTGAGAGGGTGGTCTGCAGCAACCGGCTTCAATGGGAGTTAAGTGTGACAATTTGTATTGTTTGAGAGTCTGCAATAAGGACACCATAGTAAACTTTTAATTTGATTAAATGGTTGATTTTCTCAAAACATGTCATATTAATTTGAATTGGAATATAGATAGAACTGGAACACATACTCTGTATCTTCTAGGCAGGCTGTTGCAAACCTCGGTTTTCACAAAACAACTTCGAAGGTGTTTCCAGTTATGGGTGTCGTTCAACTGAAAAGAGAAACAGGAAACAAATGCGGACAGTTATTATATAAAGTGGATAACTTTTGGACTCATGTTTAAAGGAATTACACTTACTTTTTTTATAAACCAAGAACCATAATCTTGGAGTTGATACTCCTTGTATCTAATCACAGGAATAGGGATTAATGGATAACAAAATTTATTCTTTGTATTAGTTCAAACTTATAATGGTATGTAAAGAGCAAAATACAAGAACATACAGAATCATCACTTTGATCTTACCTCAAACCTGCAACATTCACTGTAATAACACCAAAAATCACAGCAATTGTTCCAACAATAGCCTGCACCATTACATTATAAGTATTATAAATACATGAGCTCAATCTTGCATATAAATATGGCCATTTTGTAACACGGCCACACGAGATGTAATACATAACTAAAACACAATTACTAAACATAAGAAATAACCATGCAGTCGGTAGTTCCTAAATTCATAAAAATATACAACAATCCCATATATAATTATGAATTTCAAAGTAAATCCAACAATTTCTGATACTTTTTAGTTGGAAAATGTCCTTTTACCTCTAGAATTTGCAAAATAGCCTCCACATATTAAATTAATAAGAGTGAAGATATTAAATTAATAACAACTTTTATTAAATCCAACAGTTTAGAGGCCACTACGTACAAACTGATTTATTAATAAGAGTGAAGATATTAAATTAATAACAACTTTTTGTAACCACATTCAATATTCTAATCATTTTTTGAATTAGTGAAAAAAAGGACCAAAGAATAACAGTTACCTGTTTGGGCTGACCATTTCTTCCTCCAATAGTAGTAACAATAATGTGACCAGTTTCAGTGCCATTTCCATCCACGACAGTTGCCTCCATTTCCTACAAGAGGCTAGTTTTTTTTTGAAAATTGCAGTAGAGATGTACCCAATGAACGTAAAAGTAAAATACAGAAAGATATCATGTTGAAGATACCAAGAGGCAACAACCTTTTCCGCCTTTTCATCCCTAATTTTCATTTCATTGATTTCCTCAGGCAGTTTGTCAACAAACATTGAATCACCATCAACCTTTTCAACTGTTGGTGGAGCCATTCCACCAGAAGCCATATGGAAGACCAACTTGAGAAAATGTACTTTGTATCACTTAAGCACCACTCACCTTAAAAAACATCTGCATCACAACAAAACCACTATGGTGCCTCATAAATGAGATCTCTATGGTGCATCTACCTCACAACAATATTATGGTACATGAGCCATGGTGCACGGTTATATTCAAGAATTGTAAATGAAAATTAGTATTTGTTTTCTTTGAGCTTTTTTGGGGTTTTGCATTATATTCCATAAAAATGTGGGTATATTATATATAAACCAAACTCATTTACTGATCGTTGTTATTATTAATTAAGAATCAACGTTATAACCGGAAAGATCTAACAGATTATAAAGTTATGACTTACTACATTTAGAGTGTTGCGTAACAGTTGGACTAGGCATATGGGTTTCAGGGATTTCCCGTCCTCTGGCCTGAAAAATTGAGTGAATATTAATGCATAATCTTGATAGTTAACGTTGGGGATTTAAAAGATCATCAATGGTAATGCGACCATCGCCGTCCAAGATATCACGGCTTGGATTGTTTTCAGATTCTGCGTATGCCTCATATACTATGACATCTTTTTTCTTCTTCTTGCCTATAAAAATATTACAAATGATCATTAATTGAATTTAGATGCTTGTGGAAAATCTTTGAAAACTTGTAGTACCTTTAAAAGCATCACCAGGTAGTCCAGTGATATCTTGCAACATCCTTGCATGCTTCTCACCATCATCATCATCATCATCACCAACCTCATCATAATCATCATCATCACTGTCTCCTTTCTTAGATCCCGCTTCTTCTTCATCTTCGTCATCAGATGCTACATCTTCGTCCTGACAATAAAAAAACATAACACCAAACAGAAAATATTTTGGTCAAACTGATACGGCAAAACAACCATCTTTCTCAGTCACAATTAGGTCCAAACCAAGGCGTGAGGAGAGAGCTCCACATACGCAAGACATTGCTCTATTTAGGACTAAATAAGCTTTATATTTTTGAAGTAGAACTAAATGGTCACATGCTACTAATAACATAATCATTCTTCTAATAATTTCAACTAATAATAAGTATAATGTGTTTTAGGATCGTAGAGAGTGAAGAGTAGGACCATTGTGTAATAGTTCTAATTTAGAGTTCAAACTACTTGTTATAGATCCTTTGAGTATGCCAGTGGAACATTGAGCAATTAGTGCATTACACACTCATTTAAGTAAAGGTGTTAACATATATTTGACAACATACTTTTAATCAAATGACAGAAGGCCATTTGTTACTACCTCATATAGCTTATATATAGTTTTAGCAGCTACTTTTACAAAGTAGGTCATACTAAAGAACCTGGTTAGCAATTGTTAAGTGATAGATGACCTACTAACATAGAAAAATAATACCATCTTACCTTTTATTGGTCTTCTAACATAAATAATAACATGACTCAAATCTGCAACAAAGCTTTTCAACTGTTAGTCTTAAAAACAATCAGTTAGTTTTTCATCGTGATCAATCTTACTCTAAAGTTATATAATCAAGGAAAATTTAGATTCATAGCAGCATATAAGATGTACGACTCCCACCTTCTCATTGTGGCTGAGCTAGTGTAGGGTAATATACATATGATGCACCCATTTCTGCAAAAGATTCAAATATTCAGACCCAAATTCACCCATATTTATCAAAGCCGATCCATACCAAAAGTACAACCCATCAAAGCACAAACCCTTCAATCATACATTCTGAATGTAACATTCATACCACAATCACTAATACCCAAACATATTATTAGCAGAAGCCATGATAGGTTGTTGATAGAAACTCATCAGATTCCATTGATTTCAAACCGGTTTATCAAGGAGAAAATGATCGGTTTGATTTGAAACTATGTTTTAACCAAATTTTAAACTGCTTCAATGGAGACAGTTACTATCCGGTCTTAAACCAGCAAATTGGTTTAAAACTGGATTAGTTTCACCCAAATCGGTTTTAATATCAATATCAAACTCAGGTCAGGTTTAGAACAGGTTTCGGTTCGCAAACCGGTTTGTTGTTCACCTCTAATCCTCGAGCAGGGCCGCAGGGGTGACATGAAGAAGGTTCTTTACCTCTGCGTTGCCGATCATCTACGCAAACAAAATTTCAGAAAAAATACTGAGCTCAGTAATATAATGATAGCCATGTATTTAAACCTGGCCTTTAAAGGAAAAGTTAACACAAATTCTTTATTGTTCTTCACAATTCAATTGGTGTCTTCAACTTCGAAAAGTAAGGATACAAAGCAAATTTTCTATATAAGAAAATGGTAGATACATCGTTAAACCAAAAGGACAATGCATTATACAGGGACCCCTAATTTAGTCCACTGTGTGTTTGGGTTTCAGTTACATAAACTCACGAAAAATAAGTAAACTTTTGCAAGAGTAGTACCACACACCCAAACACGACATGTTAGGTTAAAAAGCACATCAATAACTGTCAGCAATAGCTATTAATAATGGTTTTAAATGATGATCCAAACACTATATTTTGAAAGATTTGACTTACAGGTGGTTTAGCTCTTTTGCTAGTAAGAGGAAACAGTCGGGTCCCTGCACCTCCACCCAAGATAATGGAAGCCACTGTTTTCGGGTCTACTTTCCGCTCTTCCAAAAATTGGGTCTCAAATGTCTGATCAAAACAATCAAAAATTCAACAAATCAAGGTCAAACCCAAATCTTTAATCTGTTCAATTGCACATTCTCACCAAAATCTCCTCCTCAACTGGTGTTCTAAGAACAACCCCAATCACTCCAACTTTCTTGAACTTTTTGCCTCAAACAAAGTAATCAATCAACAACTTACCACCGGACTGTATAAACACCGATAGCGACAAAATCGACACCGATAGCGTCAAAATCGACACCGAAGAACCTCCTCCTCTGCACCGCTTACGACCACGATTTCCACGGTGACTCGTCGGTTTCCTCCTACAATCGTTTCCCCGTCGATGAGATCACCGTCGCCCTCCGTGCATCCACCTCCGCTCCGACCGCCGTCGCCCTCTTCCGAATCGACCCACGAATTGGAGGTGTGCTGGTGGTTTAGGGTTTGGGATCCTCCAGTTGTTTCATCGTCGAGTTCATCGTCTTCATCATCGACCGACCTCCTCTTTCTCGAGCCCTCTCCAGCTCCTCTTTCTTGTAATGGCTTGTGGTGGTGGTTTAGGGTTTTTCATTTTGAATACTGTAGCCACCGACAAATGCGATTAAATAGAATAGAAATGTTACAAAATGATTTTCTGTAAATTTATTTGTTTAAAAACCTTAAAAATAATTATAAAATATTATTTATAAATATTATAAATAATCAATTTTAATAAAAATGGACTCAAAGTCGTGTTTAATTATGAAATAATCACGAGAATCATAGAAATTATATATCTTACAATTTCACGAAATATTTACAAAAATAGCTATGAGTTATAAATTATACTTTAATTAATTAAAAATTTATATAAATCACTAAATTTATACTAAAACTCAAATATATATATATATATAATCGTGTACGTCAAACCCGAATCCAACCAAATATATCTATTCACATTGAGTATATCATAAAGACTTAATTACAATCAATAATAGGTGTTGAATGTGTTTGATCGTACATTGCCATATTCTGTGAAATTTTTGTTCATTACATCAATTCAATGTGAGTTTCGTGGCCCCTTTTTATGCTTATACAAGTTTTCAATGTTTTCAATCAATGGGGGAAAAGTATGCTCACCCGTTTTCAATGCTGTACAATCTTACATACAATTTTTCATACTTGGAATCAACGTGATACTGTTTTGCATACATACATGGTGTTATTCTATGGATCATCTTACAACCATTAATTCCCGGTTTGGGAACCCGCAGTCAGGTATTGGTAGTACTACTGGGTTGACACCCCCACCCATCGACGATTGGTTAACTTGTGAGTTACCAACACAGCTGCCAGCAATCAGGCCATGGGTGAATATATTCCGTCTAATTTATATGCATAACGTCATTAGGTTTGGTTGTCTGAGACACATGTTATGTGATTTTGCTTGCTTATAACAGTATGATTCCACATCAAATTCTATACAACATCAATTACATGTTTTCAATTTAAACCTACGGAACTCACCAATATTATTGTTGACATTTTCGAGCATATCTTTTCAGGTGATCATAATCAAAGAGGATAGCTAGAGCCGATGCCTTAGCAGAGACCCTCAGAATTTCAATAGATTTGTATTAGTGTTGTCAATCATTTGTTTTCATATGTGAACACTGTGTATGATGGATTTTAGAATTAATAAGACTATGATAGTCGTGGAACTGACTAACCACGACACAAGTCACCATTGTGTCGGGCGACGTCATGACACGAGGATTTTGCATATATTATGTCTCTGTAAACAAGCTAAGTGTTATGACGATCCCGTCCGTCGCATCCTCGTGTTTCCGCTATAAGCGAGGGTGTGACAGATTGGTATCAGAGCCTTGGTTATAGAGAATTAGGTGGAGAACTCGACCTAGATTATAACCTAAGAACCTTCATATAGAATGCATGCTAGGGATTGTGTGCATTTGATATTACCTAAATGTTCTTCATGATTTGTGTGACACATAGACACCTGTATTAAGGGGGTATTATGCAATTTTAAAAACTTAGAATAAAAAGTTTTGCATAAAATAATAACTTTGGGAAACCTCAGGGACCATTTGTGTAAATATTAAAAACCAAACTGCTTTCTCTCTCCCTTTCCCCGCGATTCCGGCCGGGAGCCGGCCAACTCCGTCCGCGGCTCCGGCCAACCCCCAAACCACCGCATTACTTTGTTTCGTGTTGCCAAATTACACCAACATGATCGTGGGTTCATTTCGAACTTATCAACACACTTTAATTTGAAAAATAAAATCGGTAGTGCGATCTAAACCGACCCACGATTCCATCCGTGCTCTTCGGCACTTTTCCAACACGATCGATCGCGCTAACACTTTAATAATCAAATTAAATCCGCACTATCCATCGTTTAATCATTTAAAACCCTCCTTCGAGTTCAAATTCACCTAAATCAAACACAAACACCACCATCGTTCACCTTTGAAGCCGCGACATGTTTCTTCATTGCTTCTCATATAAACGAACTCAAAACAGGTAATTGAATACATGAATCTGTTCGTTTATACATGGGGAACAAAAGCCCCATGATTGTCAACATGAACGCGATCGATTGATGCTTCGATTTGGATCCAAACGATTCTAGGGTTCTAAGAAATTGGGGATTTCCTTTAAGTATTGTTTTTAAGATTTAAAAACCGAGTTACAACGCGGCTGTAGGCCTTGGTTTGCTGGTAAGCGTGTGGGATTGTGGGTTTGAGGTCTAGGGTTCGAACCCAGGGACCCTCAAAACCTTTTTATTTAATGTTTTTAAGTGTTTTGAGCCTTAAAAAATATATAAAAATTTCTAAAAATTATAGAAACAAGTTTTATAAACTTTCTATATTTTAGAAGTTAATTAATTATTTTCTGTAAAAATTATCTTTGTAAAACCTTTGATGTTTTATTATAAAAATATATTTACAAATGTTATAACTAAATATATTTGTTTATAAAAAGAAATGATTTATAAACTTATTAAATTTTAAGACACCATATTATTTCCTGTAAATTTATTTAATAAAGTATTTCAATATTTTTATTAAATAGTTTAGATAAATAGTATATTTAGTTTATTTTCTTATAAAATAGACTTTAAATGGTGGTTTAAATCACTAAAACAATTTTGTTCCACAATATCTATATATATTTTTAAAATGATGATTATTTTAAAAAGTTATGAAAGCTTATTCCAACTTATAACTAAATTTTATTACAAATAATCTTTCCTTTGTATTTCTATATACAAAAAAGATGTACAATTAGCATATTTTATTTTCTTTCTATTAAAACACATAAGTGGTAAATTCTTTCGTAAATTATTTAACATGCTTATAAATCCCCAAATTTCACCTAAAACCCTAGCTCACGTTAAAACATTAAACTTATTATTAATGCTGTAAATCTATACATATTTAGGTACCTTGTGACGGTTTACATGGAACGACGTAAATTCTTATAATCCTCTTATATACTTATACGTCATTGTGAGTATTTCTATACCCCTTTTTCTTATTTTCACACTTTGGAGTGAAACATGTTAACTTATATCATTGCACTTATAAACTTATTCGAGACTTGTAAACTTATGACAATTTACTTGTAAGTTGTGGTTAGTTGAACTTTTGTGGTTACCATGTTATGGCATTATATGTACAATCATTAACTATTGCTAGCCCAGCGAAGTTATAGATCTATGGGACAGACAACCTATTTGGTGGCCCTAGTGTCGTATTCTTGAGCACTATGGGGATCAAATACACTTAGCTGATCGTATATACTTTTAACGTTAATAAAATATTAACGTCGTTTGATACTTGTAAAACTTTGTCGAGGTTTGATTGTTGCATTGTTCATAACATCCCTAATCACTTTATTCACTAATTTACAACTTGAATTGCCATCTTTTATATACTTATGTATTGAAAACTATGGAATGCTCACCAACGTTTTTATGTTGACCTTTTATTTTTAACATGTTTCAGGTTACTCTTTGAAGCTTATCATACTTAGGATTGGACCTAGAGAAATAAATGAATGATCTGGATACTTTTATACTTGTATTCTGGATGTATCTTTGTTTGAACATTTACTTGTATTGTTACAATTGAATCTTGATTAATATATTTGGAACTAATAATAGCGTTATGTGGCTGTGAACAATCGTAACTCTCACACCTCGACGATTTCGCCGTCTAGGTTGGGTGTGACAGATTGGTATCAGAGCCCATAACTATAGGGATTTAGGTTATTAGAAATGGTGACATAGACTATAGCTTATGCATGAACCTTATAGAATGATATTCATATTCTTGAAAATATACCTAGGGTTTGCATGCTACATAATGCTATGCCTTCTTACGTGCAACTTGATGGCTTAGCATAGGATTGCCTTATGTATGCTTAAACTTTGTTACCTGTCTTCCTAAACTTAACTTTGACTCTTTGACTCTCCCCGACAAATAATGACTAATCTATGAAAATCTCATCAAGGTTTCGATTCTATGAACCAAAGAAATTTGTGTGGCACATAGACACCTGTATTCTGGATTTCCTGACAAAAGGCCTTTGGGCTAATGCAAGCATATCGTATAAATCTTATTGTGAGACCAGTTATGCTTACCTGGGGATTGCTGGGATGAGTGATAAACTATGGTCAATACACAAGTCTCTAAGGCAAATAGGTCAATTTACCTTGACGTGTCAACGATTCCAAATGGTAATGCGTTACCAAATGGAACCATCCTTTTTGTATCTTAAAAATCCTTGAATCCTTGAACTGGTTTATCACCAAAGTTTAATATCCTTTCATTCTTAACCTAAATAATGTCACTGTTAATATTGAACCCATCCTACATTTCAACTCTTACGTTTAAATGCTCAACGTGTAACGGTATTGAAATCAGCATTTCATGTAACTATTTCTATACCTTGACCAACGTGAACATGGATCTTAATATACCTAAAGATATTGGGAATCTAAACCGTATGGTCTTTAAAACTTTAAACCGTTACTTATGGTTCTCAAATCCTCTTAAGGAGGTGTCCCATAACTAAGAACATGCAATGCTGTAGATGAAATTCCTACATCTCGGGATACTTTTTCTAGGCAAAGTGTAAATGGTGATCTGATTTGATCATTGAATTCGTTTACTTGACTCGAAATCCTTGTGATGATTGATCACTTATAAGTGCGCGTGTCTTCAATAAGGCTATGGTTGACCTCATATCTTGAGAAGTCCATGTATTCCTTTAGATTGTGAATCGAATGTTCACATCTCATTGTGATGTCAAATCATTTTGTTCTTGATTTCGTCTTCCCGATTTAAACCATCCAAGATTTGAACATCATCATAACAAATTCTTCTATCTCGAACTTTGATCTTAAGCTTGTAAGCATGATTTTTCCTTTGCTACACTGATGTAACTTGAAATTTTCCGAATTTCTAATTGATATTATTATCCTTTCGTCGTTAAGTCAAACTTCGTACCGCTTGCACCGTGGGAGATGCAAGGGTTTGTAAGTCAATCTATGACTTAGAACACTCGTACCTCCTCAACAATTCTAACTCATCAAGACAAGGGTGATTCCTTTACTTTGATGAATCTCTATTCGTTTCGATAAATGGTTTCAAATTGTGTGTTTTATGAAATTTCATCCTCTGGATTAGGGTGATTTCCGTATCTTAGGGATTGACTTCAATTATTCTTATTGGAACTTACACTTCACAAATGACAAGATCTCACCAAAATAGGATTGAAACCCGTACTTTGGTGACAAATGTTAATCTTTGATTGTTTTCTTGTTATTATGAAGCTCAATCATCAAGATAGACGTAAATTTCATACCTTGATGATAATTTCATTTTAATGAATTGCATTTTCTCAAATAAAACGACCTCATCAAAGTAGAAGTGAATTCTGGATTTTGATGAAGCAGTTCATCCTGTTATATTTTGTTTTTGTAAAACTTCATCGTTAAGATAGGAGTGATTTTCCCTTACCTTAATGGTGAGTTACCTCGTCTTATTTCTGTGGATCCTCAACAATGAGTTGGGATCGAACTTTTGTTTGGAAGGTTAGTGGTCATACCTTGAGAGTACACCATCAAGTTAGGGGTGAAAACCATACCTTGATGACTATTCTCATTTCTTGATCTTTAACTTACCATGGTTGTAATCAAATGACGAGAAGCATGTAATAACTTAAATGGTGAATCAATGGTGGTGATTCGACCTATCAAGCCAAAGCATGATCTCTGAACTTGAAAGAAGACCCGATCGTTTTAGGTTGATTTTGATTCCAAGATTGGAGCATGTAAATTCTTAAATCGATTTCTTTCCCTTTTATCTTCATGTTTTGACTCGATCTAGCTACATCGAACCATTTATTCCTTACTTATCAACTTTTATTTTGAGATATCATCAACACCTGATTACGTGATGATAGTCTTCCTAAACAATATTTTGTCAAATAAAGATATTATCAAATACCTATCTTATTGTTGACGAATTACGTATGCAATCTGCATTTGAAAATTTGTTACCTTGTAAAACATGGTTACAAATACCTTTCTTATTGACTGTGTCACTTCTTGAATCACTTTCGAACCCGTAATCTTGGAAATCTTTAAAACTCTAGTTGATTTCGATCAACAAGACTCGTTATTATCCTTATTGCGATGTGGATATAATGGTTCATAAACCTTCGTAACTTGTAGTCATGGGTTTTGGCATAAAAGAAAAGACATAACTTGGCATGTGTCCAAGTGTCTTACCTTCACATATGACAAAACCTAGCCTTCGTGTTTCCGTGAATCTCCTGTTTAACTTTTCATTCACTAAGTGCCTCTTATTTTAAAGGTCATGATGACAATTGGTGCATTATAGACTGATTGGCTAAAAATTCAATTCGACCCATTATCTCACAACGTCGAGAAATTGACCTGTATCTGTTTCAAATATTCGTATACCATGGTATGACGTTAAAACATAGATCGTCATTTTGAACGATGGATTCATTTTCTGATTTTAATAATATTCTTAACCATTGTCGTGAAAACATTACAAGATCTTCGCATAGCGTATATTCTTAGACCAATGGTTGGTCAAAGGAGAAATACATATTCACAAGATATGCAATTCAAAGAGGAAACATTGGAATAAGTAAATTGCCATAACACCTCTCAAAACGTCTCGTATTATACTGGAAGAATTCAAGTTGGCATATATTATGTCAAGAGACTTGAAGGATTCCCTACAGTGAAACATCTCATCTGTAATCAAACGTCTATCGCTGTCCGTTCGTACACTTAACTTTCATCATTTAAACCCTCTTGTTCGTTTAAGTCTCATTCTTAATTTCGGAACGAATTCTTAAAAGTTGGGGAGACTGTAACATCTCGTATTTGAAGATAATTAATAATAATAATAATAAAGATAATAATAATAATAATAAAGATAATAACAATAATAATAATAATAATAAAAATAATAATATAATAATAATAATAATAATAATAATAATAATAATAATTATAATAATAATAATAATAATAATAATAATAATAATAATAATAATAATAATAATAATAAATGGTTAACATGTTAGATTTAAACTAAACTTAAAGTTAAAGGGGTATTATGCAATTTTATAAACTTAAAATAAAAAGTTTTGCATAAAATAATAACTTTGGGAAACCTCAGGGACCATTTGTGTAAATATTAAAAACCAAACTGCTTTCTCTCTCCCTTTCCCCGCGATTCCGGCCGGGAGCCGGCCAACTCCGTCCGCGGCTCCGGCCAACCCCCAAACCACCGCAGTACTTTGTTTCGTGTTGCCAAATTACACCAACATGATCGTGGGTTCATTTCGAACTTATCAACACACTTTAATTTGAAAAATAAAATCGGTAGTGCGATCTAAACCGACCCACGATTCCATCCGTGTTCTTCGGCACTTTTCCAACACGATCGATCGCGCTAACACTTTAATAATCAAATTAAATCCGCACTATCCATCGTTTAATCATTTAAAACCCTCCTTCGAGTTCAAATTCACCTAAATCAAACACAAACACCACCATCGTTCACCTTTGAAGCCGCGACATGTTTCTTCATTGCTTCTCATATAAACGAACTCAAAACAGGTAATTGAATACATGAATCTGTTCGTTTATACATGGGGAACAAAAGCCCCATGATTGCCAACATGAACGCGATCGATTGATGCTTTGATTTGGATCCAAACGATTCTAGGGTTCTAAGAAATTGGGGATTTCCTTTAAGTATTGTTTTTAAGATTTAAAAACCGAGTTACAACGCGGCTGTAGGCCTTGGTTTGCTGGTAAGCGTGTGGGATTGTGGGTTTGAGGTCTAGGGTTCGAACCCAGGGACCCTCAAAACCTTTTTATTTAATGTTTTTAAGTGTTTTGAGCCTTAAAAAATATACAAAAATTTCTAAAAATTATAGAAACAAGTTTTATAAACTTTCTATATTTTAGAAGTTAATTAATTATTTTCTGTAAAAATTATCTTTGTAAAACCTTTGATGTTTTATTATAAAAATATATTTACAAATGTTATAACTAAATATATTTATTTATAAAAAGAAATGATTTATAAACTTATTAAATTTTAAGACACCATATTATTTCCTGTAAATTTATTTAATAAAGTATTTTAATATTTTTATTAAATAGTTTAGATAAATAGTATATTTAGTTTTTTCTTATAAAATAGACTTTTAATGGTGGTTTAAATCACTAAAACATCTTGTTCCACAATATCTATATATATTTTTAAAATGATGATTATTTTAAAAAGTTATGAAAGCTTATTCCAACTTATAACTAAATTTTATTACAAATAATCTTTCCTTTGTATTTCTATATACAAAAAAGATGTACAATTAGCATATTTTATTTTCTTTCTATTAAAACACATAAGTGGTAAATTCTTTCGTAAATTATTTAACATGCTTATAAATCCCCAAATTCCACCTAAAACCCTAGCTCACGTTAAAACATTAAACTTATTATTAATGCTGTAAATCTATACATATTTAGGTACCTTGTGACGGTTTACATGGAACGACATAAATTCTTATAATCCTCTTATATACTTATACGTCATTGTGAGTATTTCTATAACCCTTTTTCTTATTTTCACACTTTGGGGTGAAACATGTTAACTTATATCATTGCACTTATAAACTTATTCGAGACTTGTAAACTTATGGCAATTTACTTGTGAGTTGTGGTTAGTTGAACTTTTATGGTTACCATGTTATGGCGTTATATGTACAATCATTAACTATTGCTAGCCCAGCGAAGTCATAGATCTATGGGACGGACAACCTATTTGGTGGCCCTAGTGTCGTATTCTTGAGCACTATGGGGATTAAATAGACTTAGCTGATCGTATATACTTTTAACGTTAATAAATATTAACGTCGTTTGATACTTGTAAAACTTTGTTGAGGTTTGATTATTGCATTGTTCATAACATCCCTAATCACTTTATTCACTAATTTACAACTTGAATTGCCATCTTTTATATACTTATGTATTAAAAACTATGGAATGCTCACCAACATTTTTATGTTGACCTTTTATTTTTAACATGTTTCAGGTTACTCTTTGAAGCTTATCACACTTAGGATTGGACTTAGAGAAATAAACGAATGATCTGGATACTTTTATACTTGTATTCTGGATGTATCTTTGTTTGAACATTTACTTGTATTGTTGCAATTGAATCTTGATTAATATATTTGGAACTAATAATAGCGTTATGTGGCTGTGAACAATCGTAACTCTCACACCTCGACGATTCCGTCGTCTAGGTTGGGGTGTGACATGTAGGCATTAAAAGATGATATAAAAGATTAAAGTATGATCCAAAGTATCCATTACAAGCACCTAAATATATAATTTACGAGATAAAGATTAAGGTTAACAATACGATTAACGTTCAATAAGAATTAGGTTTTTAATAGTTTTAAGGTTTTTAATAAGTAATGAGTTTATAATGTAGTTATTTACATTTTGATTCCATTAGAAGGAATTATATAAGCTTATATGATTAAGTATTTTAAAAATGAAATTGGGTACAATATTGATGTAATTATTATATAATTTCCACAATTATAAAACTAATTCTTTAAAGAATAAAGATAGTATTATGTCCATTAGTATTTTAAATGATTTTTAGATTAATGTAACAAGCCCATATGCATATAAATAATTATTTAATTATTTTAAAAGAAAGCATTTATAATAAAAGTTTTAAATATAAAATTTAAACAAATATTTTAAGACAACCATGATTTTAAAGAATAAAGTTTGAACCGAAATTAATTATTAGTTGAAACCCATTTTTAATAGGATTTAACCAAGAATATATTTGTTAAAATGTTTTTAAAACAATTATTTAATTTTTAAAATTAATAAAAAAATCCAGAAAATTATTTGGTGCTCATGAAAATATTTAAAGTTTACAAAAGTTATTTTTATATTTAATAAGAATTTTCTAAAATGAAAATATGGCTGAAAAAACCTTTTAAAAAAATATGAGGGTGCCTAGGGTCGAACCCGGGACCTCAAGGTTTGCAAGGTGCTCGGGAACCGGTAGTCCAAGGCTTACAACCGCGTTGGATTTCTGCATTTAAGTCTTAAAAATGTTAACAACGAGAACCCCCAAATCCAATGAACCCTAGAATCAAAATCACTTTAATTGATCAACCAAACGCAGATGTTAATGGATTAACCATGGGGCTTTTTGTTCCCCATGTAAAACCGAATCAAAAGAGTGCTTAATTACCTGCTATGAATGCCGAAACGATTGGAACCAGAACAACAAAAATCGCGACTGCCATGAAGTCGATTCAATATTCAAACATTGTTATTAATCAAATTAACTTTGCAGATAGCTTTTAGGATTGATAAAGAGCAAAAGCCCTCTGTACCCGGAAGATGAAGTTCAACGAAGTTGCAGGTCGCGGGTAATGAGGGTGATCGATGGAGGTGGTTTGTTATGTTTCGAGTGAAATTGAAAATGGGAATCGTTTATAAACAGATAAACGATCGTTTTGGTTTATTTAATTGCATTATTGCGATGTGTAGTGCTCGATTGTGGCTGGGAAAGTGGCCGAAAAAGGGGAGAAGAACGGGGAAGAAAGTCGGGAAGAACGGGGGGGTGGGGTTGGGTGTTTTTAGAATTTACACAAATGGTCCCTGAGGTTTCTAAGAGTTGGCACTTGGAGTTTAAAGTTTTGATTCAGTTTTAAATAGATTACAATTTAACCCCCGAAATTTAAAGATGTTACATTCTAGTTTTAAAATAGTAACTTGTATTGTTTCTATATTTTTTACAAGATTACTTCTAATATGATTATTATGATAATAAATATTATATGATTATTATTTTTATTAATATTATTATTATTGTTAATATTATTATTATTATTATTATTATTATTATTATTATTATTATTATTATTTTTTAGATTATTTTCACCTTAAATTTATAATAATAAGTAAACATTATAACACTTATAATGTTATTATTATTCATTATTAAATTAATTTGTTAATCACCAAATTATTAAGTATAACAAACCTCAAAGTTTTAAAATGACAATATAACGAAAATATGAGATGTTACACAAACCAGTGGGCGTAGTGAAAAATTGATAATATTTGGAACTGAAACTGTTTTAGAAAATCACAATGAAATGTAACGGCAAAACCAAACAACGATACGACTTTGTTTAGAATAAAGTTTAAATTAAAACATAGATAAAAGAAACAATCTGTAATTGTGATACGATAATAAATATACATGTTTACAATATATATTTCTTTGCATTGTAAGTCATTTTGATACCAAATTCGTAATTTAGACACTTATTTGTGTTTTATTTAAATTTTGTAGGTTTCGGATGAAGCTCCGTGATTTTTGTGAAGAAAGTCCAAGATTTGAAGAGGTCCAAGAGGAAAAATATTTCTGATATAACCATATTGAATCTAATTATGACCATCTAAGCTGTCAAATTTCAAATAATCCATTTTTTATTCTGAATATGGTCATATCAGTTCAGATATGACCATACTCGGGTAGAAAATGGGTTTATAACCCTAGTACACCTCGTTTTCAAAAAAACATTCATTTCTTTCAAAAACCTAGCATCCCTCAAACCTTTAGGTGTCTTTGAGCACTTCTTAGGAGTTTTGGAAGATTTAAAGGCCAAGATTAAAGATTTCACACTTTCAATAAGGATCTAACATCATCCAACTATTTCCACTCAAAATTAGTTTGAATTCCTCTAGATCTACTATGAGTTTTTTCATATTTTTGAGTTTGTGTGTGTCTTTTAAAAGCCTTATAGGCTAAAATCTTGTTATCATTTGGATTAGATGAAACTTAACATGATTTAACGACTTGTACATCATTCTTGATGTTGTTCTAGTTTGATAAAATGTCCAATCTTATGGGTGTTGTAAGCATGTTATATTGAAAAACCTCATGTCCTTACAATATTTATGCATATGATTGCATCTTTTGTATGTAATTTGTGACATTTGACTAGGAATGATGGATGAAGGTTGGGGTTTAGTAAAATTGAATAAATATGCATCCTCATGCTTATGTCTGAGAAAACCATGGTGTATGTCATGAATCTCTGTTATCATTGGTTATGAATTGATTTTGTAATCGTGGTTTGATGTTCATGAATTGTATGGTAGTTATAGTTTTGTCTATTTTACGCAAGTTGAGGTGGTTGTCATTTGTTTATCGTGTTAAATTTCCAAAAAATTATGGAATTAGGTAACCCTAACTGGAGTAATTCATATTTAACATTGACATAATTGTATTATTAGTTCTTTATGGCATAACTTTAGGTGGCTATTGTGTGTTTATCGTTCTAGCTTTCCGAATGGTTATATGTCTAGATATCATTTACGGAGGTTTAGGCTACTTCCATGTTTCATGTGTAAAAATGGTTTCACCTCGAGTTTGTGCTACTTGTTAGTTCTATGCTAAGTGGAATCAAAGTCCAAGTGACATCTTTAATTGATTGTGTATCTTCATCTTACTTTCTTAATTTATTAGTTTAATTTCATAATCATTTTGGTCAATTATAATATTCATAAATCCAAACTCAATTGATCGGTTAAATAGTGATAATGATTTAGTATTGGGAGCCATTGTGTCCACAGATTGATACTTGATTATTGCTTAAAGCTATACTATTATGCGATAGGTGCACTTGTCTATTATGTGTAGTTGGTTTAAGAGTGATAATCGTTTTTTAAATTAAACTTAATTGTGTGAAAAATCCAAAATATATATACTTTACACACATCAAATTGTATATACAAAATTTATAAAACATTAGAATTAAAATTTATATAAGAGGAGACAAAAAAACATAAAAATGTGGGTGTGACAAATCCAAATACATAAGCATAAAGTATAGATACAACTAAACTTAAGAAGATAAAAATGTAACTTTTTTCGGGTAAACTAATAAGAAGAAGACACACGAACTAGGGTAAGAGAGATGTGGTGTTTTATAAAGATGGAAATGGAAACATCCCTTAAGTTTGAGTCATGCACTGTATTAGCATCATACGTAAAAGATTGTAACTTGTGGAATATAAGTTTCAAGTTTGGTTTCAAGATATAACTAGAAACTTCATACTTGAATCTAAGAGATGAGCATTTTAGAAAATTCTCACTAAATCAGAAGATTGCTCTCTAATCCTTATTTTTTGATGATATAATAGGGGTAGGTCACCAACAAATTTTCTTGAAAACAAAAAACAAAAAATAAAAATTTAAACAATCGGAAGTCAATGTATAGAATTTGAACAAATGTTACTTAAAAGAAGATTTATATTCATCAAACTTTAAAACTTATACAAAGAGATTCACATATCCCAATAAATGGAATGGTTTGAAAGGATTTTTGAGACAATTATGAAGTGCAAAAAGCAAAGTGCCCATTTATAGTTGCAAAACTTTAGCTTTATTGGTGGATTGTCTTTTGGGAGAACATACTCTTTATTATTTGATAGTGTTGTTCTGTCACATAATAGTAGTTTAAAAAAACAAGGTTTTAGACGAATATATCTAAAGCACCAGCCATTGCATAATACTTTTTTTAGAAATGATGAATTCGACTAATTTATACAATAGCGAGTTAAGGTGGGTTATATTATAAACAAGCTTTAGTAAACTCGTGTATTACACGGGTTGAATAAATAAAATATTAAATACAATAAAAATTTATTAAGTATAAAACGATATATAAAATAAGTTATGATTAAAATTACGTACGAGTAAAAACTATATAAGTAATCAAATAACAATATCAATTTTTTAAATTTTGTTTTTAACATTTTTTAGCCAAAAAAATTAAACACGTTTTAAAACCAACTGTATTAATTAAATATCATTTTAAAAATTTTATTATTATAATTCCTGATTTTTAATTATTTTTGGCTTATAAAAATAAAACTTTTTGAAAAATATAAATTTTAAAATATTTGTATTGTTAAAACAGTTTGATATGTTAGAAATTTTTCTTATTTTAAAAAAGTTTATTATTATATAAAAGACACTAATAAGAAGATATCTTTCTTAATTTATTAAAAATACACTGTAATTTAAATAAGAATTAAATACTATTATTAGTAATTAAGGTAATTATTAAATATGAGAAAGAAACGAGAAAATTTTGATGAGAAGGAACGTGGTGTTTGCCACATATCCTCCCAATATACTTTTTTATTAGAGTAGAAAGATTGTCAAAGTAAAAAGAAATAGGGTACACATGCTAAATTAAGTATGCAAAACGAATAAGGGATTAAAATGAGTTTGGGTTATTCTAGGTTTCGGGTAAAACAAGTTCAAGTCTAAACAAATTGAGTTAATATGGCAATTTTGAAAAGATATCAATACGGGTTGGGTTATAACAGGCTCACTTTGATATTGGTCGTTTTTAAAAAATAAAATGTATCAAAAACTGTTTTACCTATTGTATTTGCTTTTACACTTGCTACGTGTGACGAATAATGACGGTGGCAATAACAATGCAGTGTTGTTGGTATGGTAGTCAGGGGCGGACCTATGAGGGGTGAGGGGTAGCCTCCGCTACCCCTCAAATTTTACGCGTAGTGTAAGAAAAAAAAATTTATATAGGAAATATTTTTTTTTATGGTTTTACGTTACCCCTGAGAAAATTTAACTTATATTACGTTACACCTGAACTAACTTTCTAGATCCGCCACTGATAGTAGTGGTGGTTAAGATGACATCAATGGTGGGAGATAGGTTGTGGTGGTGTTAATGACAACTACGGTAGAGGTGTGGTGGAGGGAAAGGAGGTGTGGCAGTGGTAGGGGGAGGGGGGAGCATGATAGGGAAAGTTGGCAGTGAAGGTAATGACACGGGGGATGGAGGTGATGGTAGATACAACTACGGGAGAGGGTTGTGACACTCTACATAAATCCCACATCAGCTGTGGACAGGAGAGATTTCTGGTTCATAAGTAATGTCTTGTCTCTGATATATTAACGCGTTTTGGGCGTATTGGCTGTGGATGAGAGGAGAACTCCACAGTTAAGCGTGCTCAGATGTCAGCAATCTAGGGATGGGTGACCTCCCTGGGAAGTTTTCACCTGGGCAACAAAAAGCAAATCCGTGAGGTACTCGTGAGCAAAACGAACAATATTAGTGGTATGAGAGCCGGGTGTTACAGTGGTGATGATGTCGTGACTAGTAGGTGGTGACAGGACACAATGATGGTGGGTGGTACTCGTTGTTTGATAACCCATTTTAAGTGAGCAAGTTTTACAGCAGTGACCCAAATAGACACGTGTAATTTGAGTAGGCTCAATTAGATGTATCATATAATTTTAGCATACTCAAATTAAATGTTATATAATTTTAGTATATGCAGACAAACACGTGAATTTATTTTCTTAATTTAACCTGTTTTCTAATAAATGAATCATGATTGTTGGGTGTAGGTTAAATAAAGAGAAAGATCACATGAGACTCTAAAAGTGTAATTAGATTTTATAATAGTTTTAAACTCCTTGTTCTTAAAATGAGATTAGTATTTTATTAATAAGCTTTTAATCATAATCAAATAATGCAAAAAGAATTATTTAAAAATGACGGGCTAAGTTGCCCAACAAGTTTATGGATAATAACTATTTATAATTATATATCACCAACTTTTCGATGACCTTTTGCCATATTAACACTCGATTTTTATCATCATCAATTAGTATGGGTTTAAGTCTCATGCAGTAGATAATAAGGTTAATTTTAGGTGTAGTTATGAGAAGATGTGTAATATCACTTGTTTTATCCAAATATGGTTAACAAGTTATTTTTAGAGAGAGAGGAGGAGTGAGAGAGAGAGAGAGAGAGAGAGAGAGAGAGAGTGTTTGGACTTGGAATGACGTACTAAAGAGCATCTCACAAAAACTCGATAATTCATAAACTTGCCTAGTATCAACAAGGATATTAAGCATGTAACATCTAGAGATCCCTCGTAAACTTTATATCATCAAAAGACTTTGTACATGTATCAAGAAATCAAAATAACAATGTGAAGTAACAATAAACATATATTAGCAACAGGGTTTGGTCAATTAATGAAAAGTGATTACCTTTAATCGAGAAATGATATCGGAAGTATTGTAGAAAAAACAATTGTCAAGTAGGAACAACAACATCAAATATCAATGCATCAATAGAGTTCGATAAAGTCAACTTCAATGGTAAGTCAGACTACCAAATATCAAACTTAAAATTAATAATAACAAAATCATAGATGAATGATTTTTACCTTGCCACCCATGTCTACGAGTCAAACTATTGAAGTCAAACAGGCAAGTACATACGTAGGACATAGTCACATGGGCATCATGACTTATCGATGTTTCATTGCTCAATATTGGTGTCACAATATTGTATATTTTAGAAAATCTTTTTCGTGTTGACGAGTTGTAGTTATGGCCTTATCTAATTGACCGCTCACCTTTTTGGAATTGGCCTGAGAAGTCGACGGGGGTTATGGCCACATACCCCATATGAACTACAATGTACAAGCCACCACATTCAATATCTTCCCCTTATTCTGGTAACACACTAGTGAATCCCATCACTCCCAACAGCTTATTCAATGGGTGGGGTGGTGCTCATTGCGATGCCTAATAGCCATCCAAACCTTGTCTTCTAGCTCATGAGAGGCGCTCCCTGCCCCTATGGAGATAAAGATTTGTCATGGTTAAAAAACCCACCCGAATTCTCACATTTAACTGATCAGTCAAACCCCCTACCCTTTCATTATTCATGACTAGCAAGTGGAAAGAGGGAAAAAGGGAAAGGCGATTGTCGTGACGTCAAAAGGCAACATGCAATTGTAATTAGAGAATGCGAGACAATGATCAACAACTATACGTGACAGTCATGACAAAGTTGATTGTAAAAACAAGCTATTTTGGAGAAGGCATTGACAATCTGTGCATCAATAGCCCCAGGCGATGATTGAACAACGGTAGAATCAATCGCGAAAGTGGATCGTCGCAGTTGTTCATGTACGTGGGTTACCATCGACAAAAGGCAAAGCTTTATAACCATCTATTTGCCAAACCACCAAGGAACCAATCTATTTGACACATGTAGATAAACGTTTTGAATGAATCATATTCAGATTACAAGATTTAAATGTATGTCAATTGGGGTTGACATTTTTGACACGAATAAACACATGGGTAGTGCTTGGGTTGAACAATTAAACCTGCATGGTTTACGCCCATATTCAAGTTATATCAATCAAACTCTCATAACAAGGCATAATTGTAAAGAAAACTCACCCTTCACATGTTTTTATATTCTTATGTATTAGTTATTTAGTTATTCTCCATTATATACATCTAAACTATTTTAACGCATTATAAAATATAATATATTGTTTTGATAAATTACTATGCATATCATTAGAAATATTTTTTTTAATGCGGTAAAGGTAAGCCAAAAACTTATAGCTTTATGATATAAAACATATACAAAATACAAAAAATCCAAAATACAAATACATGAAACCTGCCCACTTATTTAGCAGTTAACATGATACCTTTTGTCTTTAAATCACCACTTTTAAAAATAGAATAAACAAGGGTATATTATGTTTATATTAATTATTTAATAATATAAAAGGAAAAACAATACTTGTATTGTTTAATAACAAAGGTATAAATTTCTATCCATCACTTTTCAAAATAAAACTAATGCATAATTATACGTTACGTTGTAATTTTAAATGAAGTCCTTGTTTGTCAACTAAACTAGCTTTAGTTACCCGTGTATACACGGGATGTGAAAGTTAATTATTAAAATAATATAAAAACATAAATAAAACTAAATGTATTACAAGGGTTAAGAAAATAAAATCAATTAATTGTTGATTGTTATTTATAATATTAACTTTAGTAAACTATGTATTACATGAGTTAAAAAAATAAAATATTAATTACGATTGAAGTTTATGAAGTATAAAATGATATTTAAAATAAAATATGATTAAAATTACATATAAGTAATTATAAACATATAATTTCTATTTTGTTTTGAAAAAAAATTAACCATTTTTTCCAACAAACGTATTAAAAATATCATTTTTAAAAGTTTTTATTATAACTCCTAATTTTATTATTTTTAGTTTATAAAGAAGTTTACTTTTTAAAATCATCAATTTAAGATGTTTCATTTTTTAAAAAGTTTGATGTTTTAGAAAAACTCTTATTTTATAAAAATTTGTTTTCTAAAATAACATTAATAAAAGACATCTTTTCTTAATTTATTAAAAAATATTTTTAATCTTAAAAAATTAAAATATTTAATTAATTTTTCAATAGATAACTATTAAGATGAGAGAGAGAACGAGAAAAACAAACTTCGGGGATCTAGGAATGTGACAAGTGTTCTCCAAGTTACTCTTTTAGCATTATATATGATATATAGATATAAAATAATTTTAATTTGCTTTTAAAGTCGTATTTATTACTTAATAAATATAATTTGTCATGTAATAAATTTGAAGAAAAAAACGTGAATAATTTTGATGTTGATCAAGTTATTCAATCATGTTTATAATAGATAAAGAAATCATGATTGTAATAATTATTTAATATAATTTCTTTAGATCATATTGAAATTATAAATACGATCACTAAGATTTTACTAGCAACATTCTAGTTTCCCTGTTATACATGTACTATACATTTGTTTTATTAAATAAGGTAAATACAGATAGGGACGTCCTCTTCAATATGGATTGATCTCAAACATAAAAACAAGAATTCAAATACTAAATTTTCTCTGTCTAAACTAGAACAAAAGAACAAAAATATATAAACTAATTAAGTAATAGCTGCCACTAAGTTCTACCGACTAAGCCTGAAAATCAAGAAAACTCCCCACCTCCAGGTAGAGGTGCACAAACCGGTTTTTTTTTTGAACCCGGGTCGGGTGGGACCCGGTTCGGGTCCGGTCAACTTTTCGAGACCGGTTTTGACCAAGAACGGTTCGGGTCGGAACCGGTTTTAACCCTATCAAACCCAACCCGGTTGGAACCGGTCGGGTTGGAACCGAACCGGGCCGGGTCCAAAAAACGGTTTGAAAACCGGTTTTTTTTTTTTTTTTTTTTTTTACCTCTAATTAAATTATATACAAATTAATTACAAATTTTGATTAATTAAAAATTATTAGAGTAGATTAATTATATACGATGTACGCGTTTTTATTTTCATTTTATAAGTAAACAATAATACGAGTTTTATACAAACAATTATATACGATTGTACGCGTTTTATTTTCGTTTTTATTTTATTAGAGTAGATTAATTATATACGATTGTCTCAACGTTTTATTTTCATTTTAATAAGTAAACAATTAAAAATCATACTCGAGTTTCTAAAGAAAACAATAAAAATACATTAATTTATAAAAGTAAACAATTAATTCATTACCAAAAATAAACAATAAAAATTACATTAAAATTAAACCAAAGAAAACAAAATATACATATTACGAATACAAGTTTGTAAATCTAATCGTCTTCGTCGGTTTGTGTGCCAATGCGTTGAGACAAATCATAGCGAGTTCTTCGTCGGATAGCGGTGAGGATCGTCCGGTGTAACTCGTGCTCGGTATTCTTCTTCAATCGGTGTTTCTTCTTCAAGGAGATATGTGTTGTCTTCGTTCGGCAGCATCTAAGTGGTCCTTTAAACAAATACACATCTCTAGCGATGTTGGAGTTAACCTTGTTCTTCTAATCGATAAAACCCTGCCACTAACAGAAAATGCAGACTCCGAAGCTACCGTGGAAGCTTGGACGGTTAGTAAATCACGTGCCATGGCGGATAGGACGGAAATTGTGATTCCTTTCCTTTCCACCATGTCAGAATATCAAATTTCAAAAATTCATCGGGAGACATAGTGGCTAAAAAATCGGTTCCCATATATCTCCCGAGTTCGCTACTTGGGGTGTTACCCTTTGACGTTTTGTTTTCATTTCTCAAAGTATTGTATAAAACTGCAGGATCGATTCGGGTGGTTTCTCTCTCAACTCACTCGTGAATCAACACTCGGCAAGCAGTCTTTAGGAAGAGTTGATCACAATATAACAAGTAACAAGCAGTAAGAAAATTAACACAGCAAGTAATTTTCAAGGTACTTTATATATTGCTTCTCAACTCAAAGGATTACAAGACACTTGGACTCAAATCACTTTCTAAAGAGTTACAGGGAGAAGATATATATAATACTACCTACAGCCGGAATACTTGATTCCAGCTGGACACCTCTAACCTTACATCTATACTACAAGACTCTAGGTGAGGTCTTTCAGACATTTTGCCTGAGAGTGGGTAGTCAGGACATGTCCCTGACTTACCCATGCTGCAAACTAAAGTTGGTAAACATGTACTATCATCAAAAGGTGAGCAGTAAAAAAGTATGGTCAACATGGCTTTCGAGGAAAAACCATGCTGTGTCAGAGGTCCGCATGCAGACTGACAAGGACCATACTTTTATCTGCTGGACTTAGCATTGTCTTCCGAAGGATAAAGTGCTTCGGAAGTATAACTTCTTTCCGAAGGCACTTACACTTCGGAAGACTGCTTCTTCCGAAGCTTGGAGTCTTCTTTGTCTTCGGAAGGCAGACTTGTCTTCAGCTCTTTCATCAGACTTTGTCTTCGGAAGCTTTCAGACTTTGTCCAGCTCTTTCATCAGACTTTGTCTGCGGAAGCTTCAGACTGTCTTCAGCTCTTTCATCAGACTTTGTCTTCGGAAGCTTTCAGACTGTCTTCAGCTCTTTCATCAGACGTTGTCTTCGGAAGATATCTTCAGCTGTTGGCTTCAGTTGTTGTCATCAGCAGTTGACTTCAGCTTTTGCCTTCAGAAGATGTCTTCAGCTGTTGTTCCTTAGACTCTCGGAAGATCTCTTGCTTGACTCGGAAGCCCTTGATGTAGTACCAAAAGTGACTATGAAGTGAATTTGGTTTGCACAAGCCTTATCATGATCTAACAAACTCCCCTAGGCTGATGCTACCAAAACTTCACTTTCTCTTCTTCTCAAAGTTCTCAGCACCAAGGAAAGCAGGTGTTTATCAGTGTCTTCATTCTTTCCTGCTGTGATGCTGAGAATCTTGTACAAATCCTTGGTAGACAGCACCTCGACCCTGTCACCTTGGATTTTGTGTACCCTCTGTTGTGGCCCTCTAAAAAGAGTTAGTTGATGGGAAGTATAGTCATATTCCCATCGAACTATTGGTTCCAATTCAGGACCTTCCACCATCTGTGAAAGGCTGTGCCTTTGTGGTAGATCTTTCTGTCTTCCACTCTTTTCAGCTTCAACTCTTCTCAATCTTGGCTCTTCGATTCGTTCAGCCAAGTGGAGACCGCTGATGTAATTTTTATATGGGCAGCGTCTCAGAGTTGGAGGATTGGAGAATGGCTTCTCTGCAAGCTCAGCAAGATCAAATCTGCTGAGATGCAGTAAAGATGTGGCATAAGCTGTTGGTTTCGCCATTCTCTCTTTCCACAACAAAGTTGTGAGAAGGTTCATCGAACCTCCACTGGATTATAGCATTTCTAGGCCCAGGAGATTGACCAGAAATCCTGTCCTCTTTCCTGGTATCCAGTAGAGTCACCAGCCTTCTTCTAGCCTCTCTCCTCAGCATTGAGGGGGTATCGGAGTTGAGACCAAGAAGTCTTGCAGCCTGGCCCAAAGTGTCTCTAGGCATTTCAAGAAATTTGCCTAGAGTGAGGGAGCTTGAAGAATTATCAAAATAGGTGATGTTGATAAGTCTCCTCACAAAGAGATGTGCTCAAGTAGTACAGTTAATGAGCCTTGTCTTCACCTTTATTCTCGAAGGAGAGATGTTGAGGAGGTTGAGGAGACGTCTTGGTTGTTGTTGGGTAGGCTTAGGTTTAGTGGTTTTGGGTTGAGTCTGGGGTTTTAGGATGGGTAGTTGGTGGTTGAGGTGATGTGGTAGGTTTGGGTATAGTTGTGGGTGAGGGGTGAAGGTTCATCAGTGGGTTCAGGTTGTTGATGGGAAAAGGGGTTGGTTTAGGAGAGGGTTGGGCTGTGGTTGAGTGGCTAAGGTTGAGACTGTCTTGTACCCTCCTGTACATCTCCCTTCTCTTTCCCAAAACGGATGTCAGCTTTGATTTCACTGACTATCGCTGGAGTGTCCTTTCGGACATAGGTCCCACTCGCCTACCAGAGAAGCCATGTGCCCGGAGATAGTCCTCATCCAGCTTGTCAGTTGAATCTTGGTGGCAGTGACCTCCTTCTTTCCTCCCTCTTCCTCTTCACCTTTAGCTTCTCCATAGCAGCCTTCTTCCTTTCCTTCTCATTGATCCTGCTCTTATGTGGAGAGCAGGATCATGTCATTGTCATGTGGAGACAGTTCAGGAAGACTGAAGCCTCTTGAGAGTAGGAATTTGATCCTCTCCTCTCTCAGCTTCAGGGCTGCCTCCCTCTGCTCTTCCTCTGCCTTCTCCAAGGCCAACCTGGCTTCCCTTTCTGTTGTAGCCTGGTTGACCCTCCAAAGTCACCAACTCCTCTAGTGGTAGCAGGAGTATTTCCTCATTGACAGCTCCAAGACTGATGAGCTGGTCAAAGTGCTGTTCTTCTCTCAGGTTGTTCTTCCTGATTGGCTGCAGCTGCCTAGAGCTGGCAGCTAGCAGCACCTTTCAGTGGAAACCTCCCTGTCTTTTTAGCCTTCTCAATCCTTCCTCCTCCTGAAGCTCTTCCGCAGTCAGTTTTCTTTTGCCTTTGTCTTTGATGGTGCTTGACTGTGGTGGTTCTGGAATGGAGGGTTGTGATTGAGATAGAAGTTCAGCTGGTGCTTGGATTGGAGGAGTTTCAGAAGTGTCCTCCCTGGCCCACCTCGGATGCTATGTCAGCAATGACATCTGTGATGGTCAGCTCCTCGGACATCTGAAACAGCCTTCCGCAGCTTCTATTCGGCTTCGGAGAGATTTTCTTGTTCTTCGAGGCTTTCATATAGGCTTCGGAAGCTTCAGCTTGAGCTTCGGAAGATGAGACTGCTGCAAATTCTGTCCCATCTGTTTCAGTTGCTGGGCCATCAGTCCCCATTTCCCTTCGAAGCTAATCTCAGGTTCCATGAAGACCTTAGGTTGACCAACTTCTTCCACAGGTAGAAGGTGCAGTCAGTCTTTGAAGCTCCTCAGCCCCAAAGTAAGCAAGTGTGGTGTCGGGGCTGGGCTGTTCTAGGATGATCTCAATACAAACTTTGTGAAAACGTCTGTAGAGATCTTGAAGCATACTTGAGTCAACTCCAGAAAGGGTTGAGATGACTCAGGTAGTGTGATTAGTTGGGTGGAATGATTGGGTCTGTTGGTTCCGTAGGTGTTTGTCTCTGAAACTTTCTCCCCCTTTTTGGTAGCATCATCTTGAGAGCTAGATGAGCTAGAGGAAGAAGTCATGAGACCTGAATTGTACATGCCTAACAGATCTCTCGTCGTTTCTCAGATAGTTGAGCCTTGAGAGAGTTAATCTCAGGTTGCTGGTGGCAGTCCTTGATTAAGATCTAACCTGTGATTCCAGGTTGGAGACCTTGAAAGCAAGTACTGACAAGTGTTAGTTGCATACTACCTCATCTTCATAAGAAGAATCACGGGGAGATGAGATACATACCTAGTATGCTCACTCTCACCAACAAGATGTGGTTCTTGGCACCCTGGTTTCCTTTGCTCAGGTCATCTCTTTCAGAGATGTCAATGGGCAAAGTTGCCGTAGACTCAGCTAATGATGTTACCACTGTCCTGAGAGCTCAGTGAGAAACTCTGAGTAGTGGCAGCTGAGTCTACAGAGTCCCTCCACATCAGTACCTACAGCCGGGAATACTTTGATTCCAGCTGACACCTCTAACCTTACATCTATACTACAAGACTCTAGGTGAGGTCTTTCAGACATTTGCCTGAGAGTGGGTAGTCAGGACATGTCCCTGACTACCCATGCTGCCAACTAAAGTTGGTAACATGTACTATCATCAAAAGGTGAGCAGTAGAATAAGTATGGTCAACATATGCTTTCGAGGAAAAACCCATGCTGTGTCAGAGGTCCCATGCAGACTGACAAGGACCATATTTTATCTGCTGGACTTAGCATTGTCTTCCGAAGGATAAAGTTCTTCGGAAGTATAAACTTCTTTCCGAAGGCACTTACACTTCGGAAGACTGCTTCTTCCGAAGCTTGGAGTCTTCTTGGTCTTCGGAAGCAGACTTTGTCTTCAGCTCTTTCATCAGACTTTGTCTTCGGAAGCTTTCAGACTTTGTCTTCAGCTCTTTCATCAGACTTTGTCTTCGGAAGCTTTCAGACTGTCTTCAGCTCTTTCATCAGACTTTGTCTTCGGAAGCTTTCAGACTGTCTTCAGCTCTTTCATCAGACTTTGTCTTCGGAAGATATCTTCAGCTGTTGGCTTCAGTTGTTGTCATCAGCAGTTGACTTCAGCTTTTGCCTTCAGAAGATGTCTTCAGCTGTTGTTCCTTAGACTCTCGGAAGATCTCTTGCTTGACTTCGGAAGCCCTTTGATGTAGTACCAAAAGTGACTAAAGTGAATTTGGTTGCACCAGCCTTATCATGATCTAACAAACTCCCCCTAGGCTGATGCTACCAAAACTTCACTTCTCTCTTCTTCTCAAAGTTCTCAGCACCAAGGAAAGCAGGTGTTTATCAGTGTCTTCATTCTTTCCTGCTGTGATGCTGAGAATCTTGTACAAATCCTTGGTAGACAGCACCTCGACCTGTCACCTTGGATTTGTGTACCCTCTGTTGTGGCCCTCTAAAAAGAGTTAGTTGATGGGAAGTATAGTCATATTCCCATCGAACTATTGGTTCCAATTCAGGACCTTCCACCATCTGTAGAAGGCTGTGCCTTTGGTGGTAGATCTTTCCTTGTCTTCCACTCCTTTTCACTCATCTTCAACTTCAACTCTTCTTCAATCTTGGCTCTTCGATTTCGTTCAGCCAAGTGGAGACCGCTGATGTAATTTCTTATATGTGCAGCAGTCTCAGAGTTGGAGGGATTGGAGATGGCTTCTCTGCAAGCTCAGCAAGATCAAATCTGCTGAGATGCAGTAAAGATGTGGCATTAAGCCTGTTGGTTTCGCCATTCTCCTCTTCCACAACAAAGTTGTGAGAAGGTTCATCGACCTCCACTGGATTATATAGCTTTCTAGGCCCAGGAGATTGACCAGAAATCCTGTCCTCTTTCCTGGTATCCAGTAGAGTCACCAGCCTTCTTCTTCTTAGCCTCTTCTCCTCAGCATTGAGGGTATCGGAGTTGAGACAGAAGTCTTGCAGCCTGGCCCAAAGTGTCTCTAGGCATTTCAAGAAATTTGCCTAGAGTGAGGGAGCTTGAAGAATTTCAACATAGGTGATGTTGATAAGCTCTCCCTCACAAGAGATGCTGCTCAAAGTAGTACAGTTATGAGCCTTGTCTTCAACTCCTTTATCTCCTCGAAGGAGAGATGTTTGAGGAGTTGAGGAGACTGTCTTGGTTGTTGTTGGGTAGGCTTAGGTTTAGTGTTTTGGGTTGAGTCTTGGGTTTTTAGGATGGGTAGTTTGGGTGGTTGAGGTGATGTGGTAGGTTTGGTATAGTTGTGGTTGAGGGGTGAAGGTTTCATCAGTGGGTTCAGGTTTGATGGGAAAAGGGTTGGTTTAGGAGAGGTGGTGGCTGTGGTTGAGTGGCTAAGGTTGAGACTGTCCCTGTACCCTCCTGTACATCTCCCTTCTCTTTCCCAAACGGATGTCAGCTTTGATTTCACTGACTATCCGCTGGAGTGTCCTTTCGGACATAGGTCCCACCTGCCTACCAGAGAAGCATGTGCCCGGAGATAGTCCTTCATCCAGGCTTTGTCAGTTGACTTCTTGGTGGCAGTGACCTCCTTCTCTTCCTCCCTCTTCCTCTTCACCTTTAGCTTCTCCCTAGCAGCCTTCTTCCTTCCTTCTCCATTTGATCCTGCTCTTTATTGTGGAGCAGCAGGATCATGTCATTGTCATGTGGAGACAGTTCAGGAAGACTGAAGCCTCTTGAGAGAGGAATTTGATCCTCTCCTCTCTCAGCTTCAGGGCTGCCTCCCTCTGCTCTTCCTCTGCCTTCTCCAAGGCCAACCTGGCTTCCCTTTCTTGTTGTAGCCTGGTTGACCTCTCCAAGTCACCAACTCCTCTAGTGGTAGCAGGAGTATTTCCTCATTGACAGCTCCAAGACTGATGAGCTGGTCAATGAGTGCTGTTCTTCTCTTCAGGTTGATTTCTTCCTGATTGGCTGCAGCTGCCTTAGAGCTGGCAGCTAGCACCTTTTCAGTTGGAAACCTCCCTTTCTTTTTAGCCTTCTCAATCCTTTCCTCCTCCTGAAGCTCTTCCGCAGTCAGTTTTCTTTTGCCTTTGTCTTTGATGGTGCTTGACTGTGGTGGTTCTTGAATGGAGGGTTGTGATTGAGATAGAAGTTCAGCTGGTGCTTGGATTGGAGAGTTTTTCAGAAGTGTCCTCCCTGCCCACCTCGGATGCTATGTCAGCAATGACATCTGTGATGGTCAGCTCCTCGGACATCTGAAACAAGCCTTCCGCAGCTTCTATTTCGGCTTCGGAAGATTTTTCTTGTTCTTCCGAGGCTTTCATATAGGCTTCGGAAGCTTCAGCTTGAGCTTCGGAAGATGAGACTGCTGCAAATTCTGTCCCATCTGTTTCAGTTGCTGGGCCATCAGTCCCCATTTCCCCTTCGAAGCTAATCTCAGGTTCCATGAAGACCTTAGGTTGACCAACTTCTTCCACAGTGGTAGAAGTGCAGTCAGTCTTTGAAGCTCCTCAGCCCCAAAGTAAGCAAGTGTGGTGTCGGGGCTGGGCTGTTCTAGGGATGATCTCAATACAAACTTTGTGAAAGTCTGTAGAGATCTTGAAGCATCCTGAGTCAATCTCCAGAAAGGTTGAGATGACTCAGGTAGTGTGATTAGTTGGTGGAAATGAATTGGGTCTGTGGTTCCGTAGGTGTTTGTCTCTGAACTTTCTCCCCCTTTTGGTAGCATCATCTTGAGAGCTAGATGAGCTAGAGGAAGAAGTCATTGAGACCTGAATTGGTACATGCCTAACAGATCTCTCCGTCTGTTTCTCAGCTAGTTGAGCCTTGAGAGAGTTAATCTCAAGTTGCTGAGTGGCAGTCCTTGATTCTAAGATCCTCACCTGTGATTCCAGGTTTGAGACCTTAGAAAGCAGTACTGAAGTGTTAGTTGCATACTACCCTCATCTTCATAAGAAGAATCACGGAGATGAGATAACATACCTAGTATGCTCACTCTCACCACCAGATGTGGTTTCTTGGCACCCTGGTTTCCTTTGCTCAGAGTCATCTCTTTCAGAGATGTCAATGGGCAAAGTTGCCGTAGACTCAGTCCTAATGATGTTACCACTGTCCTGAGAGCTCAGTGAGAAACTCTGAGTAGTGGCAGCTGAGTCTACATGAGTCCCCTCCACATCAGTGGGACTCACCTCAGTAGCTGGCTACTGATGGGGGCTAGAGACAAGGGATCCCTCCTGGCTCTGTTGATCTTTCAGAGGGTGTTGTAGATCAACTTCATGGCCATGGAGAGATGTAATCTCTTCATCAGTTCGGAGTAAAAGGTCAGTGAAAGAGAGGGTGGTTAGTCCTACTGACCCGGGACTTAGATCAATGTCTACAGGCATTGAGCCTTTGGTGGGGCTGTCCCTAGAAGGCTTCACAGGGGAATGTGAAGACTCACCCTGTGGGCTTAAGGCTTGAGGTTCGGGCTCAGGGTTTGAGACTGAGGAGGCTCAAAACCCCCATTGAGGTCAAATGTAAGGATGGTGTGACCTCCGACTGAGTGGAGCCCATGATTCCATTCTAGTCGTTTCGGTGTGAACAAGAGGAGCTTGTTCAATCAGAGTAGATTGAACAAGGGTTCGTTTGGGCGTCTCTGATATGCGGATTTGATGGGTAAAGAAGGCTTTGGTATTGTGGTGGATGTTGCTGGTGTGGTTCATCACCTGTGGGGATAACAGGGATGTCACCAGGAGCTATGCGCTCATCATCGCTGGAGGTAATGCAGTGTACCGTCCAGTGAAGTTGGTGGACATCTTCTTCAGGATTTTGAAGATGGTAGGCCTCATATGTGGAACAGGAAGAGCAGCTGCGCAGACAAGCTTGCTTGGTTCCATCTCACAGTTGATTATATGTTGAAGAAATCGGGGATACATGAAGAATGTATCTCTGCTCAGATTGGCGATTAGGTTATTCAACACAAATCGTGAGTAGTTGAATCTGAGGCCTCTCACCAACCCATGAACTAGGCATCCTAGTTCATATGGGATTTGATCCCAACCCCTGATTTGTTGGAGAGGCAGTGTAGAACGATGTGCAGCAAGAACTTCCAATGGTAAGAGAAGTTGAACTTGTATACCGTAGATCTGCTGACATCGCCTCCATATCCCATGAGGATATAGGTGCCTTCCAAGTCTTCCTTGGGGAACTCAGTAGGAGCCCCATCATCATGAAGCTCGAGATGCTCCCTGATGATCTGTTCATTGATGACCAACTCTTGGCCACAAACTCGGGTTCTCAGGACTCGAACCCCATTCAGTACTGCAGTTTCACCATTGCTCCAGAATTCTGACATATGGTTGGAGTATACGGTGGGTTTAACTGTTAGTGCAGTGAGATAGGTGGATTCGGTGAGAAGGTTATGGTTTCTGGGTATGGGTGTCTTGGCTGGTTTACAGTCCTTCATTTCAAATCTTTCTAAGATGTCAGAGACATACTTAGATTGACTTATAAAGAACCCTTCCTTCATCTGTTTCACCGGATCCCAAGGAAAAAGTCCATTTTTCCCATGGAACTCATCTCAAACTTCTGCTTCATAATGCTTTCAAAGTCTTTGCACATTTGGTCGTTTGAAGAACCAAATATGATGTCATCAACATAGACTTGTACAAGCAAAATGTCTTCTCCACTCTTTCTGATGAAAAGAGTCTGTCAATGGCACCTCTAGTGTATCCATTCTTCAGGAGAAACTGAGACAAGGTCTCATACCACAGCCTAGGTGCTTGGTGCAGCCCATATAGAGCTTTATCCAGTTTGCACACATAGTTGGGGTGCTGTGGGTCTTCAAATCCTGGAGGTTGACACACATAGATTTCCCTATCTATATCCCCATATAGAAAAGCACACTTGACATCAAGTTGGTAGACTGTGAAGTTCTTGGATGCAGCATAAGCAAGGAAGATCCTAACTGCCTCAAGTCTTGCAACAGGTGCAAAGACATCAGTATAATCGATTCCTTCCTCCTGGGTGTATCCTTGAACTACTAGTCTTGCCTTGTTCTTGATAATCAAGCCTCTATCATCTTTCTTGTTCCTGAATACCCATTTAGTGCCTATGGGTACTTGACCAGATGGTAGTGGGCATAGATTCCAGACCTTTTGTCTTTTGAATTGAAGCAGCTCCTCCTGCATCGATTCAACCAACTACTATCTTTTAAGGCATCTTCTACCTTCTTTGGTTCCATCTGAGACAAGAAGCATGAGTACAAGCAAACATTCCCATGATGAGTCTGTCTTCTTGTTCTCACACCCTCAGAGACATCCCCTATGATGTTCTCAGTTGGATGAGTGTTGTGAATCCTAAGACGAGGAATCACTTCCAGTTGCAGAGATAAGTCCAAGTTAGACATATTCTGATCAGGAACTGGATCACTCTGTCCAACTGCTGTTTCAGAGTCATTCAATGAGGACTGATTGAATGATTGAGAAACATCATCAATGGTTGGTTGTGAAGTAGTATTAACAGTTGCCTGTTCCTTCAGAATACTACCTCCCTCAACCTGGTGTTGTAATGGATCACCTGAAGAACTTTGAGGTTGATCAAGTGATTCACTTGTTGAAGCTTCACTATCTCTTGAGATATTTACACTGTCAGATCTGTGAATAGTTGAAGCTTGTTGCCTTTCAGCTCTTGGAGAATGTGGAAGAGGTCTGGGAAGCTCATATAGTTTCCTGCATCAGTTTGAGCACCTGTTCCAGCTGAAACATTCTCACAAGATGGTTTAGAATAGTTTGGAAACAATTCTAAATCAAAATATACTCAGGTCCATTCCCCCTAACATAAGGAGTGTGCTCATTAACAACTATGTTGGATGACTCCTCAAATTGTTGATTCTTAATATTGTATACTCTATAAGCTTTGGAGCTAGAAGAGTATCCAATAAAGATAGCATCATCCGACTTCTCAGCAAACTTTGCCAAGTTGTCCTTTGTGTTAAGTATGGTACACCTGCAGCCAAAGGACCTTAGAAAGCCAATGAACGGTGGCCTCTTGTTCCATAACTCATAAGGATTTTTCCATGGGGCTTAACTACAAGAACCCTGTTCTGCACATAGCATGCAGTGTTGACTGCCTCTGCCCAGAATGTTAGAGGCAGCTTTGAATCAGCTAACATGGTCCGAGCAGCCTCAATAAGTGTCCTGTTCCTCCTCTCAGCAACACCGTTTTGTTGAGGAGTTCTGGGAGCACTATATTGTCTGGCAATCCCTTTTGAGTCACAGAATGAGTCAAGAACGAAGTTCTTAAACTCAGTCCCTTGATCACTTCTAATAATCTTAACCTTGTGATCAATTTGATTTTCTATTTTAAGAATAAAAGATTTTAAAGTTTCAGCAGTTTCATCTTTACTTCTTAAAAGAATACCCATGTAAATCTTGTAAAATCATCAACGATCACAAGGCAGTATGATTTCCTTCCAATGCTCATTATACTTGTTGGACCAAAAAGATCCATGTGCAATAAGTGTAATGGAGTAGTGATAGAGTTAACACATTTGGATTTATGAGATGATCTGTGTTGTTTCCCTTTCAGGCATGCACACAGTTATCTTTACAGAAAATTCCTTTTTAGGCAAACCATGTACCAAGTTATTTTAGACAATTTATTCATTGTTTTAAAATTCACATGACACATGCGTTTATGCCATAGTGTTGACTCATCACTATCAGCTTTGAAAGAAAGCATGATACTTCACCCATAGGAGAAGCCTTGTTCATATCTAGCTTGTACATATCCCCTTTCCTGGGAGATCTGAGAAGCACCAATTCCGGAGGAATTGTCATCCCTGGTCTGAGGATAATGCACTCATGTTCTGTGAACAGCATTTGATGCTTCTGGTCACAGAATTGAGAAACACTTAGCAGATTGTGTTCAAGCTGTTTGACAAAGTGAACTTTGTCAATGTTTATTCTGCCGTTGGATATACTTCCTCTGCCCGAAATATATCCTCCGGCCTCACCTCCAAATTGGACAGGCCCTCCATCAAAGTTCTGGAATTGTTGAAGGAGAGATCTGTTCCCTGTCATGTGCCTGGAGCATCCACTATCTACAATCCAGATATTGTTGTTCTTGTCAAATGGATGTCCCTGCACATAAGATGAGATGGTTAGTTTTGTTTGGAAGCCCAATCCTGGCAGGTCTTGGCTCTTCCAAAGATAGTGACATAATTGAACCAAAAGATATGCAATGGGGTTCAATAGAGGTCATTGTTGAAGAAGAGGTTTGGGCTGCAGCATCTTCCTTGATCTTCCAATCCATCCTTTGGTTGATCTTTGAGGATGAGCTTGTTGAAGCTTTTGCAGCATGATCTTCTTCCGAAGCTTCTCTCTTTTCGGAAGAAGATTTCACCACCTTTTCTTCCGAAGTAGTCTTCTTCTGAGATGGTTTCAAGGGACCCTTCTTGTTCTTCCGAACCTTGGAAGGTTTGGCTTCCGAAGCCACTTTCCCTTCGGAAGAAGCAGTTTCTTCCGAAAGCAACTTGGCTTCCGAGACCAACTTTCCCTTTTTCATCATTTGGACCTTTTGAAGTGGTCCAACTGAGAAACCTTCTCTGACTACTTCTTTTCAACATTATTTGCATAATGTGTGCTTGCTGGATTGTAGTAACAATCTTTAGCCATGTGATTGTGCAGACCACACATTATGCATGCAATGTTAGTCTTTTGGGACCTTGCGGGTTGCTGTTTCTTGGGTTTCTTCTCTTCATCAGCAACTTTCCCTTTCAACTTCTGATCCTTCAGTAGGACAGGAGTGCTGGTACTACACTCCTTTCCTGAATCAGGAGTACCTACCACCTGAAATCCGCAGAAATGAAGACACCCTTTTGCTTAGGGTCAAACTTAAGCTTGGACTCTGCACCCTTCTTAGCAGTCCTTCTAGCAGCTTTAGCTCTGCTTCTTCTTGCCTTGGTGGTTAGAATTTGGTCATCACAGGTGGAGATGGGTGTATCCTCCTGTTTCTCCCCTGTGGAGGCCACTATTTTTGCTTCATCCTCTAGTTCCAATGGAGAAGGGTCAGCAGTTGGAACCTCTTGCTCTTCAGTACCACATCTAGGTAGTCTTATAGACTCATAAGAGTGTGGTGAGCTATTTCACTGGTTCCCAACCCTTCTTTGTTTTGATAAAACATTTTGGAGTGAGAGGTTGATGCAAGAATAGTTTGGAAGCTTTGCTCAGCAATAGCTTGCTTCCTGGCATGAGCCTCAGCTCTGACTAACTGGGCTTGAGCCTCAGAAAGTTTGGAGATCAGATCTTTGATTTGAGTCTTATAATTAGTCTTTTCATGTTTTAAAAGAGACACAGTTTTCTCTAACTCATCATTTTCTTTTGATAGTCAGATTCAGCTCTTTTAAAGTCAGATTTTAGCACATTTAAAGACTCAACCTCAGATCTGATTTCCGAAATGTAATCCTATAAAGTTTAACTTTAGCAATACAGGCAGCAGTACAAAGATGTTCATATACCTGATCATCATCTGTTCCGGCCATGAGTGCTTGAGCGGGAGTCACATCCTGTACCATGAAGCTCCAGTCAACTTCCTGAGCAACAGCAGCTGTTTCAGTTGACTTTTCTTCATGCTTGGGGGCAGTGGGATGTGTGGAGGCCTGTGGGGTTCCCGGGTTGTTCTTGGGAGCCTTGCATTCCCTAGCAAAGTGACCAAGTTGGTTGCAGTTGTAGCACCTTGCTTTGCTCTTATCAAACCCAAACTTGCTGTTGACTGGGTTTTGAGGGAATTGCCTTCCAGTTCTCTTGAAGAACTTCTTCGCTCTGTAAGTTAAAAGAGCCATCTGCTGGACAATATCCATGTACTCCACATCATCTGGACTGAAGCACTCAAGATCATCAAAGCAGTATTGAAAATCACCAGAGTGTCCACTTCCAGAGACAAAGGCACAACCGTCCTGAAAGGAGTAGTGTTGAACCTTTTGAGACTTTGGAGTCTCAGGTAGAGTAATGAAGGGTCCAGTATGTGAGTTGTCAGGGTAGCATAGCAAGGGATGCTGTGGTTCTATGCTTTCCCTTTCAACCACATGAAGGGCTGAACTCAGTTGGTTATTGGAGTGATCAGAGGAGTTCTGCATGTTCATCTCCATCTGAAATGCACTTAGGATACCATACAACTCTGTAAGAGAAAGAGTCTTAAGGTCCGAAGTTCTCTTGATGACAACACAGTAGTGAGTCCATAGTTTAGGAAGAGAAGACATGAACTTCCTAACTATGTCTCTGTTCTCAAGAGCCACTCCAATATCCGCCAGAGTATCTACTAGCTCAACATACCTGAAGTATTGTTGAGTCAAGGTCTCACCAGCCTTGAAAGTAAAGTTCTCAAACTGCTGCTTCAAGAGATCTTTCTTGTTCTCTTGAGTTTCCTTGGATCCCTCATACATCAGCTTCAAAGCTTCCCATAAATCTTTAGCTGTCTTGCACTTCTTGAAGCGTCTGTAGACGGAGTTGGGGAGAGCAGTTTGGAGACAAGTCATAGCCCTTTGATCTAGCTCTATTCTCTTCCTATCTTCCTCTGAGTAATCATCAACATCTTTTGGAATGATGCGTTACCAGTGGCAGATGTAGTGCTTGGTATGAAAGGACCATTGATAATGGAGTCCCACATCCTTGAATCTTGACACTTGATGAAGCCTTCCATCCTGATACACCATGTGTCAAAGTCTTCAGGGGTGATCATGGGGGACTTGGTCAAGGTACCAGTTTCCATATCAGCCTTGGAGAGAGCAGCCATTTGAGTGAGTGGATTGTGGTGAGGAGTGAAAAACAGGTTGATTAGGATGGTAAGATCTCACAATCAAGAGCCTGGTGCTCTGATACCAATTGCAGGATCGATTTCGGGTGGTTTCTCTCTCAACTCACTCGTGAATCAACACTCGGCAAGCAGTCTTTAGGAAGAGTTGATCACAATATAACAAGTAACAAGCAGTAAGAAAATTAACACAGCAAGTAATTTTCAGGTACTTTTATATATTGCTTCTCAACTCAAAGGATTACAAGACACTTGGACTCAAATCACTTTCTAAAGAGTTACAGGGAGAAGATATATATAATACTACCTACAGCCGGAATACTTTGATTCCAGCTGGACACCTCTAACCTTACATCTATACTACAAGACTCTAGGTGAGGTCTTTCAGACATTTGCCTGAGAGTGGGTAGTCAGGACATGTCCCTGACTTACCCATGCTGCCAACTAAAGTTGGTAACATGTACTATCATCAAAAGGTGAGCAGTAGAATAAAGTATGGTCAACAATATGGCTTTCGAGGAAAACCCATGCTGTGTCAGAGGTCCGCATGCGGACTGACAAGGACCATACTTTTATCTGCTGGACTTAGCATTGTCTTCCGAAGGATAAAGTGCTTCGGAAGTATAACTTCTTTCCGAAGGCATTTACACTTCGGAAGACTGCTTCTTCCAAAGCTTGGAGTCTTCTTTGTCTTCGGAAGCAGACTTTGTCTTCAGCTCTTTCATCAGACTTTGTCTTCGGAAGCTTTCAGACTTTGTCTTCAGCTCTTTCATCAGACTTTGTCTTCGGAAGCTTTCAGACTGTCTTCAGCTCTTTCATCAGACTTTGTCTTCGGAAGCTTTCAGACTGTCTTCAGCTCTTTCATCAGACTTTGTCTTCGGAAGATATCTTCAGCTGTTGGCTTCAGTTGTTGTCATCAGCAGTTGACTTCAGCTTTTGCCTTCAGAAGATGTCTTCAGCTGTTGTTCCTTAGACTCTCGGAAGATCTCTTGCTTGACTTCGGAAGCCCTTTGATGTAGTACCAAAAGTGACTATGAAGTGAATTTGGTTGCACCAGCCTTATCATGATCTAACATAAACTAATCATCGGGTCTCTACTTGAGCTCGACGAACTCGATTCCACGTTCGATAGTCGGTGGATGTTTGATGTTGCACCATATTTTTTCAACATAAACATTAAACAATTTTTTAAAAGTTTCATTAAATATTTGTTTTGTATTAACATTAAAAAATGGATCATAATCATGTAAATCTAAATCATAAGTTATCTCATCTATTAAAGTTTCTACCCCCGAAACATTTAAACACGGGTCGAGTGCGGCGGAACACGTAAAAACCGGGGGTAGTTCAATGAAATATTTTTTAAATTTTTCTTTCATCGGCGCTACCATTGCCGAAAACATTTCGTTTCTTTCTTCATATTCACTTAATTTATGGGTCATTAAATAAATTTGATGAAGTGTTAGACAACTTGTCGGATAATAAACCCCCGACAATTTTGTAGTTGCGTTTTTAAAAAGCTCTAAAATTGAGTTATTTCTTGAATATATTCCCAACCCTCTAACGGAAACGGAACAACCCGACCCCGCATCGCAAGACCGTCGTGGAAAACATGAAGCGTTTCTTTTTGACGTAAAGCACTATTAAACATTTCCAAGTCGAATTCCATCTAGTCGGGACATCCCAATTTGGTCCTAAACAAATGGAATTCGTATCGTGACACATTTTTCTATAATTAACATACCTTTTTCTACTAGTTTTAAAAACGTCACGTAACATTTTTTGAAAGACGTTTTAAAATCTTCCACTTCAGGAACGCCAAGACCATCTTGCACAACTAAATTAATAATATGTGCAACACATCGTGAATGAAAAAATACGCCGTCACAAACCGTTTTATATTTTATTTTCAATTTTCAACGGCGGATGTGTTGTTCGAGGCGTTATCAAATGACATTGAAAAAATTTTGTTTTCTAATTTATACGTTTTGATTACATAGTCTAAAATTTGAAAAAGATTTTCACCGGTATGCGGATATCCAAATAATTCAAACGCAATCGTACGTTTCATCATTTGCCACGAACTTGGATCTATCCAATGGGCCGTGACGCAAAGGTACGATTCCGGTAAACCGTGTGGGGCGGACCAAACGTCGGTAGTTAAGTTCACACCGGTTTGTAAATTTTCAAATAAAACCTTTAAATCATTTTTTGCTTGTTTCCAAAGATTTAAACAATCACGTCTAAGAGTGGTGCGACTTACGTGAGTGTAGCGTGGTTGAAGAGTTTCTTGAATCAATTTTGTTAACCGAGGGTTGTCGAAGTGATCGAACGGCAATCCTTCTTGAATTACAAACTTTGCCATTCTATCTCGAACCATATCTACGTTGAAGTTCCATAAACCACCATCGTTTCCGATTGATGTTTGCCCTTGACTCGGTGTACTTTTCAAAGACTTGCACCATTTGGTCATATGATTTCTCAAAGTCGAGTTTGAATCCGACTTGAAAAACGAACCGCAAGCCTTGCATCGAGCTTTATGTTGACCATTCGACATTTCGCATAAGTCGAAATTACACCAAATCTCTTGGTTTCGCGTTGTTGAAAGAATTCTAACAACGGTAGCGGCACTCGAGGATCCACCGGTTGGAACGGAAGATTCAGAAGCCATAATTCAAGAGATTGAGAGAATAGAAAGTTGAGAGTGAGGAGCGTTTTTGCGTTTTTAAGCACGTTTTTGAGCGTTTTGGAAGTTTTGAGTGTTGTGACTAACCATAACACCCACTACCTATTTATACTATCATATAAGGGCAAAATGGTCATTAAAAATCGAAAAAAACGGTCAAAAACAATCCCAAACGGTCAAAAAAGGTCATATAGCCGTTACAAAAAAAAAAAATTCCAACGGTCGAAACCGTTCAGAACCGGGTTTTATGAACCGGTTCCCGAACCGGGTTGGGTTCAAAACCGGTTTCAAACCGGTTTGTGTGCAAAAATCAAAAACCGGTCCCGAACCGGCGGTTTTTTCAGGTTTGGAACCGGTTTGGGGGTAGGGCGGGTCCGAACCGGTTCGGGTCCGGGTCGGGTTGCCGGGTCGGGTTTTGAACCCGTTTGTTTGTGCACCTCTACCTCCAGGAACTTCACCATTTTTCCTGTCAATCCAGATGGACTGGGTCTGGCCCAACCCAAATTGACCCACCGGATTCGTATCACCATACATGGATAATCATGCTAAACGACACACCAACAAAATAGGCATAATGAAAAAAGATTGTAAATGTAACATTTACCACCTGTGTATATTATGATGCCATCACCCCAATACATAAAACATATGTTAGTCTCCTACCTTCATGCAAATTCAACATGGGACAAGATAAAATCACAATGCAAGCAACCATCCATGGTTTGGGAGCTCGGTGGTGGAGGCATTAGACTTTCCAAACTGTTGAAATATATGGTGATATATATATTTGTTTTCTATTCAATTTGATGTTTTGTTATATTTGTCATATTTTTATGTTGTTTTGTTTTTAATTGCATTGGGCTTGGATGTGATGAGCTGGGTTTGGATTGCATTGCATTGGGCTGATGCTGAGCTGGGCTTGGGCTGGTTGCTGTTAAAGTTGTTGTAGAATTTGTTGCAGATAAGTCTTTAAAAGATTTTTGGTTTGTTCGACTCTTTTCATTCTAGAGTCTTCACAAACCCCTATCACATCTCTCTCAACGTATCGTCTTCTTCATCTTGTTTGGGCGATTGTTCTTGTTCTTGATAAAATGGTTCAACTGTTTTGAATCATTGTGTTGTTTTGTTTGTATTTTGCTCCTGTAATCAAGAGTAGATACTCTTTCTTTGTTTCTAGATTCGTAAGCCTTGTTTGTGGCTGTATTCGTTGTATCTTCGTTTAAACACTTGAATCCAGACGTTTGACACAAACATTGATTGGGACCATATCATGTAAAAAGACTTGCTATACAAATGATATAAAATGATACACAAATGATATTCAGGACAACCTCGTGATTCTTCTCGGGATAACCAATAATAAAAAAAAATTTAACAACAAACATCGACGTCTAGATAAAATAACCTGGACGACAAAGGCGAACACTTTCCTAGGACTTAAAATAAGACGAAACTAGAATTACTAGATTAAAATTCTTGATGTGTTTTCGATTTTAGTGTGTGATTTCATAAAATCAATAACATTTGTCCCCTACATGAAACTCGGTATCATGTATTCACAGGAGTGACATACAAGTCAAGGTCAATCAATACACACACACACACACAACGAACTTTCTCTGTGTACTCAAACCGAATCATGATCTCACATTCTCCCATGACTCTCTAAACCCCAAACCTTCGATCTGCAGATTCTTCACCAATGGAGCTTCAATTTCACCCATCACCACTCGATTTCAGATCCCCTATATGAGATGCATCCAAGCAGTTTCTCTGCACCTCCATTTGCTCTGATTCCGCTTGCTTTGAATCACGGGAATTTGACCCCCGAGGGTTTCGAGATTTCTAGGTTTTTATTCTTAGGTTCGCTTCTGTTATCTCCAGGCGGAGCCACCGGCGGCGACGGCGATTCTGGTGGTATGGATTTTTCCAAGGTCGGTGAGAAGTTTCTTAGTTCAGTTCGTTCCGCTAGATCTCTCGGCTTTCTTCCTTCGACTTCCGATCGACCTGAGGTAATTGAGCTGATGGCTATTGTTTAGTGAAATGGTCTCGTCATACTCGTGTTCACTTGTTTGATGCTGTTAGTGAAGTGATTGTATGTTTTTAAGGAATTTGCTCATTGTAACCGATCATGGTTTGTGGTGGATATTTGCTGATGTTTAACTAAAACGTATGCGTTTTGTGAGTGAACTAATTAGTTTAGACGCACTTCTCATATGCAACTCATGTAACTTGGATAAGTTGTGTTATGCTCCATCTATGGTATAATGATATTGTTTGTTATCTGGATAAGTAACTTGAAGTAAATGTTTCAGATAGTCATTAGGTTTTAGTTCTGTACTTGATTTATATATTGGAGATGAGGGGATTGGGCACAGGTAGCTTATAACAAGAACTGTGTATATTTTGTTGGTGAAACTTGCTGAAGAGGTTTAACAGCCTCTTCAAGTGGGGCTTCACAAAGGAGAAATCTTACTAAGTGCTCGAAGGAAAGGGTTTATATATGTGTTTAAAATTGATTAGAAGTCGATGTTGATGAATTGTATAACTTTCTCATGATTGTTCAAACAAAGAATGAAGAATTTATATGATATATGGATATTAATTAATCAAATTACAGGTTCCAGAGCGTGCTGCAGCTGCAGCAACTATAGCTCGTGCACTTGCTTCAATCCCTCCACATCAAAGGCGTAATATCTCCTCCAGCTCTGAAGAGCTAAGTTCTATTTATGGAAGTGAGCCTTCTAAGCAAGTGCTGGAAGAACTTGAGGAAGAATTTATGAAGAGGTTTGACATCTATTGGATTTGTAAATTTACATTTCTAAACCATGCTTTGCACATGCACTACCACGTTTTCAATGGAGTTTGATCCGTTGAGAATGGTGCTAAGTTCTATATAGAATTATTAAGTTGCTGAATTTGTGTGCATAGGAGTTTGACCCTGTTCGACACACCTTAGAGAATCTTCCATCTGAAGAAAGTGATCTAGCATATTTTGAGGGGAAGGTAATATGACCCATTGTTCTTCATAGGATTGAGGGTTGGTTCAGATGCGAGTTCATTCTATGCTTTGCGTGTTATCATCAATGGTTTTGATACATTCTTTACAGGCTGCTCTTAGATTATTACAACTGGATAAAGTTACAGAAAAATTGTCACGCCAAGTGATGGAACACCATGAAGTAATGGGTAAGATTAATGCTATAAGTTTCTCAAATTTCTGCTGTCAGATATATAAGCAGTATCCTGAGTCCGTTACATTATAGTTTATTTAATCTGTGTTCATGTATGTCGTTCATGCTGGTGTCTTAATTAAAGTAATGCACATCACTAATATTCCTTAGCTTGTATATTCTTTATTTCTTTGTTCTTGAGGTTGAATGGGCAGCTACAGCAGTTGATTTTGTGATGAGACATTAATAGTTTTCTTTGTTTAGTGAAAGGAATGGATTTGGTAGGCGAGTTGGAGAAAGACCTGAAGGTTGCAAATGTCATTTGTATGGTAAGCACGTGATGGTGTTTGTCTTTTTCTGCTTATGCTTGATTTTACTGAATTATAACCATAAAGGTAGCTAGATTAGTCTAGCTATATAAATTAAAAACTATGATTAAGGCAGGCCTTTTTCTGCTGAGGATTCATTAGTTCATTACACGTGTTTATTTTGCATAGAACGGACGAAGACACCTTGCATCTTCAAGGAACGAGGTATCAAGGGACCTTATTGTTAACACAAGTTCTAAAAGGAAACAAACTCTTCTGGTATTCCTCATTCTCTGAGATCCTTTACAATATTACATTTTTCTGGGATCAATTACCATGCATGTGTTCTTGATACATAAAGTAAGCCCATGAAGTGTGAGGAAATTAGTTTTAGATTTTGATTTGTTACTATCCGTTTAAGGTAGGCTTAGTTTCCTGTGGGAAGGTCTATATATGGGTAGAGATAATTTAAGATGATGTGATATTATAAATTAATTGCCTTTTCAACCGATGGTGACTTGTTAAAGCTACTGCAGGACATAACTTACATCTCACAGAAATTGTAAAATTAATTTGTAGGACATTCTTCAAATTTTAGCAGCTCTTCGTCGTGCAAAGGACATGCAATTAGAACTTGAAGTACTTGTCAATGAAGAAAATTTCTTTAAGGTGGATTTTTTCCTGTAGAATTATTTTTATGTTATTCAATTTTTGAGCCTGTAGGTGTATGCTGGACTGAATGACTGATTGATTGTACAGGCATTCCAAGTCCTATCTGAATATCTTCAACTTCTGGATAGCTTATCAGACCTTTTGGCTGTACAAGAAATGAGTCGTGGTGTGGAAGTAAGAAATTTATTGATAAATGGCAGTATTCTTGTACTGTACTCTTCAACTGTTCATTGTTACATTGTAGATTTGGCTAGGAAGAACTCTACAGAAGCTGGATTCACTTTTATTGGGAGTATGCCAAGATTTTAAAGAAACAAGCTTTTTGACTGTGAGTATGTTGACCTGTTGTTAAGTAGTTCTGTTATTTCTTTGTAACCACTTCAGTTTATAATTTGTGCTTTTAATCTGTATGCTTTTTATGCTCTCTTACTTTGTGAAATATGAAACTTGCTGCCACCCTTGCAGGTGGTAGATGCTTATGCATTGATAGGTGATGTTCCTGGTCTTGCTGAAAAGATACAAAGCTTCTTTATGCAGGAAGTTATATCTGAAACCCATGCAGTTCTTAAGAGCATTGTGCTAGAGGTATGTTTCTGTCACTAATGTTTTATTTTAAATTTTAATTAAAATGAATCACAATGGATATCATAATTTAGTTGTAAGTCAGTCCCATATTGTTGACAGCTATAGTTATCTATCCTTTTGTGGATTTTGAGTTTCTTTGAATAATTAAATGTATCAGGATCTGGAAGCAGCTGAAGTTCAAAGTACCAGGTGCAGTTTTCTTGTATTCTCATCAACTGTGCGTCCTAAATAAAAGTACCTTTAGCTGTTACTAATTTGCCTTTATCTTATATCTCAGACTTACATACAGTGATCTTTGCACTCGAATACCTGAATCTGAGTTTAGAAAGTGTTTATTGGTAACTCTTTCTGTCCTCTTCAAGTTAATGTGCTCATATTACTCAATTATGAGTTTCCACTCAGACTATAAGGTTTGATTCATTTTCCAGTCATTTTCATGATTCTTCTTTAATTTTAAAATCTCAACCCTATAACTGGTTCTTCATTATCTTTTTCAGGTTTCAATGAGTCAATTATCACATGAGGTTCAGAAACAAGGTGCTGAAACATATTCTAACAAGAATGTTCAGCAGGGCCATGAGAGTGAAATTGACAGTTTTGTCCTGATGATCGACCTCTGTCAGAATCAAGGGATGATGGCACCGGAGCTTCAAGCAGTGGGTCCCCATGGTTTCAGCTGAGAAATGATGCCACGATATTTGTTTCACAGACATTACAAAGAGGCCGCAAGAATCTTTGGCAACTTACAACAAGCCGCGTGTCTGTATTGCTCTCTTCTGCTGCAGTTTCTTCTACGAGCATTCATCAGTTTTTAAAATATATGAAGATCTCAATATCTTTATCTTGGCTGGTGAGGCTTTTTGCGGGGCTGAAGCAGTTGACTTTAGACAGAAAGTCAAGTCTATATGTGAAAATTATTATTTTGCTTTTCACAAACAAAATATGCACGTGAGTTGGCTTTGTAGGATGTTTTTTTGGTCATACTAATAAACAATTAAATCAGATATCATTGTTGCCATTAATAAGGAATGAATAAGATCATATCATTTTGTAGGCTCTGAAAATGGTTATGGAAAAAGAGAGTTGGTTCATGATGCCACCGGAGACAATTCAGACAGTGAGTTTTGCAGGCCTTGTTGGTGATGGAGCTGCATTGATAAGTCAAACTGCTGGGTCGCACAAGTTATCTGACTCTTTAAAAACTAGCACTAAGCAAGGTGGATTCTCTAATTGGGTTAGAGATGGGAATCCATTTTCTGGAAAATATGATTCAAAGGAATGTGACAGTTCCCCTAATGAAAAAATCAATGGGCTATCACATAACGGTGATGCAAATCGTAATAATAATGGTCATACTCATATATCGGATGATGAAAATGAAGATCTACTTGCTGACTTTATTGATGAAGATAGTCAACTACCAAGCCGTATTGTTAAGCCTAAACATTTAACAAACCACTCATTATCTTGGATAACTGAAGATATGACGGCTCACACAGGATCATCAATCTGTGTACTAAGGTGAACTCTTTCTCTCGACTTCTAAATAATAAGTGTCTTTAAGTTTACTGAACTGAATTTTTCTTATATGCAAATTAGGCTGATGGATAAATATGCAAGGCTAATGCAAAAATTAGAGATTATTAATGTTGAGTTTTTTAAGGTAATCTCCAATAGAAGTAATCTTTTTCACACTTTGCTACTTCTGTCTTCGTTATTTACTTGTTCCATCTTATTTATTTGTTATTTTTTTGCATCTACAGGGAATACGCCAGTTGTTTGGAATTTTTTTCCATTTTGTGTTTGAAAGCTTTGGTCATCAGAACACCAATACTAGTGGAAAAGCAAATAATGATGTTAATAGTTGTGAGTTCCTTTGACTCTCCCATATTTGTGGGTCTCAATATTTAATTCATTCTTCATCTCTTCTCACTCACCAAGTTTGATGTATAATTTTTTTATTTGGCACCCAGATCGTCTGAAAACAGCTTTAGCCAGAATATTGCAAGATTGCAATCAATGGATAAAGACCACATCGTCTTCAGAACCTTACTCTTCACACACTCCTTTAAACATGACATTTTCTCATATGGAAATCACACCCACTAGCCCACCCAGTCATGTGCCCAGTGCATCTTTTGGCCTTAAGGTAATTCACCACGTTTTTCTTTTAATTTAATGGATTTTCTGCAAGATTGCAATCAGTCTGTCTACTAATATAACCAAAATTACTTTAATGGTTGTGGTGATGCTGCAGGAAAGATGTGCAGGAGCTGATACCATCTCTCTTGTTGCTAGTATACTGTATAAATCTAAGGCTCATCTTCAATCCATACTTATGACAAATAATGCGGCAATTGTTGAAGAATTTTATTTGCATTTGGTACACTTTTGTGTCTTTCTGTAATGCATGATTTTTGTTTGCTCATTTTATGACAATAAATTTTTACACTGAATTTGTGCCTCCAAAAAAGCAGTGAAAACTAAGAGCAAAGTGGCAGTTATATTGTGATGTCCTCAAAACTGTAGAAATCAATCATCAAACATTATTCCTGTGTAGTTGTTTAGTGAACGTATACGTAAAACATAAAATTGATTTAAATACTATTTTTAACTTTTAACTCTATTCTTATATGTTTTGACAGGTGGATTCGGTGCCAGATCTCACAGAGCAAATACATAGAACAACTGCAAAGTTACTTCTTCATATTAGTGGGTAAAACATGACACACATCTTCCATTCTTTTTCTTTATGTTTTTTACTTGGTAGATCAACTTGAAGACGACGTTGATTTTTCATGAGACAAACTTGATCTTGTGCTCATCCAAAAGACGGATTAAAAAAAACAGTTTATGTACTTCAGTTATTTTTTTATGCTATGCGTCTAACTTAAACCTAATATCAGGTATGCTGATCGAATTGCTAATGCTAAATGGGAAGTTAAAGAGCTTGGAATGGAACATAACGGGTAACCATCTTTTTTTCACAAATTCTATAGGCACTTGGTGGTTATTTCCTGATTTCACCTGGTCAAAATTCTTATAAATCCTGTAATTTGGAAATCAAAGTTGACAAAACTATTTTTTGGAAAGACTTGATTTATCGTGGTTAATAGGTATGTCGACCTGTTATTGGGGGAATTTAAGCACTACAAAACAAGACTAGCTCATGGAGGTATTCGGACCGAGGTATAACTGGCACCTAATCATCTCTGCTACAAGTGTTTTGACAGTTAGTCAAATATCTAAAATATCCCTTTATGAGTGAAAGTTAAAACATGGCAGTAATTTGTTTACTAGTGGGCCTAAAAGGTAATATTTTAAATTGAACTAACCGAATTGTAACATCTATTTTGGGACAAAGGTTATACATGAAAACAACTAACTACTGTTTCTATAAAAGGAAACAAAATCATTGTCTATATATTGTTGTACTACAGGTCCAAGATCTCTTAATAGAATATGGACTTGAAAATATTTCTGAAATTCTCGTGGAAGGACTCTCGAGAGTGAAACGGTGTTCTGATGAGGGTAGAGCCCTAATGTTGTTGGATCTTCAGGTTTTCTTTTACACTATTATTTTATCAATTAAGCTTCTGTATATTCTTTTTCACATTCTCAAGATCATATTTTCTTTTAATAAATTTCAGGTTTTGATCAATGGCCTTCAGCATTTTGTCACCGTCAATGTTAGGCCAAAGTTACAAACTGTTGAAACTTTTATCAAGGTATAACAAAGTTCACCTTTGAAATTTAACTTGTTACTTCATTTTATTAAATTTCATGGAAAAATTTCCATTGTAGGCATATTACCTTCCAGAAACTGAATATGTACACTGGGCCCGCGCTCACCCGGTAATTTATTCTGGCCCAAGATTATAATATCCTTAAACTTTGAGTTTATACCACTTAACCTTATTTAACCAAATAATTCTTAAATTGACTTTACAATTACAATGATGATGCAGGAATACACAAAGAGCCAAATGGCTGGGTTAATTAACCTTGTGGCTACAATGAAAGGCTGGAAAAGAAAAAACAGATTGGAAGTATTGGAAAAGATAGAAGCCCATTAGCCCAGTCGTGTAATTAGGTTTTTGGTGGCGCATTATATGATCTGTCTGTAAATTGAAGCCCTTATCAAAGGTGGTAGTGTGGTAATATGATAATAGCTTCCCTGTTCTGGCCTTGAGGGCTTGCTGCTGAATGGTGATTTTATAATGTTTATATGTGCAATTGTGCAAAATGCCAAAATATACATTCTAATACATTGATTTACTTATTATATCTCGAATGGAAATAATTGATGCAATAAAATATTTTTCTTCAGTGAGTATACTTTTAATGTTTGAATGTTATAAACACATTTCAGCTGTGGCGGCAATAAGATTGTATGCACGTATGATTGTATGCACGTATGATTGTATGAATATCACAGCTTTTATTAATCTTTTGTAACGGTACAAACGGGAAAAACCTTTATGCTGACGTGGCAAATGTTTCTTTTTTCTCGCTTTTCTTGTGGTTGTTAGACCATTGGCATAACATTTTCTTCTTTCCTCCCAGTTTCTATTTCGCAAGGTGTTGTAATAATGCAACGACGCAACAAATGAGTGCAGGTGGTGCCTGGTAAGAATTCACTGGGTTTTGAGAATTTGGGTGTCACCGGTCCGGAGGATGGTATTCTCACTCGGGGCCGGATTTCTTGAGCCATCTCGCAGGCATGATACTGTGTCACCTAATTATTAAAAAAAAAATTCTAACATGTTATATATATAAAGGAATTAGTTAACATGAAATGGTTATAAATTTACAATTTGTTTTCTTAAACTTGTATCTTATATTGTTACAACTTAGCTTGAAAGAAATATATTTAAGATGGTAAAAATAAGGACATGTGATATATACACCAAGAGAATGAGTTTTCTATATTATTAGGAATGGTTGCGAGTGGTTGTGAGTGTAGGAGATAAAAAAAATGTTACTGTTTATCTGTATACTTAGGGTGACACTATTCATCTTTATAAATTTTTTAATATTTTTTAAAATGGTTGTAAATGAAGGAGAAAGAAAAGATAATGATAAAGATATAAAAAATATTATTTAATTGAAAATACGAGAGAAAAATAGTGATTTTTAATGTAATTATAAGGATTAGAATGAAGAACCTCATGTGAATACTCTAACCCAAACAAATGCCTCATCTCCAAACTTAAACGATCGTTCGACTCCAAACTCAAACTGTTCTTTAAAATTCAAGGGCTGTGTGATTTAACACAATCTGCAAATGGCCGTTTCACATTATAATCAAATGGCCGTTTATCTTGCAAACGAACGTTTTGCACATTTTAAACGTCCATTTGCAGGTAGTGTGAGATCAGATTGAGGTGTTGTGGGTTTAGTTAGAGTATTTACATCCTATTATTTACTTTATTCTTATAATTACATTAAAAATCACTATTCTTTTCTATTCTTTTCAATTATAATATTCTTTAATATTTTTATTATTACTTTTTATCACTACTCCACTCACACCACTTTCAAATATTAAAAAAATTATAAGAGTTTGAAGAATAATTACTCAAATTTACAGATAAAACAATAGCATTTCTCTCTCATCCATTTATAACCATCCTCAATCATACCATATAATATAAAGATTACACTTAAAATTTTTTTAAGGAACCTAATGTAAATGCTCTCACACTAGCTTCCCATATTCGTATTTACACTTAAAACACTATTTTTTATCTCTTTTAATAAAATAATATTTTCTTTATATCTTTATCATCTGATTTTCTTTCTCTTCCACTCACAATCACTTTCAAAAATATTAAAAAATATAGGGTTTGTACCGTGTCTCTCTAAATATAAGAAAACACAATACAATCCTTATAAATTTTCACTAACAATTATCACTTATAATATAAGACACATATTAATATTAAAATAAAAAAACTACGATGAAAGCTTTTAGACCCAAAAATAAAGATCTAATCACATAACTTGATGGAGAGCTTGACCGGATCTAAGTTAACTGATAATGACAGTGGCAGTGGTAGTCAAACTGCTCGTGCATTCTGGCATTCTGATCTCTACTCCATTTTTCTTAAAATTTCCAACTACCAACCCCTAGAGAATCATGCCTCATTAATATTTTTCTTGCCTTAACACGTTATCTTTTTCAATTTCTCTAGACAAAATCTTTGCAAGTTTTAAGATGGAGCGTCAAGTGTGTTTTCTTACTCTCAAAGTGGAGGTCAGGGGTTCGAACCTCCTTGACACCAGTTTGGCTCAAGTGGTAAGAACCTCTACTCCCAAAGTGGAGGTCAGGGGTTCGAACCTCCTTGACATCAGTTTGGGGACATCTAAAACAATGAAGAGAATTTTTCTTTGAGCCAATGTTGCGGAGGCCGATTCTCAGAGCTTGGCCCCGGTTTTCATTCGGCTGTTACTCCAGAGGGGCAACCCTTGTGGAGGCAGTACGGTTTCCGGGGGAACGCCGTAACCAAGTCTGACAATTCCAACGTGGACTCGGTTCAGACAACATAGTCTGGAACAGATCTTGGCTAGGGTCGCCTCACCGGCGATGTGACAGGAGTCACTTCTAAGAAAGTCACCGTTAAAAAAAAGTGTGTTTTCTTACAATTTCTTTTTCCACTTTTCAATAACTTTTTAGATTGTCGGTATTTAGAAAACCATCAATAATTTTGAAAATTATGTACAAGAGAGAAAATTAGAAAAATATATATCACAATTAAGAGCAGTTGTGGTGATAAAAGATAAATATTTCTTAAGCACTTAGACTATCCTGCAATCATGATTCTTTACTTTACGGATGCGGACATTGAGGTCGCGTGGCATGGAGATGTTAAAGACTTAACTGATTTCTAACGCAAAAGGCTTTTGAATACAGACTATAGTTTTTGTAAGAGAGAGAGAGAGGAGAAAGAGGACGGAAAGTTGAGGTCTAGG